>CAUDMG010001411.1:0-138449 GCA_958450375.1 Homarus gammarus | reverse complement strand
AGTCGACAACTATAATTATTGCAATGGTAATTTCTATCTATCAACATGACAATCAATAATGTAACGATTTTGGTGGTACAATAAAATCATGAATATAAAGTAGGTATTACAAGATTATTAATACTCAGACGATAGATATTTTCTAAGAGATGATTTAAAGGAAGGGAATGTAGTCTTTGCTCTGATGGGTGGGGGTCTGAGACTGAGAGGAGCACATGGGGGGTGGTCTTAGTAGCTCTGGGTGTCTTAATTTGTATGTCTGTTTATTCCAGAACTGGAAATAATTATTGTCTAGCAAGTGAGTGACAGATTTGTAAACAAAGAGGGCACAGCAGTAGGTGTTAATATCCTCGAATTATAAAATTTTCAATTGAGCAATTGTTCGTTTGTGTGATAAGTTTTTGCAATTAGGTCATTGTGCAGTAATTAGGGGATGCATTTTTGAAGAGCCAGAGGTCCCCCATAGTGTGTGATAGAAGATCTCTTTGACATTGCACATGTGAATGCTTTGAATATGATGACAGTTCAGGAGGATAAGGATTTCTTAATAGCGCAACGAGAAAAAGGGCGTCGTGGGGCAATGTCATCTCTTGACAAAGTATTCCTGAAAAGACAGAAACGACGAGAAAAAACTCTCAAGAAAGCAATGAAAAGGAAGTTGGCTGCAAACAGTGCAGAGGAAGAAGCCAAAAAATGCCAGACCATCGTTGTCTTGGACAGCAGTAGTACGTCTTCTTCTGAGGAATCCAACCCAGTTCCTGGCCCATCAGCGTGGGCGAAAAGAAGTTCAAACTCCAGAACTTTCTGCAGCATTAGATCGGACCAAGTCCTCAGATAGAATGGCCATGCACATTGTCACCCAAACTGCTAAGAATCTGGGCCATGATGTCAGTGAATCGATTCTGAATCGATCAAGCATCAGGAAGAAATGTCAGCATCATCGCAGTAGCAGGACAGCTGAAAGCCTTTCAAACTTCAAACCAGAGTCAGTTTTAATTGTTCACTGGGATGGTAAATTGATGCCTGATTTGACGGGGCATGCAGGCCATGTTGACAGACTCCCAGTTCTTGTCTCAGGCAATGGCACCTCCCAACTTCTTGCTGTTCCAAAACTTCCCTCTGGTACCGGTGATGAACAAGCAAAAGCTGTTGCGAAGACTTTGCAGCAATGGCACATTGCAGACATCGTGCATAGCATGTGTTTTGATACAACAAGCTCAAATACTGGTCACCACAAGGGTGCGTGTGTCAAAATTGAGCAGTTGCTGGGTCGTGATTTGCTATATTTTGCCTGCCGCCACTATGTACTAGAACTTGTAGCTGGAGCTGCTTTTGAAGCTGTAATGGGGCACTCAGCTGCTCCTGACATACAGCTGTTCTGAAGATTCCAAGCCAAATGGGAACAAAGTGACAAGCAGAAGTTTGAAGACGCCTCCACCGACGATCTGGCAGAAGAATCGGTCAGAGCTGTTAGGGACGATCTAACCAACTTCATTGAGAAGGCTCTATTGGAGACACAGCTTCGAGATGATTATCGAGAGCTGCTAGAGCTGGCCTCCATCTTCCTTGGCACATCACCTTCTCGGGGAGTACGATTTTCTGCTCCTGGTGCAATGCACCAAGCACGATGGATGGCAAAGACCATTTATTCCTTCGAAGTGTTTTTATTCCGTTCTCAGTTTAAGCTTACTCCAAAGGAGAACACAGGACTAAGTGATTTGTGCATTTTCTTTGCCCGAATATATGTGAAGGCTTGGACAACTGCTCCACTTGCTGCAAAGGCACCAAAAGGAGATCTGATGTTGCTTAAAGCTCTACAAGACTATAGTGCCATCAGCGATGCCATATCAAAGGCAACTTTCCACAAAATGATGAGACACCTCTGGTACTTGTCAGAAGAGGTGGTTGCATTGGCCTTCTTTGATGACGATGTTCTCCCAGCAGTGAAGGACCGCATGTTCGAAGTTATGAACATCGTTATTGGAGAAGAAAAGCATGTCAAACGGGTTACAATCAATCCAGACACACTCCAAGTGAAGAACCTATATGATTTCACGACAAAGAACACAAAGTCATTTTTCAAAAAGCTCAACTTGAATACAGATTTCCTGGCCCTCCCAGTAGAACAGTGGAAAGATGATCCTGGCTTCCAAAATGCAAAATCCAGTGTACAAGCTTTGTTTGTGATCAATGATCATGCAGAAAGAGGAGTAGCCTTAGTCCAACATTTCTCAGGCCGCATCACCAAGGACGAACTGCAACTGCAGTATCTACTGCAGGCAGTTGCTGACCACAGGAAATCATTCCCTAATGCCCTCAAGCAGGCCTTACTGGGCGACAAAGAGTGAGACTGGTCCTCATGCGACCCCTGCCTTGAGCAGCTAATACCCACTTAGACTAAGTGGGGGGGGGGGGGCAGGCTTGGGGGCTAGGAAATGATGTGTTATGAACATTAAGAATAGGCATAATATTGTTAAATTTCATTTGACTTGCGCAACCTCAAATTATTAAGATATTTAAAAAATATTTTACAGGCAATGTTTCTACCCCAAATGGAAACTTTTGCCAGGCTCTGTGACAAAAAAAATGGCAAATTTTGTTTTTGCCCCAAAATAAGGACCACCCTAATGCTCATATATAAACGAATGCACGAGGAAGACTCACGCTCCTGACTCTTCCTCAACGCATCTCCAGGTATGTAAACGAATGTTTCCCGCTGCCATGTAAAGTCATTTTAACTCAGTTTTAATTTTGTGAATATCAGTGTTCATGTTTTACCATAGTGAAATGATAGGGTGCCAAGTATAATTAAAGTAACGCAAGTATCGTCTGTATCGTTGCCAGAAGTATGTTATTTGTAGTTGAAGTTAGGCCATTTTAACATCGTTGTGACTCTTCCTCAACGCAACTCCAGGCACAGAGTGGGTGTCAGCTGAATACCCAGCATACCAGCTGACTGTCTTGCAGGTTGTCGTTAATTTGGCACGATTGAATTGAGCGAGTCTGGCATCATGGGAACTAAGCTCTTGGAACGAACTCCCTCTCGGTGTGGCAGACTGCAACCGACCTAACCACGCTCTTCATTTGTTGGTGTGACACCAGTGTGACACCCTGGTGCACTCCTCACAGCTATATGGGCCAAAGTATTATTGTTGTACCTAATTGGGGATAACTAGCAGAAAAAAAATAGTTGTCCCCTGTTGAGTATTGAACCCATAAATATTGATGTTACCAGAAATAACGTTTGTTATGTGGGTTGTGAGTATATGATTCATATGTACTATTGTACTACCAACTGAGTTCTATTGATGGTGCCATATGTAAGCTTGTCATATGGGGTGTTCTTTTAAATGTATAACCAGTAATGATATAAGAAGCGAGAGTATCTAATTGGAATTGCAGATGAGTAAAGCCAAGGTTACTCCTTGTAGATGTATGTTAATGACATCTTTAACCACATTTAATTTCATATTAATAAACCATTTTTAGAGTATGTTAGGGGTATCATTTTCCCTCAGTATCTACCTTTATTATTGTCCAATAGCTTGATACCAGAATTACAGAACCCATGTGCCCAAACCCTCGCCATGCTCCAAAGGTCAGAGCTTATGAAGTAATTATAGGAAATTAAATAACTAGACAAAACTAATGGAGAAAATGAATGAAGTAAGAAATTAAGAGAAAAACAGGTTGAAGAGTTTAAAGTTAACCATAGGGGGATAAAAAAAAATAGAAAAAAGAAGACATCACAAAAAAGAACCGCCCGCCCTTATAGTGTCACCCTGGGACGATGTCTACATTAGTATTTAGAGATGTATCAATGTCCAAAAATTTGGATATTTCTGTCAACAGGGTTATGTAATGAACCAGTCGGTTACTAAGGACGTGCACCAGACATGTCCACTGCCTCCTGTGGCCACCCTGCGACTTAAACAACACCAAGCTCAGACAATGTCGCTGTTTGTATCAGTCCACCTCTGAGTAGTGCGTGCCTTGTATTTCGCCCCCGTGTATTCTGGTATGTCATCCAATTGAATGAGAGTCCGAAGTTACCTAGTGTGAAGGCCGCCACGTTTTCTTGGCTATGCAACAGAGTAGCAAAGTAGGTATTTAGGTGGAATACTAGGGCTACAGGTCCTGTTCTGTCAACGAGAGCAATCTCTCAGATTTTCTGTGTTGTTGTTGGATCTCAAGTGTACTCTACGTATATTTACAGTTTATATGTTTCTACAGGTACACCAAGTACAGGTGATGGTGCAATATGTAAGGTACCTTGTTAACAATTGTCTGAGTATTACCATGAAGTTATTATTGGCACTAGCCTGTTACTGTAAGTAGTTAGAAGTCTATCATTTTTGTAATAAACCTATTATATTGTATGTTAGGGTTATTATTTTCCTACAGCGACCACCTTTATTTTCTGCTCTATATCTTGGTACCATTATATTACAGTTCCATGTGTCGTTGTCATGGTCACGTTGGCTGCTAGTCTATTTAACTAATGATTCTTATTAAACTCCACGACCGCAAAACATGAGTGGGTTAGCAACCCCTGAGAAGGAGACATGTTTTTCCCCATAGATGCTTACACTTGTCTGGTCCCTCCCAGTTTGTCCCGCCTTTGTGAAGACAGTTATCAATGAATTATTATTCCACTTTCTCCTGGGAAGCTCAATCTTGAATTAGTCTGTGTAAAACAACTCAAGTAATTTGCCAGACCTTTGTCAACTGAGGGTCATCCTTGAATGAGTAACAGTTGAGTTGTTTGAAATTACTATCATTGCGTGAGTAGCGATCGCTGGCAACTCAGGGGTATATATACCAAGGCATCAGGCAGGGCGATCGTCCCCTGACGTCTTTCCCATTTGCCTCCAGGTATGTTTGTGTGTCCCCTCGCCATTCAGTTTGATTCAGTCAATTGTAGTGAATATCAGAGTTCATCAGTGTTCATGCTTCAACAGTTGAGTTGTTATTTACCCAGTGTAAGAAGTAATGTAACGTAACTGTGTCTGTCGTTCCCAGACAAGAGATTTGTTGTGATTGTGTTGTTCATGTCCCCTGACGTCTCTCCCATTTGCCTCCAGATCCAATTGTGACTCTTGGATCGTTCAACAACTGCCCCTGATGTAGTAGATACCCAGCAGGGATCAATATATGAAACGATGGCACGGTTGCGGCCTGATTAATCTGCTCCACTGCCACTTGGTGCCAAACCCCAGACTCGCCATGTGTCTGGCTACCACAGATCTCACCAACGGTCGTGTGCCCCAGTGTTCCACCTTGGGACACTCCTTGGAAGTATATGTCCACAGATAGTGTTGTAATATGTATGTTTGGGATAATTAATTGGAAATAATTATCCCATGTTGGGTAGTGGACCCATGTATCTACTGGTTTCAGTATTAATGTGTACGTTGAGTAAAGTACCTTATAATGTGTGAGAAGTAAAGTGGTCCACTTGGGACTATGAGTAAAGTCTTGTAACTGTACTGTAATGCCACGTACCACCAGTAGGTGTGAGAAGTAAAGTAATCTACAAGGAGTGCCATGTACTATGTAGTGTGAGTAGGGCCAGTAAGTTGATGTGTAGAGTTGAGAAGTATAGGGGTGGAGACAAGTTCATTCTCAGGAATGACACCCAGGTCTCACCACCAGTTGCTTCATCAGGTGTGTGGCCTGATGGACAAGGAGATGTAGAAGGGAAGAAGAGTGAAGAATGCCTCGCTTGCTAGTTATGTGAGAGACGAGCATCAGTGTTGCCGAGATTTCTTTAAAAGGCTGTAGACTTTGACTGGAATGCATTGGTTGTTGATGTGCATGGTGAAACGTAATGTTTTGCATACTTGTGCTGCAATTGAGAAGTACAACTGGAAAGTGAGTACGTTGTTTGCCATGTGAGTTGTGGAATGTGTTGTAATGGGAATGCTTGTGAGTATGTAGGTGTTTGTGAATTTTTTTTCTTTGATTTTTTTCAGATGGGGATTGTCAAGTGCAGTAGACACAGAGATTGGAAGATGGATTGGCAGTTATGCAATCATCTGATGAGTATCTGTTACTAGTTAGAGTAAAGATACCAGTTGTGAGTTCTCAAGTTTTGCCGGTAAAGTCCTAGCTAGGCTTGTTGTGGGTATGTATAGGTGTAGTGTTCGTGACTTTTAGGTGGAGTCAGGCCTCGACGATGGCGCTGATTTCGCCACATGGCAAATGCCGTAAGTACAGACAGTTTTAGGTTTGGTTGTGCTCCCATAAGGACCGTTAGAATTTGCATGTAGTCTTGGGAATCTCCCCTCGTTCGGGATCCCTCGAAGGTTGCTGCCTCTCGCGAGTAGGACATGACTCTATAGTTTAAAGTCAAACATATCATTCCTTTGACTTGATGGGGTCTGTTCATCTACGTCCTAGCTTGAGAAGTCTAATTTAAATCTCAGTGGTATTGAGTAAGCATTTGGTCAGTCTCCTCTTGGAATTTTTTTTTGATATGAGAAACTATATCTTTAGAGTGTGTATTGTGCAACAAATTTTTTATGTTATGTATGTAACCCCATTTTTATGCATTTTCCTTATTATTACATTATTCTCCTATGTATGTTTAATTACCTGTATTTTGTTTCCCTAGGCCATGTTGTCAATGATAATAGATTGGGTTTTTTTAGCTACCATTTATCCCATGTATGTAACCATTGTGTTTTTATTTCGTATGCTTTCGTACCAGATGCCTGTAATAGTACTGATGTGTTGTTACGAGTGTATGTAGTGTGAAACCGTGATGAAAAGTAACAGTTGTTTAAAGAACCTATGTAATTACTGTACATGTTTAGCGAACGTTACCGCATAATAAAAATCTTGGGAAAAGGGGGAGCTTTGTCATGGTCACGTTGGCTGCTAGTCTATTTAACTAATGATTCTTATTAAACTCCACGACCGCAAAACATGAGTAGGTTAGCAACCCCTGGGAAGGAGACGTGTTTTTCCCCATAGACGCTTACACTTGTGTGTTCCCTCCCAGTTTGTCATGCCTTTGTGAAGATAGTTATCAATGAGTTCTTATTCCAACTTCTCCTGGGATGCTCAATCTTGAATTAGTCTGTGTAAATCAACTCTAGTAATTTGCCAGACCTTTGTCAACTGAGGGTCATCCTTGAATGAATAACAGTTGAGTTGTTTGTAATTACTGTCATTGCGTGAGTAGCGATCGCTGGCAACTCAGGGGTATATATACTAAGGCATCAGGCAGGGCGAGAGTCCCCTGACGTCTCTCCCATTTGCCTCCAGGTATGTTTGTGTGTCCCCTCGCCATTCAGTGTGATTGAGTCAATTGTAGTTAATAACAGTGTTTATCAGTGTTCATGCTTCAACAGTTGAGTTGTCATTTACCCATTGTAAGAAATAATATAACGTAAATATGTCTGTCGTTCCCAGACAAGAGATTTGTTGTGATTGTGTTGTTCATGTCCCCTGACGTCTCTCCCATTTGCCTCCAGATCCAATTGTGACTCTTGGATCGTTCAACAACGATGGCACCGATGCAGCCTGATTAATCTGCTCCACTGCCACTTGGTGCCAAACCCCAGACTCGCCATGTGTCTGGCTACCACCGATCTCACCAACGGTCGTGTGCCCCAGTGTTCCACCTTGGGACACTCCTTGGAAGTATATGTCCACATATAGTGTTGTAATATGTATGTTAGGGATAATTAGTTGGAAATAATTATCCCATGTTGGGTAGTGGACACATGTATCTGCTGGTTTCAGTATTAATGTGTATGTTGAGTAAAGTTCCTTATAATGTGTGAGAAGTAAAGTGGTCCACTTGGGACTATGAGTAAAGTCTTGTAACTGTACTGTAATGTCACTTATCTCCAGTAGGTGTTAGAAATAAAGTAATCTACAAGGAGTGCCATGTACTATGTAGTGTGAGTAGGGCCAAGGAACTGGTCCTGCTAGGTAATGTAATGTAACACAAGTAAGGTTGTATGCAGTTAGGGTGTAAGATCTGAGTATTTGCTGTTGAGTAAAAAAATAAGACAATAAGTAAATAAGAAAATAAATAAAGGAGAAAGTACTGAGTCTGCAATAAGCCCAGGAGTTCAGCCTGGTAGTTATATGTTAATAATATCTCTTTTTCCCTTTGATTTCATATTAATAAACTTGTTATTAGAGTATTTTAGGTGTATTCATTTCTCCCACAGTATTTTACCTTTATTTCTGTCCAAGTGACTTAATACTAGAATTACCATACCCATGTGCCTAGACCCTCGTCCATGTTACCAAAAGAATGTCCATGCTACCAAAAAGAACTAGGGTTATGCAATAACCAATGAAGTAAGTAAAAAGAATATGTGGCGGAACTGAGTAAGAGCAAGAACTACGATAAGAGAAGTAAGTAAGATAAGGGTGGTGTAGGTTTTGGAAATCACGCGCCCTTACATCGTACCCTCGAGCCATGTTACCACAGCTCAGAGTTAAGACAGATAAAGTACAGTAATTGCTTAAGTAGTGGGATACCAGTCTAGATTCCCTACAATGGTTTGCAGGGGTAGAGATTTCCTTTTTTGTTTTTTCCTCCAAGATCCCCTACAACAGGGTCAGTGCTGGTGGGGGTACTGAAACTTGCTCAGTTGTAAGAGTCAGAAGTGGCTGAAGGAAGATTAGGGAACTACTACCATTATTGATGGCAAGAGGACCTTACCTCCAAGTGAAAGGAAGAATGTATGTGGCTGGAATGAGAAGTGTGACATTGTATGGCAGCGAAACAGGGGCAGTTAAAGAGAATGATATACAGTAGGCCCCCCTGTACTGAGCACCTCATTGTCATTCCTAAAAACCCTTTTTAATTCATATTACGCTACATAATATTCAAATCCACCGCGCTTGTAGAATCTCAGGAGAGACGTGTATTTCCCACCCGTTTTACCCTCAGGATCACTCTCAGTAAGACCCTCTTTCGAACACAGTTGTCACTACGTTTATTGCACTCTCTACTGGCAAACGCAACCTTGAATTAGTCTGTTTAAATCAACATTAGTAATTCGCCAGACCTTTGTCAACTGAGGGTCATCTTTGAATGAGTAACAGTTAGTTTGTTTGTGATTATTGTCATTGCGTGAGTAGCGATCACTGGCAACTCAGGGGTATATAAACTCAAGTGTCAAGGGAGAGCGTCCCCGGACGCTGATTCCCGTTTGTCTCCAGGTATGATCTGTGTTTCCTAGCCATTCAGTTAATTCAGTCAATTGTAGTGATTATCAGTATTCACCAGTGTTCATGATTTAACGGTTGAATTGTCATTCACCCAGTGTAGAAGTAATATAACGTAAATACGTCTGTCGTCTAGACAAGAGAGTTTGTTGGTGTTGTCATGTTTCTCAGTCCCCCGGACGCTGATTCCCGTTTGTCTCCAGATCGAGGGTGGGCTTAATTGAAACCCACTGGTCGCTCGGAGCCGGTGGATACCCAGCAGTGGTCAATATAGAAGTGATGGCGCTGATTCGTCATGATTAATCGGCTCTACTCTACCTCGTGGGCCGAGGACCCCAAACCCATCTCGGGTCGGAGTGTAACCGACCACAACAGCAGTTGTTAGAGGCGCCAGTGCTATACCCTGGGACAGGCCTTGGAATTATGGTCCACAGTGTGGTTGTATGTGTTTTTTACCAGTGTGTTTTATAAGAAATAAATCAATGAAGACATGTTATGGTTTCACCCTTCTTTACCCTTATCGATCTGGTCAATGGAAAACCTAACCCAATGCCTAGTCCACTCTGCCCGCTACCTAACCAGCTACATGCTGTCCAGAGGGGGTCTGGTGGCAGCGACCCTTAGAAATTAAGATTAGAGTTAAGTTATCCCCGTAGATTTAGTGACCCCAGATCTGGCAGTATACCCCAGGTTCACGGATTTTTACTTTGCGGTTCTCGGTTATTAGCGGATGACACCCTGGATGTACCCAAGTATGTCTGTGGGTAGTTTTAAAATTACTGGCATTTTCGTAGCTGGGACAGGGAGCCATTCGTTCTAGAGACAGTAATTTCCTTTACTTGCATTGTAAATATGTGTGTGTGTGTGTGTGTATCTTCACACACACACACACACACACACACACACACACACACACACACACTCACACACACACAAAACACATACAAATAAATAATAATGGGAAAATACTCTCACAAAAAATAAAAAACAAAAATATTAATAATGTAACAGTGTACTCTCAATATCGTGCTCTATTACTTTATTAATAGAGTATGTATTTTAGGTTGCACTGTTACATTTTTAATAAATTTGTTTCTGATTATTTGTGAGAGGATTTTCCAATTACTATTTATTTGTATGTGTTTTCTGTGTGTGTGTGTGTGTGTATGTGTGTATCTGTGTGTGTGTGTGTGTACTACAGGTAAAATAAACAATCGTACCATGGGCAAACAACACAAAGGGAATATACATTTTTTGTACACAAGTAAAAATGTTTTTCACGGTTTTCGCGATTCGCGGGTATTTTGAGAACCTTACCCTCGCAAAATTGTTGGGGCCCCCTGTAAGTAGTCTAAGGTGAACTAAAATGAGAATGGTGAGGTGGGTGTGTAAAGTGACACCGAAAGACAGGTGGCTCTGTTCAGAGCTAAGAGGGCAGCTGGGTATTGAAAGCATTGGTAAAATTCTGGCATAGAGGCAGGCTGAGATGGTTTGGGCACGTGGAGAGGTGGGTTGAAAGGTGCATTGTGAGGGCGCGTGTTCTCACAGTATCTACACCACCATCATCTTACTTATTTCTCTTAGTTCTTACTCTCACTCCTGGCAGCATGGACATTCTTTTGGTATCATGGTCATTCTTTTGGTAGCATGGTCGAGGGTCTAGGCACATGGGTATGGTAATATTGGTATGAAGTCAGGACGGAAATAAAGGTAAAATACTGTGGGAGAAATGAATACACCTTAAGTACTCTAAGAACAAATTTATTTATATGAAATCAAAGGGGAAAAGATATAGTATTAATCATATAACTACCAGGCTCAACTCCTGGGCTTATTGCAGACTCAGTACCTTCTTCTTTACTTATTTTCCTATTTCTTTACTCAACAGTAATTACCCAAATCTTACATTCTTACTGAACACAACATTACTGGTGTTACATTACATGGCATAGGAGGACCAGTTCCTTGGCCCTACTCACAATACATAGTACATGGCACTCTTTGTAGATTACTTTACTCAACATACTCGTTAATAATTAAATCAGCAGGTACCTGGGGTCCACTACCCAACATGGGATAATTATTTCCAACTAATTATCCCTAACATACATCTTACAACACTCTCTGTTGACATAAACTTCCAAGGAGTAACCCAGGGTAGAGCACTGGGGCTCACGACCGTTGTTATTGAGTGGTAGCCAGACACATGGCGAGTCTGGGGTCTGGCCCAACGAAGCAGTGAAGCACATTAATCAGGCTGCATCGGTGCCATCGTTTCATATATGGTCCCTGCTGGGTATCTACTACATCCGGGGCCATTGTTGAACAATGCAAGAATTACAATGAGATCTGGAGAAACAGTGTCGCAGCATCAGGGAACGGTCTCCCTGCCTCATCATGGGTATATATACCCCTGAGTTGCCAGTGATCGCTACTCACGCAATGACAGTAATCACAAACAAACTAACTGTTACTCATTCAAAGATGACCCTCAGTTGACAAAGGTCTGGTGAATTACTTGAGTTGATATACACAGACTAATTCAAGATTGAGCTTCCCAGGAGAAAGTGGAATAAACCACGCATTGATAACTGTCTTCACAAAGGCCGGACTCTGGGAGGGACAACAAGTGTAGCGTGTATGGGGAAAAAACACGCCTTCTCAGGGGTCGCTAACTCACTCATGTTTTGTCCGTGTGAAGTTTAATAAGAATCATTAGTTAAATAGATCAGCAGTCAACGTGACCATGACAGCATGAACCTAAATGTGTAGGGGAGAGAGCCAGGGGTAGGCCAAGAAAGGCATATAGAGAGATTGTAAGAAACGATATTAGAGTTCGGAACGAGACAAGAGAGACAGCAAGTGCATGAGAAATGGCCATAAAACATTGATGATGATGATGATGATGATGATGTAACTTCTTCATTTCATACCCAGGCAACAAAACACCATCTTCCTCACAGTCGTCACTCCAAGTATGTGACAACTCTCTACCATTTACATAATACTCAATCAATTAATGAATATCTCACCTCAAATCTAATTGGATAATTTGAGCTAAACTCTTGCTCCCCCAGTAAGAATTAAGTTGTTGTTATAATATACTTCTTTTTTTTTACGGGGATTAGCCTACCGGGAACCAGGTCACTGACCCACATCGGGTGTCTGGGGGAGGGGGGGGGGGGGAGCGAAAATGTAATAATAATAACAGTAATAATAATAATAATAATAATAATAATAATAATAATAATAATAATAATAATAATAATAATAATAATAATAATAATAATAATAATAGTAATAAAAAAAAGATTAGAAGTGAGAAACAATATGTGTATGTTGTGTTGTCAATGGTAAGAGAAATACTTGAGACCCTGCAATTATGTGTAAATGAGTTAGAAAGTCAGATCAGCAACCTAGGACTTGTGTACTGCACACATCATTGTCATCCTTAATATCGCTTTATTCACATTACTATACATAATATTCAAATCCACCGCGCTTGTAGTGTCACAAAAAACGGTAGAAAACGAGAAACTTTGGTAAGGGATAACACACCTAATGTATGTTGTTTTATGCGAATTGTACCAAGGTACGGTCATATAATAATAAGTGTATGTACTTATAGCATTAAGGAGAACTCAAGGTATCTATAGTATGATTAGGGAGGTTCAATTAATACGGACTAGTGTACTATACAGGATAAGTGTAGATTGTGTTTGATAGTCATACTATTTACGTCTGTGTATGATTACTGAACATAGCTACCGCAGACATCAGATGAAAATACATGAGAACAATAATCTGGAAAAGGGATAAATGTATCAGACCTATGTGAAGTGTTGGAAGTGATCCGGAAACTATGCTTCAAAAGGAATATCTTGTATACCCACGCCATGAAAATACGACGCAAGGCTTTGTTCGGGTTGGCGCCTAGGCCGCCTCGGGCTAAGTGCCGCGTTAACATTATAACCCAATGATTTTCCCCAGGAACTAGCAAACCAGACCCTTACTTCAGTGTGTAATTTAGGAATAAGATAAACAATTATAAGGCGTAAGGTCACAATAGATAGGAAAGTGTAGAGTGATAACCAGAATAATATTAAAGTGAAACTTAAAGATTGGAAACTGTAGGCTTAGTTCAGTGAGAGACGCGAGGCATCGTCCTTGATGCCCGACTTCTCACCAAAACAGGTCAGTGAGCTCTATCATGCTCCATTCAGCTCTAAAAAGACTTATCTAGCAGTTTTTTTACAGCTTAAAACAGGGCCTAATGTTATAAAGTGAAGTAATAGTTGCATTAATGAGTGGTGATAAAATCCCATCAGGCATTACGCTTAGTTATGCCCGACTTCTCACCAAAACAGGTATACACATGTCCAGAGCGTCGGCCAAGCCACCACCACCCATCACTGTGAGGGACTCACCAGGTGTGGTGTGACTACTTATGGCCACTATGCACCTCCACTGTGAATCTGTGGATACCCTACATATCACCACCCAGGATAGAGTATAATTGTGTGTTTGAGAAGTTACGCAATCACCATATGGAGCGACCTAAGAATACCAGGCGTGGAACCAGTAATGGCATAATTACCTGGGAAGTATCCCATCTACTTAGCAAGAGTAGAGTGTGAACGAGGTACCTAGTATGTGTACCTGAAGAATACCGAGGAGTTCCATACTTGTAGATGTGGAGTGTACACTCGGAAACCATATTCTCTAGCCCACCTGGGTCGGTGCTGGAGGTTAGTACAGTGTCCTTTCTGGACGGGGGCCCACTCTAGCTATCACGAGACAACACAGGCACGAATACACACAGTCATAGTACGGCTGTATAGATGATAATATGCATTAGGGTGTGTCATAGGAGGGAAGATCAGCTAAAACTAATGGCCCATCACTTTTTTGGTAGATTTTAGTGTATATAAACAGAAAATAATTTCAGTTTCAATATTTTGCAACCTTTTGCTAGGTAAATTTTAGCGTGAAATTTATCGAAAATCTAAGGTACAGCAGCATTAGTGCATTACAATTAAATAGTGAGCATTGCTTTCTGACTTCATTCTTTAACAACCCAACTAACAATATTTTTTTCTGTTTCAGATTCTGATGCATTTATAAGTTGATAATATTTGCGATGGCTGCTTGTGTCAGGACGAGGAACCAAAAATCCAGCCATCTCAGTCACTATCTTGGGTCTGGGAGAGAGCTCCTGAAGTCGGAGTTGCCTACATTGAGAGATGCTTTGAGATACGGTGTTTTGATCAGGCAAATCAGTGAAAAGAACCAAAGAACTTACACAAACAAAGACATTGCCAGTGATATGACCAAAGCTGTCTTGGCACAGTACACTCTGGCTAACGCTCAGTTCAAGCCTCCAGTCGCAACAAGTCAGAAGAAGATTAGTGAGAGACTGCTAGCCATTTGGGAAAAGGCAAGAGATATATCTCTCTTGGGAGAGGAAAACTTGCAGTTAAGGACAGCTTTGCCAAGCAACTGGACCAGTTATTTGACATAATTACTTGCAAGTGCCCAATTGTTCTCTGAACTGAGTTTGGATGCGATTGTGACTGTAAATCCGAGGCCCACATCTCCTGTATTTGCAAGCGTGAACTGAAGATTCCTGTGATCGAACTGGCATTTGTCAAAGCACAGAGAGAGAAGACTGGCAGTATAGGGGCTCTCATGATTTCTAGCCAAGATATTCCGGAGTCCAAGAGACAGGAGGCTGCCACAGAGAGGAGAAGCGTTGCTGAGGAAAAGAGACTTGAGAAGGCCCAGGGTGAGGTAAAAAAGGCCGATGATTGGAGTCAAGCTGATTCAGAGTTTAATGACTTCCCCATGGCTGATCCGAGTGCTGACCAGGAGAATGGTGACTTTGTCCCTAACCCAGAAAATAATGATCCCAAACCTTCCAGGCATAAGATTCGAAATAGGAAAGATATCCCGAGCATAGCTTTGGCCAGCATGCGACACCACACTGGTCTCAGAGAAACTGCAGAGATAGCAACAGCTGCCTGGATTGAGGGTGGTTTGATAACACCTGATGATGTTCACCTGGTGATAGATCATAACAAAGTAAGGAGAGCTCAGGAGAAACTTGTCAGTAACCTAGAAGAGGACATTTGATAAGGGGATAAGAGAAAATGGAATCAATTGTTTGTTCTTTGATGGGAGAAGGGATGACACTAAAGTGTTCATGAAAGTTGGAGATTCTGACAAGTTGTTCCCTGCCATGGTGAAGGAGGAACACTACTCCTGCTGCAGTGAACCAGGAGGGAAGTATTTGTGGCATTTCACTCCAGAGAAAGATGACATCAGGAAACCAGCTGAGATAGTGGCAGATAACATTGTGAACTGGCTCAGAGAGAGGAACGTAGACCAGACCCTGCAGGCCATTGGAGGGGACAGCACCAACACGAACACAGGGTGGCAAGGGGGGGGGGGGGTCATACAGTGGATAGAGCGGAAGATTGGGAGGAAGCTGGTCTGGATTGTTTGTGACCTCCACACCAACGAGTTGCCACTCAGACATCTGATCCAGGAGCTGGATGGCAAGACTCTTTCAAACAACAGATGGTCTGGTCCTCTTGGCAAGATGCTGGACTCTGCCACTGAGTTAGAAATAAATCCGAGCTTTGAAAAAATCACAGTTGGCCCTCCACTCGTTGATCTTGCACTTACTGTCATTGACGACCTGAGTACTGACCAGTACTATGGTTACATGATTTGCAGTGCCATCAAAACTGGGGTCATGCCTGATAGACTTGCTTACCTGCAGATAGGTCCAGTCTCACATTCTAGGTGGCTCACAACGGCTCTCAGGTTCTGCAGAATTTGGGTCGCTCATCATAAACTGAAAGGGAACCAGCTTCACAACCTGAGACTTATTCATCGTGAGTGTCTACTTGCCAAATTGGTTCAACACCAAGGTCAAGTCATCGTTCTCCGAAGGCCCGAGGCATGTTCTCTTCCAGCTTGAGCTCCTGAGGAGTCAGCCAAGGAAGGTTGTTCAGATTGTGGAGCAGACTGTGAGGAGATCTTCCTGGTATGCTCATCCCGAGGCAGTTCTGCAGACAATGCTCTGCAGTAAGGATGAGGAGGAGAGAAGAGTGGCAGTCAAAAAGATCTTGGATATGAGACTTATGAGAGGATCTGGGCATGACGAATCAGTTGGTGACGATTCCTTCAGGGTCAGGAAGACTCCTGAAGTCAATCTAGGTGCCAAGACCCTCACTGATCTCATAGATCTGGATAACATCCAGGCTGGCAGTGAGCCCCCTCTTACCTGCAGCCTCACCAATGTTCAAGTCAGAGCTTTCCTGGACAACCCCATGCATGTCCCTGCCTGGCCCTCGCACACCCAGAGTATAGAGCGTTGTGTACAGCAAGTGAGCGAGGCCAGCAGTCACGTGTACAGCCAGGAGAGGAGGGAAGGCTACATCCGAGCTCAGGTGGTCAGCAGGGAGGTGATGAGTAGAAACAGAAGCAAGAAAGACATGTTCTCTATGGTGTGCAGCAACACCGGGTCGTAGTAGTAAAACCGGTTTTTGTATTTGATGATTTTGTTTTCTAAAGGAATATTAAATTTAATAAATGTGTCAAGATCATTCGTTTCACTCTTCTGGATCATTTTCATCCTAATAAATTAACCTGATACATTTACTTTACTTTAAATAAGCTATTTAGTGGTGTTGGTAAAAGGGTGGGAATACTGAATTTTCAAAAGATTTCAAGTTAAAATTTACCTAGCAAAAAATGAAAACTTTTCAAATCTGAAGATATCACATGATTCTGCACATAGAACTACATCATTAATACCATGGGCCGATTTTTCAAACTAAAAAAAAAAATTCGCCTCCGTATGACACACCCTAATATGCATAAATATTGTATATGGCATTTTATACTCTGCATTATCTTCATTATATATGAACACCAAGAAAAATTACCATAGGTTGTAGTTACGAAAGTATGAATGGAAATAAACACACAGTGACTCCACAAAACGTTTACAGCGCTTGTGTGTGTGTGTGTGCTAGACAATGATGCTTCCCATCATTCGCATAACTATATGAAAAATCGTGTTTAATTTAACTACATATTTCAAAAACCTTAAATTACATGTGGATCAGTCACTCCTCATTTGACACACTTATACAGGGTAGTGTAATACTTTGACCATCCCACCTGGGCACATGGAGGCCACAAGGACACTAAAAGCAGTTCTAGACTCTGTTTTATTTCACACAAAGCCTGTTCATCGAGCTGATGGCGCCGTGAACCTCATTGGGAAACTGCCCGTGCCTCTTATGTGGTGTCAATAGCATTTTACCGAATCCAGCTGGTATGAAACGCGAGGTACATATATATACTTCATGCTACTGACACCACATAAGAGGCACGGGCAGTTTCCCAATGAGGTTCACGGCGCCATCAGCTCGATGAACAGGCTTTGTGTGAAATATAACAGAGTCTAGAACTGCTTTCAGTGTCCTTGTGGCCAAGCCGGTAAGCGTTCCCTAGTCACACCCAGTAGGTCGAGGGTTCGATTCCTTGCTGGTGAGGACGTTGATTATATGTTCAAAGTCCGCGTGTTAAATGGACTAAAAATGAAGTATATATATGTACCTCGCGTTTCATACCAGCTGGATTCGGTAAAATGCTACTGACACCACATAAGAGGCACGGGCAGTTTCCCAATGAGGTTCACGGCGCCATCAGCTCGATGAACAGGCTTTGTGTGAAATATAACAGAGTCTAGAACTGCTTTTAGTGTCCTTGTGGCCTAGCCGGTAAGCGTTCCCTAGTCACACCCAGTAGGTCGAGGGTTCGATTCCTTGCTGGTGAGGTCGTTGATTATATGTTCAAAGTCCGCGTGTTAAATGGACTAAAAATGAAATATATATATATATATATATATATATGGACTAAAAATGAAGTATATATATATATATATATTGATTAAATCACACGGGAAAAGGGAAACAACGTGTGATTTTATCAAAATTTTTCTTATCCACGTTTTCATTGTGGATCTACATGAAATATATATATATATATATATATATATATATATATATATATATATATATATATATATATATATATATATATATATATATACTTTCCCTCACCCTAGCAAACTAGTTAGCATAGCATAACCAAACAGCCTCGCAAGGACAAATAGGTCTGTATAGTGTTTATAATGTGTGTGCATGCGCTAAAATGACCTAGTATATTTTACTAATGTCTCATTGTCCATGGGTTTTCTTACAGTTTGGCTGTGAGTTTTCTATATTGTCTAACTGCCAGTTCAACAGGACTGCTAACCATCCTCCATCCTCCCAGCAACTCATATGCCATCCCAGACCCACAGCCTATATGTATGGTTCAAGACCGCAGTCCAATACATACAAGTCAGGCAGTCAATCATTGGTTTGAGGCGCACCGGCAGATTATTCTATTGGACTGGCCCCCTAAAGGAGCCGATTGTAATCCAAAAGAAAATCTATGGGCGCATATGGTTGTCGAATAGGATGCTGAGGAGAAGACGAGTGAGGCAGTGAGGAGAACGCACATAATGTGTGGGAGGGAATAAGGAGGAGGCCGAACAGCTGCAGCAATCTGGTACATTCCATGCCCATGAGGTTGCATGACGTTATAGCTTCAGATGGAGGTTGGACACGGTATTAACCTGTGGTCAAGAATTAAATCTCTGCCCGCGACGGTGCCTTGTAGGGGGTGGCGGGGGAGTTAGCTCTCTGGTGTAACCGCGTTGGGGCCACATAGACTTCGTTTCCTAACTCTCGGGAATTTGTCCAGGTATTTTACTATGTGGTTTTACGTCACTTCGCATAAATATGCTTACAAAATCTATGCATTAATATGCATAACTCTTGGGAATCTGTCCAGACATTAAATATATGTTATATACTACAATAATCACATAGATATGTTCACAATGTTAATGCATAATAAATGTGAAAAATATTTTTGGGGTTTCAATTAACCAATAGTCATACCTACAAAGCAATCTTGATGCTCTAAGTACATGTATGTGTTAAATAACGAGTAACTGATCCACATTATTTTGGTAAATAAAGAAATGAAAAGCAAACACTTAGCCATATGGACATAGTTACACGGAAGAAGGGAAATAAGGATGAACCATGGTTTTGATGGAAGCAAAGTGCTCTGGGACGATGCTCACAATAACGAATGGGAGAAACCTCTTTATGACCATCTTACCTACTAAGGATGAACCTTAATGTTACAAAACGCACACACACACACACACACATACACACAGTGTAACTTTGTGTGACGCGTTGTCTGACTTAGGGTGGCTTTGAGCGAACCATACACTTGATATTACAATTTATGTATCCTTCCTGTCCATGATTTACAACAATAACTGTAGGGTAAAAGTTACAATATTATACTAATAACACTGTCATGTATTGATACTATGACTACTTACTAAGATACAGAGCACGATGAACATAATATGATAATGATAGTGAAGCCTGGAAGGGGTCATATCATAACTTGTGTGTTCGTGCGTATGTTGCCCCGTGAGAGTTACAGTGGGCCTCCATGTGCCCAGGTGGGATGGTCAAAGTATTACACTACCCTGTATAAGTGTCAAATGAGGAGTGACTGATCCACATGTAATTTAAGGTTTTTGAAATATGTAGTAAAATTAAACACGATTTTTCATATAGTTATGCGAATTATGGGAAGCATCGTGGTCTGGCACACACACACTCACAAGTGCTGTAAACGTTGTATGGAGTCACTGTGTGGTTTGGAAGTGTTTATTTCCATTCATACTTTCGTAACTACAACCTATGGTATTTCTTCTTCGTGCTCATATATAATGAAGATAATGCAGAGTATAAAATGTCATATACAAGATTTATACATAATGTCATCTATACAGCCGTACTATGACTGTGTGCGTTCGTGTGTGTGTTGCCTCGTGAGAGTTAGAGTGGGTCCCGTCCAGAAAGGACACTGTTCTAACCTCCAGCACCGACCCAGGTGAGCTAGAGATTTTGGTTTCCGAGTGTACCTGAGATGTGGTGCTATAATATAACATGTGGTGCTATACTCTAACATGTGGTGCAGTCTGATGTGTTGGGTGTTATGGTAAGAAGGAATGACCGAGGTAAGGAGGTCATTGGTTGTTATGAAGAATGAAGATGATAATAGTAATTATTTGATGAAGGACGTATATTGATGTGAAGTGTACAATGAACATAATAGTAGTTCTTCTGACGAAGGCCAGATCTTTTTGTACTGTTATTGGATGCAATGTCTTTTTATAAGGAATAAATTAGTTAAGTCATGATTGATGTTTCACCCTTCTTCCCACTCTCGATTTAGTCAATAAAAACCCAATCCAATGCCTAGCTCACTCTGCCCACTACCTAACGAGCTACATACTGTCCAGAGGGGGTCTGGTGGCAGCTACCTTAAAATTAAGAGTAGAGTAAAGTTATCCCCTAAGAATTAGTGACCCCAGAATCGGGCAGTATAAATTGATGGCTGTAGCTGTAGAATTGTTTTTTAATCGTTGATCAAATCCGGTGGAAGTGAAGCTGTGATTAAGACTCTGAGTAGACAAATTATTTTAATTGTGGATTATCTGACTTAAGAGTGATACTTACATGTGAATAACATTGATTGTGTGCAGAAATATCAGAAGAATTTTTGAAAAGGTTTAGACAGCACTGTAGTAGTATGTATCATTGATTTTTTGTGTGTTTTACCCAGTGTTAATATGTATTAACAATTACAGAAGTTGTGGATTAACCTTGTTAGCATTGAAGTAAGGGAGACCATACTGTATCATGAGAAGTGTCTCAAGTGGGTCACCTTCGATGTTTGTTAAGTGGTTCACCTATGGAATGCCATAGGACTTTCGGTCTCAAGTTGATGTGAGTTACAAGTTTTGGTGCCATGTTAAGGTGTTGCATAGTGTTGTATTGTACCATTGATCAATTCAGGTGGTAGTAATACAGGAGAGTAGTTGTGTTATGTGGTTCGTATTTTTCTTTGGTCGAGTGGTAGTATTTTTACGACAAATGGATAAGCCAGAACAGGAAGGTACCACAGTTGGTGACACATTGGCAGAGAGGTTTGAGCAGGTTATATCAGTCATCACCAAGAAACGGGTAGAGCTAGGGTAATTGCAGAGACACATTAGGGACCTAGAACAAAATTCACTCAGGAAGTGACAAGAGAATATGGAAAGTTCATTAATGTTTTTGGTGGTTCTAGAATAGTCATTGCAGATAATGGAAGAGAAGTTACGGCTGCAAAGTTTAGAGAATTGTGTCGAGTAACTGGCATTAAGACATATTTTACATTACCTTACTAGAGATGTTCAGGGTACCTGGTTCTAACTACAGGGGCGAACATAAACACCTGTAGAGTTCTGTAGGTTCTTATTAACGGAAATATACAAGGTGCGCTTACAAGCGCGGGTAATCCTTACACTCCTATAGGGGTCAACTAACCTTACTCTGACCTCTCAGGCGACATGTGGTAAGTGGTACATTAGCAGCTTCCAGATGTCGCCAGGCACATTTAACTAAGCGTGTGGTGACATGAAACAGGGGCATTGCCACACGCTACTGACTAGAGAAATAATGTGTATATATAGAGTACATACATGGTATACATACAACATACATAATATACATACACCTCCCCTCCCCCTATACGCTCATAGCAAAGTCTTGAGCGGACCTTTTCCTGTGGATCCGTTCTGAGCGTTGAGGGGCTTAATCACTGGGGGGGGGGGGGATATGGGACTCAGCACTGGTGATAGGGTCAGCGGAATGCGTTACGGGGCGGAGGAAACCGCACCTGGTAGTCCCGTGACCTGCCGAGACCCATGACTATGCTCACTTTGCCCCACCGTAGGGAGGTCGGGTCCTGGACACGGACTTGGGTGCCGACACTCAACCTGGGGAGAGGACGGGCGTGGTCGTTGTGGCGGGCGACGACGTCTTGAATACGTTCGGCGGCTCGGCGATCAAAATCCTCTGTCTTGGCCTGCCACTCCTTGGAGAAGGATTGAGGGTGAGCAGGGACACGAGAACGGAGGGGGCGTCCATACAAGACCTGGGCAGGGGAGCGTCCGGTGTAATTGGGTGTGTTGCTGAGCTCAAGGAGACCCTGGTCGAAAACCTCACAGTCAATATTCCCAGAAGGGGCCACTTTGAGGATGAGGTGCTTCAGGGATTTGATAGGAGCCTCAGCGTGGCCGTTGGACTGCGGGTAATGAGGCGGTGACAACACATGCCGGACTCCCCATCGGTCGAGGAACGCAGCAAAGTCCCGGCTTGTGAACTGGGGCCCTCCGTTGGTTCGCAGGCACGCAGGAACGCCCACGAACCGGAAGTTGTGGCGGAACTTGCTGATGGTGGCGGCAGATGTCGTATCATTACCACACTTGATGACAACCGGCCAACCCTAGAGACGGTCGACGATAACCAGGAAGGACCCTCCTGACACACAGAAAAAGTCGGCCGACACAGACTCAAAGGGGCGGGTGGGGTTGTCGTCACTTATGAAGGGTTCCTGCTGCTGGCTGGATTGTAGTACTTGGCGGGGCTTACACGCCTGGACACCATTGGAGATGTCGGGGTCGATGCCAGGCCGGAACACAGTCTGTTTTTTGCACTCCGTTTGGTGGCCTCGGCTCCACGGTGACTGTCGTGGAGGCGAGCCAAGGCGTGGGGACGTGAAGCAGCAGGGACAACTACCGAAGGAGAGGTGTCACTGGCCAGAGGTAGGGGTAGGGCGGCAGCAGGGTAGTTGCTGCTCCCTTCGTGCGCCCTGTTGGCGTATTTTACCTCGAGAATCGGTGTTGGGAAGTCCTGGGAGATGATGGCCAACTCTTGGCCAGCAATGGAGTCGGGACACCATTATGCACGTCAATCCAGGCTTGACACGACCTGTTGCCAAAGGTGACATGTGCATAGAGTAAACCTAGGGATGGGGCCATCTGTGAACCGTCTGCTGTGACGCGGAGGTCCTTGGGAGGCGATCCTAGATCACTTGGAGAGATCCCAAGCATTGCAAATGCTGGGGACCGATGACCGTAGCCTCAGCGCCGGTGTCAGGCAGCATCTCGAGACAGGATGACACGCTGCCGTAGGTCACGATGACGCTGACGTGCTGGGGGACTTTGGTCCTGGGACGCGAGGAGTACACCCTCCTAATATGGGTCGGGCTTTGTCCAGGGTCGTTGTGCCTCTGATTTGGTGACTGTGGGCGGCCCTCACTGGTTGAAGGACGTTGCTGCTTCCGCCGACGCTGTCCCTTAGGTTTGTTGGTCGGACAACACTTGTCGTAGTAGCCCAGACGACCACACACATTGCACTGGACGCGTTTGGCTAGGCACCGTACTGTAAGTGACCAGTGGTCCTTGTGGCCACAACTGTCGCAGGTAGACTCAGCGGCTGGACATACCTGTGTTCCGTGCTGCCTACCACAGCTGTTGCAAAGGGAGCCGGGCGTGGTGGGCGTAGGCGTTGGGGCAGACTTCTTGTCTTTCTTGTATTGGGACATAGCCCGTACGGCTGTAGTGGGAGCTCGGATGGCAGAGGTGGCACACCTGGCAGCCTCGTAGGAGGGACATACTGTCAATACATCCTTAAGAGAGGAGGGAGAGTCGAGGGAGGTGAGGCGTTGAACAAGCTCCTAGTCCTTAACACCCATCAGGATCTCCTGCTTCAACTGGGTCTCCTCTTGAGTCGTACATAGAAATCATCAAAAGTCTCGCCCTATATCTGTCTACAGCTAAACACTTCCCTCCTGCAGAGAGCTTCATTCCGCTAACCTTTGATGTGCCATTATAGAACATCCAGTACCTCCTCTACAGACAACGATGACGTCAGGGGCGCTTGCAACGTATGTTCCAACACATGCTGCGTTCCCAAAGACAGGCACATACGTAGCTGAATGAGTTGTTTAGGCTGTGGCAAGCTCTGGAGATCCACCATTGTAGCATAATCAGTCCACTATCGCCGCCACTCACGAAAAGTCTGGAAAGTCTCATCAGGCTTCAAGGTGGGTGGGGGTTGGACAACCACTTTGGTAGAGGGCGTTGACGAGGTATCTGAGCCAGTCTGTACCTGAGTAGTGGAAGGGCCAGGGGCTTCATTAGCAGTGAGGCTAGATATCGAAGCTGCAAGCCGTTCGTTATCTTCCAATCTCCTTTGGTGGTCCTCAGCATGTCTTTTCGCTTCGTCCTGACGCCTCTCCTCCCTCATAAGCTTCAACAGAGCAATTATCTCTGAGGACGAGGCTGAGGGTCGAGGAGTATGACTGGGAGAGGGTGGGGGCGTCGCTCACTGACTGGTCATCCATCTCTGTAAAGCTGTCATACTTCTGATTCATCCAGGCGCTAGGGACACCCCTGGGTGAGGCCCGGGGCATAATTACATTATCTGTATATTGTATCTCAAATCAGTGTTGACCGGTCAACCCATCGTATCAACCAGATCTGAGACAACAAAATTAATTGAATACACAGATAAGTAACTTATATACATATAAAATATATATGAAGAAATGACCGCGGTCAGTGTGTTCGTGCATGGGTCGGTGTGTGTAGGCGGAGTGGAACGCGGAGAGAGGCGAGGCGGTGGGGGGTGAGCAGTGGGGGGTGACTTACCCTTGAGGCAGCCTGGGACGGTCGTGCTGACGCACCACTCCTCACAAATGCCCTATATCAGCCTTCCACCTTAGGGAATCCTTTAAAACAAGGACACACTTCATCACTACACACACACACACGAGGGGCACTTAAAGACACTTCCCAGGAAATTGCCGTCACTGCACACTGCTCAAAACTCGTTGGTCATTCAAACGAATTTTTGGGGGAGACAATGGCGAAGGATGACAGAGTTGACGGAGGAGGTTTACCCGCCTTGATTTTTACACGAACGCACTTATTTCCACTTAATCGATCACTTGATACTCACTGCGCCATGGAGATGTTCGGGGTACTTGGTTCTCACTACAGGGGCGAACATAAACACCTGTAGAGTTCTGTAGGTTCTTATTAACGGAAATATTCAAGGTGCGCTTACAAGCGCAGGTAGTCCTTACACTCCTATAGGGGTCAACTGACCTCACTCTGACCTGTCAGGCGACATGTGTTAAGTGGTACATTAGCAGCTTCCAGATGTCGCCAGGCACATTTATCTAAGTGTGTGGTGACATGAAACAGGGGCATTGCCACACGCTACTGACTCTAGAAATAATGTGTATATATAGAGTACATACATGGTATACATACAACATACATATTATACATACACTTACCATCCTAGAGCTAACAGTGTCACAGAGAGAAGGCAGCCTCATTTTGCATTTTAATTTATATTTTTTATTTCTCTTCAAGACATGTAGAGACAAGTAGGAATTGACTTACCTATAATAGGGAATGAGAGCAGTCAAGGTTTGAAAGAAGCTCATAGGTTGATAAATGAGAGCGAATAGAGCCAGAATGAACCAAGCTATGCAATTAGGAGAGACAGTTTGGGTGAGGAATGAATTTCCCACCCTTGGGAGCCAGTAGGAAGTTAAATGCAAAGTGGAAGGGTTCTTATACTATAATAGAAATTGTACGAGGTGGTGCCGCATATGAGTTGACTAACCCATTGGATGAAAGTGAGGTGGTAAAGAGAGCGGCTGAGAAAGTGAAAAGATATGTAAGTAGAGACATGTTTGTTCAGCTGAATGAGCCCCTGCTTCCACCGAATAATTCTTCCTCAGACTCAGGTTCAGATGAAACCGATGATGAAAGTGATAGCGGAAGTGTGGAAGATCAGCCTGCTAATAGATTCCCTTTGAGGAAGAGGAGACCAGTATTTAGAATGGATTTGTAGGACATATAGTTCCAGAAAGTCACGTCAATTGAATATTTTTGACTACACTGTGTGATAGAGTTGAATTGTTTAATTATTTTTTTTGGTGGGGAGAGACAGTTGATCAGGTAGTTTGTCGGAATGCTTATTGAAGATCAGCCGTTTGTAGTGGTGTCTATATTGAGATGATTGTTTTTTTTTGGGTGTTGACTTTGTCAGTTGTAATGAAGTCACCCCGGCATTGAAAATACCAGTTCTTGTGAACTGTGGTACAGAAAATCCAGATGTTGTACGTGTTGTTGAAAATACCAGTTCTTGTGAACTGTGGGATCAGCCGTTTGTAGTGGATGTATAAGAGCTGCATTTCCCCTTTTCTTTTAAGTTTGTATTTATACCATGGTAGATAACTTTAAACTCTTTAATCTTGTTTTCTCTTAATTTCTTACTTCATTTATTTTATCCATTAGTTTTGTCTAGTTATTTCATTTCACATAATTACTCCATAACCTCTGACCTTTGGTAGCGTGGCTCGAGGGTTATGACACATGGGTACGCTGTAATTCTGGTATCTTGCACAGGGAAAGAATGACGGCAAAATACTTCAGGTAAATGATACACCTAACATACAAATAAAATGGCTTATTAAAAGTATAAAACGGTTTATTAAAATGAAGTTATATTTTATAATTAATTTCAGTTACACTCAACTACATGTACAAGAACACAAATAATACTCTTACATAGCACCTTTGATTACCATTATTACAAGTGGCAATGATGCCAGTTACAGCACTAATACTTTAACAACACCAGAAATAGTAGCTTCTCTTCACCACTGTGGTACCTTTGCCCACAAGCAAAGTGATGGTCAACCTACTCTTGCTGACTCCAAACACTCAGACAATTCAGGTGAATACATACAGGTGTATTCGGAGGAATAACACAGCCACCATATAGCCCTAGTGAGTAGTGGACTTATCCATAACAATGATGGTGTGACTTAAGTCATCCCCACCCCAGTCCAGGAATGTCCCTCTCAGGACTCACATAAATCCCTAATATTTCAGATAATCAGTTATAGTACATAGTTATATTCTAGATGCAAAATTCCTATATTTCTTTAATATTTCATCTATTTTCCCATTTTTAAACATCCTCTCTATTTGCTTGGGGACATTATTTATATGGGCATTTCTATATACATTCAGCAATGGGCATTCCAGTATATAATGTGGCAGGGTATGGGATCTGGATGTTCTACAAACTCTACATTCTTTATCCTGTTCACTTCTCTCAGCCCGAAGCTACCAATAATATTTATATCCTAATCTTAACCTCATATACACTGAATCTTTCCACCTACTCCTATCTTTCCCATATGTAAATTTTGTGTTCATGAGAACATGATGGTAATGTTTCATTGTTTCACTTTTCTCGTATATTTCATTCCTTTTGAAATTATCTTCTATTGATTGTATTTTCCATAATTTGCTCCTTAGTTGCTTCAAGGTCTTAGTACATATTATGTCGATCTCGGCCTTTTCCGTGGGTCTTTTTGCTATTATATCTACTGCTTCATTAAGACCAATGCCTACATGTGAAGGGACCCATACAAATTTAACATTAGGGCCATTTATCCTTATTGTATTTACTCATTTTCTACATGAACCAATAATGTGTTCAAAGACTGGACTCCCACTGTTCAAAGAATCCAAAGCTGCCCTACTATCAACAAAAAAATATGCATCTCTATACCTCTTTGCAACATTTTCCAATCCTACTAACATAGCATATAACTCAGCTTGTGTTGATGAAACAAAACTGCTCAACCGAAGTCCAATTTTGATGTCATCAATTCCTTGTTCTGTGTACTGTCTTATAAGGATCCCGCACCCTGCCCTGCCACTTGACAAAACTGAACCGTCACAATATACATTCAATGTCTTTATTTTAGGCAAATTACTAATCTTTTTCCCATATAAAGCCCTTAACTGTCCTGGTTCATATAATGATTTCTTCATTGTGAGAGGCACTATGTCTAGCTCTACTTCTCGTTCTTCCCAGGATGGATTCTTACAACTTTTCTGAACAGCTGTACACCAGTCTGCCAGATTACATTTTTTAATAATATTTACTAATCCATTCATGTATCCCCTCTTGCCTTGCCTGCAGAAGGGCCATCATATATACCTTGTACAAATTTACCCCCACTATTCCCCCCTCATTAATCGAACTGATACAACTGTATTAATTTCATTGACCGTCTGTGAAATGCTCTGTAACCCTAGTTCCATTTTCATTATCTCAATCATTGCATTCTTTTGACACCCTAAAATTATTCTCATTGCTTCATTTTGCATGATCTCAAGCTTCCGTAGCATTCCTTCACCAGTACAAGAGAGGACAGGTTCTCGTAGTCTATAAGTGATCAGATGGTAGAAATATACATCATTCTCAGTATGGGTACCCCAGCACCTTTACCACAACATGCTAGAGCCTTCAAGGGCTGTAATCTTGCTCTACATTGAGTGAGGACATGATATTTTTCTGCCTCTATACTTTCACTAGTAAAGCCAATATACATTCCTAAATATTTATACTTTGAAACTTTCTCAACAATTTTTCCATTTAGAAAAACGGATTCAGTTCCTCTTCCTTTACATTCACACTTGGTTTTTTCTTCATTGATAACTAAGCCCATCTTTTGAGAAAGAACACTAAAATTATTTAATGCAATCTGCAAATTTTTGACAGAGTTTCCTTGAAATAAGATGTCATATGCATAAATGATGGTTACAACTCCTTTAGGATATTTGTGTGAGGCTATCTTGTTCATTAACACATTAAATAACATTGGACTCAATACTCCCCCTTGGGGAGTGCCTAGTTCAAGTGCTCTTTCCTCAGACAAACATCCCTGATACCATACACAGATTCTCCTTCCATACAAGTAGTCACCTATCCAGTGTAACAACTTTCCTGATACCCCTAGAGCAGCCAGTTCATTCATAACTACTTCACTGTGAGCTTTATCAAATGCTCCTTGTAAATCCACAAAAACTCTACATCTGTCTGCATCATTTGATATACATTTTATAACACAGTCTGAAGTACATTTCCCTTCCAAAAAAACAAATAAATTACAAGATAGATATTCCCCCGCAATATATACAAGCCTATTTAATAATACTCTCTCCATCATCTTGGAAAAACAAGATGTTAAAGACACTGGCCTGTATCCACCAGTTTCGTTAGGGAAAGGAATAACTATCGCTTTCTTCCATTCTGTTGGTAATCTACCCTCTGTATAACTCATGTTGAATAAATCTAATAATGGACTATTTTTATACCAACTAAGCAGTTCAAAATTTCATAAGTCACACCATCTTCGCCTGGTGCTTTAGATTTTCCTTTTTTAACAGCATTTAATAACTCATCTTGAGTAATACCTACACATGTTACATCACAAATATTTAGAGCTGATGAAATAAATCTTCTTCTTTCATTTTGCCACTCATCTAGTGCTTCTATTGTCCTGTTAGGCAGGGAGGCAACACTAGCTGCTTTAGCCCATTTGTCAACCAGTTTATTAGCTTCTTCCTCTGGATGAGGATGACTAATAAAATTACTCCTTTTTCCTCTAATTTTGTTAATATCCTGCCATATTTCTTTGAGATTTTTACTCTCCCCAATGTGCTGTGCAAAGTCCTGCCAATATTTCTCCCTTGCCTGCCTACATATTTTGGCTATATCCATGAAGATTTCCCTATCTTCTTCTCTTCTACCATTCTTTACCCAATCTTTATGTGCTGCCCTTAACATTTGCGTCCATCCCTTCAACATTTTGTCATTGGTATAGCAGTGTTTCCTAGCCCCATGTCTCTTATCATTTATCTTTTTCTGTGTTGACTTAGTTAAATATTTTTCTATGTCCTCAACTAAGTCATTATAAAAGCTATCTATACAGACTGGTGTATAATTTCTGTACCATTTCTCTATATTTTGGGTAAACACTTCTGTGTCATCCTTGTTTAGTTTCAATCTCTTCCTCCTATATCTCACCTGTCTCTTCCCTAATGGTAATTGAACATACACAACAAAATGGTCACTGACTAGCTCCCTTATTATCTCACATTCTCCCTGGACTCCCTGACTGCTTATCATGCAAGCATAGTCTAACCTTCCTCCTTTAATATGAGTCACTTCCTCATTTCCTAACAAGTATGCATCTGGGTGATCTTGTAAGAATTGCCAAAATTTTATATCATTACTATTAATTCTCCCCATTGTTTCGAGTCTTGGATGTCGAGCATTAATATCTCCTACAGCCAAAGTTGAGTCCAAAAACATGCAATTTGGTAAGAAGTTGAGGTCAAAACAGCCTCCAGAAATATACAAATTTGCTATGTTCAATTCTCCTTCCTTCAAATATAACTTTATACAGACACTTTCTATTCCTTGTACTCTACTCGGTCTTCCAACTAGTTCTGCTGGTATGGAATTCTTAATGTATGTTGAGACCCCTCTTATACCTTCACCCAAATAGAGATGAAATCCCTTATATCCAGACAGTTTAAGCAGGTCGCCTTTCCTGTCCCCAGTCTCTTGAAGGGTAATTATGTCAATATTACTTTTAAGGGTAAAGTAATGTACATCTGTCACTCTATTTTGTAGACCATTAACATTCCAGGACATTATCTTAAGGCTAGCTAGATCCATGATTAATATTTACACATTTTATATCCTTTCCAATCAGATTCTTTAAGAAGGCCCAATCCTCCTGCACAGATTCCCATTTCCTCAAATTTTTTTCTTTATCAGCATCTTTATACTTTACCAACACCTTTTTAGAACTTTCAGTTGTTACTCCCTGCACTGCACAATCCTTTATTTTCCTCTCCTTCCCTTTAATACTTATTTTAAGCACTGAATTTTTCAAAGGCTTGAGCTCTTCACTTTCCTCTTTCCCTTCTAATTCTACATTATTCACAGCTTTGTTTTTCCTTTCTTTATTTATACTATATCAAGTCTTTTCTCTATCACTTCTATTTTCTGACCTAACTTTTGCAAAAGCTGAAACATCTTATGCACCTCTTCTCCCAGAATTTCTTGCACAGTTTTATCACTAACCTGGAGGGCTGCACCACTACTCTCATATGCTACTTGTTTATTACTCTGTTTGTTCCTGGCATCAACAACTCTTCCGGCTGCAAGCGCAGTCCTTATCCTTCTTGAATCTTCATGCCAGGCATTCTCAGGGATCACTGTCTCCACTGTCTGTGTGTTCTCCTGCTGTCTTGTCGCTGTCAAACCACAGCGTACTTCTTCAGTGTTCTCTGAATTATTTCTTTGTTGGTCACTTCTCATACGTGGCCTCATCTCGCATGCAATTGAACTAGCATTGTGAGTTTTACCACAATTACAACAACAAGGCTTCACTTTCTCTCCTGCTTTGATCTTGTCCTTACAGTTGCTAGATTCGTGCCTCTTCCCACAGAATCTACAACGTGGGTCCAGTTGACAGCTCTAGGCCTTATGTCCCCATCTGCAACACTTGAGACACATTATTGGTCCCTCCACATATAGTGCCACCTTCCTATACCCTGCTCCTGTGATGAACACTTTCTCTGGAACCTTTCCTCTCGTTAGAACAATAACGTGGCTTCTCTCTTCGCCCCTTATTAAATGCCTCTTGACCCAAACAAATCTTTCGTCATCCAATAAGTATTCTGGATCTAGTATTACAGGGTACATGAAGATTATAACCTTTGTAAGTAGTATGTCGCTCTCCTCTGGCAAATCCATCAGTAATCCCTTGTACCCAACAGTTGTCAACATTTCCACAGCCTCCATGGTCCCCAGTGTAAGATAAGGCTTGTGTGTACCTTCTTTCAAAAGAGACTCAAAGCTGCGATGCTCCCGTCCTAGTTGTACTGCCCATTTTAATTTTTCAAGGAAGGTCATCGGGCATGACTGTGGAAAAATTAATCTCTTCCTCACACGACCAACTTCACCTTGTGTGTGTTCTTGTCTGCTTCCTTCAAATTCCATACTTTGCTCTGTTCTTGATCCATTCTCCACTATCTCCTTTCTGTTATTTCCATTATTATTACCACCCACACACCTTTTTTGTCCTAGATTTTTTTGTCTCTTTTCCTCTCTCACTTCTTCGCTTTCACTGTCCTCTTGCCAGCTTGTCTCTCTCACCCTTTTCGAAATTTCTTTCTTTTTCACTACCTCTTGTTGTAGATCTATTTTCTCACTTTCGAACTTCCCTTGTGCTTCATCACTCGTATTAGACTCATCACTACTCAACTCAAGGTCTTCAAGAACTTCGTCCAATACTATCTTTTCTTTACTCTTCCATGTAGAGTTCTTAAGCGATAATTCACTTTCCATGGGGCAATGTTGACATCCCACAACACCCAGCCAGGAGTGATGGGACCCCGAGCAGTTATTTTCGTGTGGTAAACAGTAAGTTCCTGTTAGGTTCTGAATAATAAGTTCTATATACAGGAGAGAACACAAACACCTGTATAGTTTTGTAGGTTCGGTTTACTGGATAAGAGTATGTACACAGAGGAGAGCAGCGGTCTCCCTGGCTAGGCTCCTGCTGGTCAACTGCTATAGGCGACGTATGGCAAGTGATACATTAGCAGCTTCCATACGTCGCCAGGCACATTAATTAGGCATGTGGGATATGGTAATAACATTGCCACACGCTGCTAGCTACATAAATGGAGCACATACATAATATGCATACATAATATATAATCCAGCATACATAATATACATACACCTCCCTCCCCCCTATACGCTCATAGCAAAGTCTTGAGCGGACCTTTTCTTTTGGATCCGTTCTGAGCGTCGAGGGACTTCATCACTGGGAAGGGTATGGGACTCAACACTGGTGGCGGGGCCAGCAGAAGGCATTGCTACGGGTCGGAGAAAACGGCGGTTCCTCCACCACACACGACCACTGGGTAACCGCACCTGGTAGACCCGTGACCTGCCGAGACCCATAACTACGCCTACTTTGTCCCAACGTAGGGAGGTCGGGTCCTGAACACGGACTTGGGTGCCGACACTCAACCTGGGGAGAGAACGGGCGTGGTCATTGTAGCGGGCGACGACGTCCTGAACACGTTCGGCGGCTCGGCGATCACAATCCTCTGTCTTGGCCTGCCACTCCTTGGAGAAGGATTGAGGGTGAGCAGGGACACAAGAACGGAGGGGGCGTCCATACAAAACCTGGGCAGGGGAGCGTCCGGTGTAGTTAGGTGTGTTGCGGAGTTCAAGAAGACCCCTGTCGAAGGCCTCGCAGTCAATGTTCCCAGAAGGGGCCACCTTAAGGATGAGGTGCTTCAGGGATTTGACAGCAGCCTCAGCGTGGCCGTTGGACTGCGGGTAAAGGGGCGATGACAACACATGCCGGACTCCCCATCGGTCGAGGAACACAGCAAAGTCCCGGCTTGTGAACTGAGGCCCTCCGTCGGTTCGCAGGCGTACAGGAACGCCCACGTCACGGAAGTAGTGGCGGAACTTGCTGATGGTGGCGGCAGACGTCGTGTCATTACCGCACTTGATGACAACCGGCCAACCAGAGAGACGGTCGACGATAACGAGGAAGGACTTTCCTGACACACAGAAAAAGTCGGCCGACACAGACTCAAAGGGGCGGGTGGGGTTGTCGTCACTCATAAAGGATTCCTGCTGCAGGCTGGGTTGTAATACGCGGCAGGGCTTACACACCCGGACAGCATTGGAGATGTCGGGGTCGATGCCAGGCCGGAACACAGTCTGTCTTGCACGCCGTTTGGTGGCCTCGGCTCCACAGTGACTGTCGTGGAGGCGAGCCAAGGCGTGGAGACTTGAAGCAGCAGGGACAACTACCGAAGGAGAGGTGTCACTGGCCAGAGGTAGGGGCAGGGCGGCAGCAGGGTAGTTGCTGCTCCCTTCGTGCACCCTGTTGGCGTGTTTTACCTCGAGAATCGGTGTTGAGAAGTCCTGGGAGATGATGGCCAACTCTTGGCAATGTCTGTAGGACAGCAAAGGAGTCGGGACGCCATTATGCACATCAATCCAGGCTTGACACGACCTGTTGCCAAAGGTGACGTGTGCATAGAGTGAACCTAGGGCCGGGGTCATCTGTGAACCATCTGCCATAAAGCGGAGATCCTTGGGGGGCGGTCCTAGATCACTTGGAGAGAGTCCCAAGCATTGCAAATGCTGGGGACCGATGACTGTAGCATCAGCGCCGGTGTCGGGCAACATCTGAAGACGGGATGACACACCGCCGTAGGTCACGATGACGCTGATGTACTGGGGGACTTTGGTCCTGGGACGCTGGGGGGAGCACACATTCCTAATGTGGCTCGAGCGTTGTCAGGAGTCGTCGTACCTCTGATTGGAAGACTGTGGGCGGCCCTCTCTGGTGGAGGGGGGCTGAAGCTTCCGCCGACGCGGTCCCTTGGGTGTGTTGGAAAGGCAACACTTGTCATAGTGGCCCAGACGACCACACACATTGCACTGGACGCGTTTGGCTGGGCACCGTACTGTGAGTGACCAGTGGCCCTTACGGTCACAACTGTTGCAGGTAGACTGAGCAGCTGGACACACCTGTGTTCCGTGCTGCTTACCACAGTTGTTGCAAAATAAACCGGGCGTGGACGTGGTGGGCGAAGGCGTAGGAACAGACTTCTTGTCCTTCTTGTACCGGGACACAGCGCGTACAGCTGTAGGGGGAGCACGGATGGCAGAGGTGGCACACCTGGCAGCCTCATAGGAGCGACATATCTTCAACACATCCTTAAGAGAAGAGGAAGAGTCGAGGGAGGTGAGGCGATGGACAAGTTCCTCGTCCTTAACACCCATCAGGATCACCTGCCTCAACTGGGTCTCCTCGCACTGCTGGTGGTGGCCTGGACATATATCTACCTCTTCCGAGGCTCTCTTAAGACGCACGTAAAAGGCATCAAAAGACTCACCCTCCAACTGTCTGCAGCTAAACAATTCCCTCCTGCGCAGAGCTTCATTCTGCTGTCCTTTGATGTGCCGTTGTAGAACGTCCAGTACCTCCTCTACAGACAGCAAAGAGGTTGGGGGTACCTGCAACGTATGTTCCAAGACACGCTGAATTTCCAAGGACAGGCACATACGCAGCTGGATGAGTTGTTTAGGCTGTGACAAACTCTGGAGATCCACCATTGTAGAATAATCAGTCCACCGTCGCCGCCATTCACGAAAAGTCTGGAAAGTCTCATCAGGCTTCAAGATGGGCGGCGTTTGAGCTGCTGCTTTAGGTGGGGCTGGGGGGTGTGAAGGAAGCATGGATGAGGTATCTGAACCAGTCAGTACCGAGGCAGCATTAGAGCCAGGGGCTTGGTTAACAGTGAGGCGAGATATCAAGGCTTCAAACCGTTCACTGTCTTCCAATCTCCGTTGGTTGTCTCGTTCTGCCTCTGCTTGCCTTCTGTGCTCACCCGCCAAACGTCTGTGGGCTTCATCCTCGCGTTTCTCATCTCTCATAAACTTCAGTAAAGCAATTATCTCTGGAGACAACGCTGAATATTGAGGTGAGGGACTGCGCGATGTGGGGGCTGGGGCGTCGTGGCCGGCCTGGTCATCCATCTCTGCGGGGCTATCACCCGCCTGAGTCATCCAGACGCTGGGTCCACGGCTACGTAAGGCGTGAGACATAACTACTTCCTCTGTGTACTATGTCTTAAATCAGTGTTGACCGGTCAGCCCGTCGTATCAACAAGATTTCAGACAAACATTAATTAAATACACAGATAAGTAGGTTATATATATAAAATATATATAAGAAGCCGCGCGGTCAGCGAGTGTTAGTACATGTACGTGTGCGAGTGAGTGTGTGTCCCGGGCGGGCAAAGCGTCTCGCCCCAGCTGTGAGGGGGGGTGGAGGCGGCGCTGTGAGGGGGGTGGAGGGAGAGGCGCGGCGACTCCCAGTCAGTCTAGTTACCCTCAGGACGCGGTCAGAGACGGGTGCACTGAACTCTACTCCTTACGAATGCCCAGAACGTGCCGTATACCTTGGGAATCCTTTAGAACAAGGTCACACATGAATGGCACGAACACACAATGCACTAAACACTTCACAGAAAATCACTGTCACTGACACTGCTCAAAGTTGCTGAGATTCTTCGAGGCGAGGTGACGCGAGGTGACGCGCGGGAGTTGACCCAAGCGAGAGTGGAGTCCGTACGCCGGCTTCCCCACAAACTTTGCACTATCACTCGTAATTATCCAGTAAGATCCTACTCACTGCGCCATGTTAGGTTCTGAATAATAAGTTCTATATACAGGAGAGAACACAAACACCTGTATAGTTTTGTAGGTTCGGTTTACTGGATAAGAGTATGTACACAGAGGAGAGCAGCGGTCTCCCTGGCTAGGCTCCTGCTGGTCAACTGCTATAGGCGACGTATGGCAAGTGATACATTAGCAGCTTCCATACGTCGCCAGGCACATTAATTAGGCATGTGGGATATGGTAATAACATTGCCACACGCTGCTAGCTACATAAATGGAGCACATACATAATATGCATACATAATATATAATCCAGCATACATAATATACATACTGTCCTCTTGCCAGCTTGTCTCTCTCACCCTTTTCGAAATTTCTTTCTTTTTCACTACCTCTTGTTGTAGATCTATTTTCTCACTTTCGAACTTCCCTTGTGCTTCATCACTCGTATTAGACTCATCACTACTCAACTCAAGGTCTTCAAGAACTTCGTCCAATACTATCTTTTCTTTACTCTTCCATGTAGAGTTCTTAAGCAATAATTCACTTTCCATGGGGCAATGTTGACATCCCACAACACCCAGCCAGGAGTGATGGGACCCCGAGCAGTTATTTTCGTGTGGTAAACAGTAAGTTCCCACCACCCACCACTGTGAGGGACTCCCCGGGTGTGGTGTGGCTACTTATGGCCATTATGCACCTCTACTATGAATCTGCGGATATCCTACATATCACCACCCAGGATAGGAAACATAATTGTGTGTTTGAGAAGTTACGCAGTCGCCACATGGAGCGACCTAAGAATACCAGGCGTGGAACCAGTACTGGTATGATTACACGGGAAGTATCCCATCTACTTAACAAGAGTAGAGTATGAACGAGGTACTTAGTATTAGTGGAGCGGCATAGCTACAATTTTCACAACACTTGTGCATTTAATGATGAAAGCACCAAATTTGGCACAGCAATGGAGTAATGGTATATGAGTATTTTCAGATATGGAACCACTCGATACTGAATTTGAGTGGCCGCTATAAATCAGGGGCGGATCCAGGAAAAAAATTCAGGTTTCATCACGTTACTGTCTTAGTCCTGTGAGACCGTCTAATACTGCGAAGCATAGGGAAATAATAGGCTATAGGAAGAAAGAAAAGGTGGTTCAGAGGCATTCGATGAACCCATAATACGTCAACTGGCTGAATTTGAATCATCGCAGAAAGCTGAGCAAACCAAGGCTAACTTCCACCATCATGAGCAAACCAACACGATGCAGGACAAGTTTCTTCAGGATGTGAAAGCACTTACACTTGTCATGGAAGAAATGGGAAGAAATTGCTGACATAATGGCTCTTCATACAAAGGAAATCTTGTGTCCAGAAGCCGTGAAGAGTGTACAAAATGTTGTCAAGCTTGCACGAGAACAATTTCATTCATATGTAAGAGAACGCCTTGAAGACAAGTCTAAGCATATTGGTGACACTATTAAGCTCTACAAGCTAACACTATTCAGTTCTATGAAATCCAAGTCTCCAACTAGGAGTAAGCAGCAGCTAGCCTTCGCAAAAGACGACTGTGGACTCTTCTCCAGGCTCTACATAGCCTGTCAAACAAGAGAGGGTGATTTGGACGTTTTCTTCAAGCATGAAAACCGGGCCTATCCACCAGCACTCTCCAGTAATGGGAAACTCCGCTTCAGCAAGAAGGCCGACTTACTCACACCCCTTGAACAGCTTGCTGACAAGATCACTGACGCTCCACATGTCACCTCAATTATACTCGATGAACCTGCCGTTGTGGAAATGTTGAAGCCAGGAGACAGTAGGACATTTCAAGAATACAGCACAGCTGTATTCATTCCCTATATTGAATCACAGCTCGAATATCGATCTCGACTTGATGTGGTATGGGATTGCTACCTGAAATCTGGGAGTCTAAAAGCAACAGTAAGATGTAACCGTGGCAAGGGCATTCGAAGACGCGTCACTGCCTCTGGTCCTCTAACTTTCTCCGCAACAGTGACAACAAAGAGGAACTCTTCAGTTTCCAGTCAGAACAGGTTGTGCAGCTGGTTATTAAGGAAAGTAAACAGCTGGTTGTCACAGACAAGAAACAGGTACTCACTGTTCCACCCCGGAAGGACACTGCCAACTTGGCACCATGCAACCACGAAGAGGTCGACACTTGGATGATGGTTCATGCGGCTGATGCCTTGGAATGTGGTCATCGGCGAGTACTCATTCGCAACGTCGATACAGTTGTTGTCATCCTTGCAATTACTCGAGCGAATGAACGGAGTGAGGTCCTAGATGAACTATGGCTTACTTTTGGCACAGGAAAGAATCGACGTTACAAAGCAGCACATCAAACTGCATAGGCCCTGGGACCTGAGAAGTCGAGAGCTCTTCCAGTGTTTCACGCAATAGCGGACTGCGACACGGTATCTGCCTGGGCCACATGGAATGCATTTCCGGAAGTGACAACCGCCTTCCTCAGTCTTGCTTCCACCCCAAGTGAGCTGCCTGATGGTGTCCTGTCGACACTGGAGATTCATCGTGCTGCTCTATGACCGTACGAGCACATGCTGTGACGTGAACATGCTGAGAAAGAAACTGTTTTCAAGAAAATCAAGATCACTGGAGGATCTCCCGCCAACACGAGCAGCTCTGGAGCAGCACATAAAGAGAGCTGCTTATCAGGCTGAACATATCTGGGCACAGGCCTCAATAGCGTTTGTCAGTCTGCCATCACCATGTGACTGGGGTTGGATGAAGTCGGGTGATGAGCTGGAACCACACTGGACCACACTCTCTGAAGTGTCAAAGTCATGCCACGAGCTCATCTCTTGCCGTTGCAGAAAACACTGCGGTGGCAAGTGTAGGTGCAAAAAATCTGCACTTAAATGCACTGGACTTTGTGCATGTTAAGGTGGCTGTTTAGGCCAAATATCTACAGAAATTCGGCCCCAATAGCCGAATGTTCAGAATTTTTTTTTAAGTTTTGGGAGTTCGGAAAATATGTATGTTAATTTTCCATTGTAATGCTTTTACTTGTCTTTTTCATTATAATATACTTCGAAAACTGTCACAAATGATTTTCGTAACCTGGATTATGTATATTGATGCATTGGAATGAAATATGCAACCGTAAAAACAGAAATACATAGTTTAGCATATCCTGAACGGCGGCCATCTTGAAATTCAATATGGCGCCCACAGAGGTTGAGTTTCTAGTGGTTCCATATCTGAAAATATTCACCATGTATTACCCTATATCTGTGCCACAGTTAATGCTTTCATAATAAAGTGCACAATTGTTTGGCTATGCCGCTGTACTATAAGGGAGAACATGAAAGAAGATTCAATGCTCCTGTAGTTGATGAAGTAGCCATTCTGAGTGTCGGTCAAGAGTTTGAGAAACGAGACATCATACTCAAAATGAGAGACGAGTCGCTCACAAGAAGAACATGATGCCACATGTACAGGATGATGCCACTAACAGGAAAAGCTAAAGGAGAGGACGTTTTTATACCAAGGATACTGTATGTATATTATGTATGCTGGATTATATATCATGTATGTATATTATGTATGTGCTCCATTTATGTATTATTTATTCAGCCTAGCTAGCAGCGTGTGGCAATGTTATTACCATATCCTACATGCTTAATTAATGTGCCTGGCGACGTATGGAAGCTGCTAATGTATCACTTGCCATACGTCGCCAAAAGCAGTTGACCGGGAGCCTAATCAAGAGAGAGTGCTGCTCTCCTTTGTGTACATACTCTTATCCAGTAAACCGAACCTACAAAACTATACAGGTGTTTGTGTTCTCTCATGTATATAGAACTTATTATTCAGAACCTAACATGGCACAGTGATCCGATCTTACTGGATAATTACGAGTGAAAGTGCAAAGTCTGTGGAAAGCCGGCGTACGGACTCCTCTCTCGCTTGGGTCAACTCCTGCGCGTCATCCCTGCTCGAAGAATTTCGCAACTTTGAGCAGTGTCAGTGACAGTGATTTTCTGTGAAGTGTTTAGTGCATTGTGTGTTTTGTGCCATTCATGTATGACCTTGTTCTAAAGGATTCCCAAGGTATACGGCACGTTCTGGGCATTTGTAAGGAGTAGAGTTCAGTGCACCCGTCTCTGACCGCGTCCTGAGGGTACTAGACTGACTGGGAGTCGCCGCGCCTCTCCACCCCTTCACAGCGCCGCCTCCACCCCCCCCTCACAGCTGGGGCGAGACGCTTTGCCGACCCGGGACACACACTCACACACATACACGTACTAACACTCGCTGACCGCGCGGCTTCCTTATATATATTTTATATATATAACCTACTTATCTGTGTATTTAATTAATTTTTTGTCTGAAATCTTGTTGATACGACGGGCTGACCGGTCAACACTGATTTAAGACACAGTACACAGAGGAAGTAGTTATGTCTCACGCCTTATGTAGCCGTGGACCCAGCGTCTGGATGACTCAGGCGGGTGATAGCCCCGCAGAGATGGATGACCAGGCCGGCCACGACGCTCCAGCCCCCACATCGCGCAGTCCCTCACCTCAATATTCAGCGTTGTCTCCAGAGATAATTGCTTTACTGAAGTTTATGAGAGATGAGAAACGCGAGGATGAAGCCCACAGACGTTTGGCGGATGAGCACAGAAGGCAAGCAGAGGCAGAACGAGACAACCAACGGAGATTGGAAGACAGTGAACGGTTTGAAGCCTTGATATCTCGCCTCACTGTTAACCAAGCCCCTGGCTCTAACACTGCCTCGGTACTGACTGGTTCAGATACCTCATCCATGCTTCCTTCACACCCCCCAGCCCCACCTAAAGCAGCAGCTCAAACGCCGCCCATCTTGAAGCCTGATGAGACTTTCCAGACTTTTCGTGAATGGCGGCGACGGTGGACTGATTATTCTACAATGGTGGATCTCCAGAGTTTGTCACAGCCTAAACAACTCATCCAGCTGCGTATGTGCCTGTCCTTGGAAATTCAGCGTGTCTTGCAACATACGTTGCAGGTACCCCCAACCTCTTTGCTGTCTGTAGAGGAGGTACTGGACGTTCTACAACGGCACATCAAAGGACAGCAGAATGAAGCTCTGCGCAGGAGGGAATTGTTTAGCTGCAGACAGTTGGAGGGTGAGTCTTTTGATGCCTTTTACGTGCGTCTTAAGAGAGCCTCGGAAGAGGTAGATATATGTCCAGGCCACCACCAGCAGTGCGAGGAGACCCAGTTGAGGCAGGTGATCCTGATGGGTGTTAAGGACGAGGAACTTGTCCAACGCCTCACCTCCCTCGACTCTTCCTCTTCTCTTAAGGATGTGTTGACGATATGTCGCTCCTATGAGGCTGCCAGGTGTGCCACCTCTGCCATCCGTGCTCCCCCTACAGCTGTACGCGCTGTGTCCCGGTACAAGAAGGACAAGAAGTCTGTTCCTACGCCTTCGCCCACCACGTCCACGCCCGGTTTATTTTGCAACAACTGTGGTAAGCAGCACGGAACACAGGTGTGTCCAGCTGCTCAGTCTACCTGCAACAGTTGTGACCGTAAGGGCCACTGGTCACTCACAGTACGGTGCCCAGCCAAACGCGTCCAGTGCAATGGGTGTGGTCGTCTGGGCCACTATGACAAGTGTTGCCCTTCCAACAAACCCAAGGGACCGCGTCGGCGGAAGCTTCAGCCCCCTTCCACCAGAGAGGGCCGCCCACAGTCTTCCAATCAGAGGCACGACGACTCCTGACAACGCTCGAGCCACATTAGGAATGTGTGCTCCCCCCCGCGTCCCAGGACCAAAGTCCCCCAGTACATCAGCGTCATCATGACCTACGGCGGTGTGTCATCCCGTCTTCAGATGTTGCCCGACACCGGCGCTGATGCTACAGTCATCGGTCCCCAGCATTTGCAATGCTTGGGGCTCTCTCCAAGTGATCTAGGACCGCCCCCCAAGGATCTCCGCTTTATGGCAGATGGTTCACAGATGACCCCGGCCCTAGGTTCACTCTATGCACACGTCACCTTTGGCAACAGGTCATGTCAAGCCTGGATTGATGTGCATAATGGCGTCCCGACTCCTTTGCTGTCCTACAGACATTGCCAAGAGTTGGCCATCATCTCCCAGGACTTCCCAACACCGATTCTCGAGGTAAAACACGCCAACAGGGTGCACGAAGGGAGCAGCAACTACCCTGCTGCCGCCCTACCCCTACCTCTGGCCAGTGACACCTCTCCTTCGGTAGTTGTCCCTGCTGCTTCAAGTCTCCACGCCTTGGCTCGCCTCCACGACAGTCACTGTGGAGCCGAGGCCACCAAACGGCGTGCAAGACAGACTGTGTTCCGGCCTGGCATCGACCCCGACATCTCCAATGCTGTCCAGGTGTGCAAGCCCCGCCGCGTATTACAACCCAGCCAGCAGCAGGAATCCTTTATGAGCGACGACAACCCCACCCGCCCCTTTGAGTCTGTGTCGGCCGACTTTTTCTGTGTGTCAGGAAAGTCCTTCCTCGTTATCGTCGACCGTCTCTCTGGTTGGCCGGTTGTCATCAAGTGCGGTAATGACACGACGTCTGCCGCCACCATCAGCAAGTTCCGCCACTACTTCCGTGACGTGGGCGTTCCTGTACGCCTGCGAACCGACGGAGGGCCTCAGTTCACAAGCCGGAACTTTGCTGCGTTCCTCGACCGATGGGGAGTCCGGCATGTGTTGTCATCGCCCCATTACCCGCAGTCCAACGGCCACGCTGAGGCTGCTGTCAAATCCCTGAAGCACCTCATCCTTAAGGTGGCCCCTTCTGGGAACATTGACTGCGAGGCCTTCGACAGGGGTCTTCTTGAACTCCGCAACACACCTAACTACACCGGACGCTCCCCTGCCCAGGTTTTGTATGGACGCCCCCTTCGTTCTTGTGTCCCTGCTCACCCTCAATCCTTCTCCAAGGAGTGGCAGGCCAAGACAGAGGATTGTGATCGCCGAGCCGCCGAACGTGTTCAGGACGTCGTCGCCCGCTACAATGACCACGCCCGTTCTCTCCCCAGGTTGAGTGTCGGCACCCAAGTCCGTGTTCAGGACCCGACCTCCCTACGTTGGGACAAAGTAGGCGTAGTCATGGGTCTCGGCAGATCACGGGACAACCAGGTGCGGTTACCCAGTGGTCGTGTGTGGTGGAGGAACCGCCGTTTTCTCCGACCCGTAACAATGCCTTCTGCTGGCCCCGCCACCAGTGTTGAGTCCCATACCCTTCCCAGTGATGAAGTCCCTCGACGCTCAGAACGGATCCAAAAGAAAAGGTCCGCTCAAGACTTTGCTATGAGCGTATAGGGGGGAGGGAGGTGTATGTGTATTATGTATGCTGGATTATATATCATGTATGTATATTATGTATGTGCTCCATTTATGTATTATTTATTCAGCCTAGCTAGCAGCGTGTGGCAATGTTATTACCATATCCCACACGCTTAATTAATGTGCCTGGCGACGTATGGAAGCTGCTAATGTATCACTTGCCATACGTCGCCAAAAGCAGTTGACCGGGAGCCTAATCAAGAGATAGTGCTGCTCTCCTTTGTGTACATACTCTTATCCAGTAAACCGAACCTACAAAACTATACAGGTGTTTGTGTTCTCTCCTGTATATAGAACTTATTATTCAGAACCTAACAGATACCTCTCATCACCACTGACCTGACATTTGAGTTCAAGAGACTTCAGTTCCCGGTTAAAGTGAGCTTTGCCATGACCATCTACAAAAGCCAGGGACAGTCCCTAAAGATGGTTGGCCTAAACCTGGTGTTTCCTTGCCTCTCTCATGGACAGTTCTATGTTGGATGCTCCAGAGTGGGAACTGGCAAAAATCTGTACATACATGCTGCTAATGGCAAAACCAAAACTGTGGTCTACCTTAATGCGCTAGAGTGAGACAATGTGGAGCTTCCCGGAAGATGGCGTCCTACAGTGGCCTAGCGAAAGAGCCGCCCAGAGGGCGGCGATTCCGCTAGTTTATATATATATATATATATATATATATATATATATATATATATATATATATATATATATATATGCTACCGCCACAGTAGGATAAACTAAAAGGGAGAGAGAGAAGAGGGGTACAGGAGATAGACAGAGGGAGTGTTGACAACGAGCTTTCCTGAGGTGTTAAGTGTGAAACACATGGCCCTCGCTTCAGGCTGATTAGCTCGACTAGAGTAGCCGTCCAATGAGCTATCAAGTCAGGAAGTTAATAAGTCCTACATTAGACCCGAAACACGTAAGTTTTATATGGTTTAACACCCTACTCTACTCAAATATATCAAATGTAGTCGTTAATAGTGAATGAACATACGATTGAATTAATTATCTCATACGTAACATATGTAATTTGTACTTTGCAGGTTTTGACCGAATAAAGAACAATCGAGTCCTACGTGCAAGAGTCTCATTATCCCACAGTCGCTCATTGGGCGGTTACAGTCAAAACGTGGGTCCTACAGTCTGCGGATACAGTCTACTGAGAACTGGCAAGTGACTCGACCGTCGACGGACGGACCTTTAGTGGGTAGCCCTTCACTCCGGCACCCGACACACCCCGCAGCTACAGCAGGAGAGCATGGATGCCTTTGTGTGAATTTGTGAATCATTGCCTAAAGTGTGATGCCTATAATATAATAATAGTTGACCCCAGCGAAAAGGGGTTTGTGGGTTGAGTGTGTGTATAGCACTCATATGTTTATGGAGAGAAGCGTGACACCTCTGTACGTGGGTTGTGTCAAAGGACTGGTCTCGGTGCCAAAATTGTTCGTAGGAGAGCGCTGGAGTGTTATCGTTCATTCCGGACAGGCACGCCGCCTGCCGCGAGGACCGCTTGTCAGGAAAGAGTGGACTCTGTGTCAATAACATTCGTGCGTACACGCGGGAGAGATAGTGTTCAAAGCGTACAGCCACCGCCAATTGTAAATAAGATTTAAGAAACAGTGAGTTGCCCTTTCTATTAGAAAATAGCAGTTGTGACAATTAAGTAACGTTGTGAGTAAGGGCGCACTAGTGTTTGTGGCATCAGTTTTATGATCTTAGCAGCTGTGTAATGAATCCCTACACTGATTGTGGTGCCTCTGTTGTCGTGTTAGTGTCACATCGCTCGTGCTTATTGCATGCGTTTATATGACTTCAGTTGTATGACATCGCTTGTACGACTTCAGTTATATGACATCGCTTATATGACTTCAGTTGTATGATATCACTTACATGTCTTCAAATTGTATGACATCGCTTGTATAATTTCAGTTGCATGGTATCTCTTGTAAGACCTCAGTTATATGACGTCGTTATAAACGAGCAGACGTGTCAGTTGAAGAGCATTTCCGCTTAACCGAACGTCTCTATAGCTGTCCACCGAAAGAGCCAAATCGAGTTCACTGTGTCACCAGTCATGGAAGGTGTAGGTTATGTATATAAGCTACTGTGCCAAGTAGCAACCCTGTACATAAGCTACTGTGCCGAGTAGCATTTATATATATTATCACGTGGCACACTGCACGTGTTATGTGGCAACATTGCCCCGAGGCTACCAAATGGCAAGGCAGCCTCAGTCTGACTGTGTGAGCCGCGCATGGCGCACGCGAGTCACCACTTGTATTTCTCTCATCCACAATAAACGGACTCAGTGCTACTCAGTGTTTCCCTAGCCATCACTGCATTCTTCAGGGCACACTAGTAACCTTCATGGCGCAGTGTCTAGGATCTGTGGACTTACAAAGTGGGTGAACAATGCCGACAGTTGCGTCTGCCAGTGATGCGCGTCGACTCATAGTGTGTTGTGTTGTGTTGCGCTGTGTTTCGCCGCGATGTGCAGTGTTGCGCCGTCACAGTGCGTTTTAGTGACGGTGGCAGTGCTAGTGTCAGTGTATTAGTGTGTGTCTAGAGCTGAGAGTTGAGCATTGGCCTGTGTTTTGTGGTACCCACGGAGCACGCAGGCGCACACCCTTCTCGTGCGACATCCGGGGTACACTGACGGTCTTGCCGGACCACGCGTCCACGCTCCCTCCGCTCTCTCAGACACACACACGCACGCACTCACTCACGGACAGAACAGTGGACCTGGACCATATGCGTGATTTCTGCGCTCTTTATGTCATATATATGTGGTTCGAGCTGTTGAGGCGCCACTTTATATATTAAACAGTGCAGTCCACGCACACACACAATAATGGGAGGTAAGAAGGGACGTCAAGATGGGAGACACGACTCCCCACCACCTTCCCCTCCACCGGGCGCAGACTCTCATCCTCCACCTCCAGTGACGGACATCGCCACAATTCTGAAGTGGATGGACGACCGGGACGAGAGACGCAGAGAGATGGAACTTCAGAGGGAGGAGACACGAAGAGAGGAGGAAAAGTTGCGTTTTGAGGCGCTATTGGCGACCCTGGCACTATTGGCGACCCTGGCGCTAACCCACCCTCCCTCACTTGCAGGTAGCGCGCTTCAAGGCGCCAGTACACTCCCTCCTCCACCACACCAGCGTCCTCCAGGTACTCCTGCTACCACAACAGCTCCCAAGGCATCTGTTCAACCCCCACCCGCCCTCTCACCAGACGTCACGTTTCAGCTTTTTCGTGAGTGGAGGCGGCGTTGGACAGATTACTCCACGATGGTGGACCTGGACAGCATGCCTCCAAACAAACAGCTCATCCAACTGCGGATGTGTTTGTCGCTGGAGACCCAGAGAATTTTGGAGCACACGTTGCGAGTGCCTCCCGATTCTACCTCTTCAGTGACGGATGTGCTCGACCTTTTACAGGAGCATGTTAAGGGTCGGAACAACGAGGCTTTGCGTCGCCGTGCCTTTACCAGCTGCAAGCAAGCAGAAAACGAATCCTTTGACGACTTTTTTGTACGTTTGAAGAGTTTGTCTGAGGAGATCGACGTCTGCAAGGCGCACAGCCGGAAATGTGAGGAAGCCTGGATCAAGCACGGGATCTTGACAGGTGTCAGGCACGAAGAGTTGATGCAGCGACTCATCCCCCTGGACGCTTCCTCCACACTCCAGGTGGTAGTGACTGAATGTCGGTCATACGAGGCCACCAAGTCCGCCACCTCTGCCTTACGGGCCCCACCTGCTGTGAGAGCTATCTCACAATACAAGAAGGATAAGAAGGCGGCCAACAACGCGAAGGCTGCCACACGTTCTTCCACGCCTCCGCCTAGTGCTTCCTGTGGCAGCTGTGGAAAGCAGCACAGCCCCAAGACTTGCCCGGCCGCCGACGCACTGTGTCGTGGATGTGACCGTAAGGGCAACTGGTCTAACACAGACAGGTGCCCTGCACGAGGCCACAAGTGTCAGGCCTGCGGTCGCTATGGACACTACGACAAGTGCTGCCGCCAACCCAAGCCCAAAAGCCCGAGACGAGGAGGACAGCAGCGCACTTCCCTCAGGGTGGTTCGCACACAGCCCCCTCCAGATGGCCCACGCAGCCCCAAGCAGCAGCGGAGTCACATCAGGAGGGTAGAATCGACCACACGCCCCAGGGCTACCCCTTCCCCTACTATCCGCGTCGCCGTCACACACGGTGATGTGTCGGGTCACATCGAGGTGATACCGGACACCGGCGCCGATACTACGGTGATTGGGTTGAAGCACCTCCAGAAACTGGGCCTCACCAAACGCGGCCTGGGACCGCAGCTGCAGTACTACAATGCGGACGGTTCCCAGATGCCGGACGCTGTGGGCTCCTTTCAAGCAGAGATCACTTACGGCGACAGGTCGTGTCACGGATGGATCGACGTGCGGCCTACTGTCGCTACACCCTTGTTGTCGTGGGAGCACTGCAAGGAGTTAGGCGTGGTGCCCAGAGACTTTCCTGAGCAGATCCCAGCTGCTCGGTACACTGCCAGCAGGGTGCGTGAGTCGACGAGCGACGCGCCTGGCGCTGCCACACGGAGCTGCCCAGAACCCGCGTCCACTCCCACCCACACAGGACGCTCCCCTGCCCAGATCCTGTATGGTCACCCTCTCCGCTCTTGCGTTCCTACACACGCCAAGGCCTTTGCGAAGGACTGGCAGACCAAAGCCGAGAGCTGTGACCGCCGCGCCGCTTCACGTGCCCAGGACGCCAAGGCTCGGTATGACGACCGTGCCCGCCCTCTTCAGCCAGTGGAGATTGGTGCCATTGTCCACGTCCAGGACCCAACGACGACACGTTGGAACAAGGTGGGCATAGTTATGGGCGTCGGCCGGTCGCGGGACTACAAGGTCAGGATGCCGAGCGGCCGTGTCTGGTGGAGGAACCGCCGCTTCCTCAGTCCCACCCCCTGCTGCTGGCCCCCTGACCGAGGACGAGTCACCTACACCTCATGAGGATCCGCCCCACAGTGCACCTCGACGCTCGGAGCGACATAGGACTAAGAAGTCCGCTCAAGACAAAGACTATGAGCGTGAGGGGGGAGGGAGATGTAGGTTATGTATATAAGCTACTGTGCCAAGTAGCAACCCTGTACATAAGCTACTGTGCCAAGTAGCAACCCTGTACATAAGCTACTGTGCCGAGTAGCATTTATATATATTATCACGTGGCAACACTGCACGTGTTATGTGGCAACATTGCCCCGAGGCTGCCATATGGCAAGGCGCCTCAGTCTGACTGTGTGAGCCTCGCATGGCACACGCGAGTCACCACTTGTATTTCTCTCATCCACAATAAACGGACTCAGAGTTACTCAGTGTTTCCCTAGCCATCACTGCATTCTTCAGGGCACACTAGTAACCTTCAATCAACACCCTGTTTGCAGGACTAATTGGTAACACAGTCTGCGCTTATTTGGATGATCTAATAGTAGTCAGTAAGGACGTCGATTCCCATCTGATTAAACTGAGTGAAGTTTTGGCCAAACTTTCCACAGCAGGACTCAAAATAAAACTCTCGAAGTGCGAGTTTTTAAAATCCAGAATCCATTTCCTTGGTCATGTAGTCGACGGTGAGGGCATACATACAGTTAATGATAAAGTCAAAGCTGTATCTCAGTTCCCGTGTCCTACCTCAAATGATCATGTGCGTAGCCTTCTCGGTTTATCTGGTTATTATCGTTCCTTTATCAAGAACTATGCAACATTAGCATCGCCCCTAACGAGGTTGCTCTAAAAAGATGCAATGTTTATATGGGATGCTGAACACGAAGAAAGTTTTACGGCATTGAAGACAGCGCTAATCAATGCCCCGGTTCTAGCATTCCCAGACTACACTCAACCTTTCACTCTCTGTACTGACGCTTTCGGAATTGGAGTCAGAGCAGTGCTCATGCAAGAGGATACGCGTAGGAAGTTTAGAGTGATACCATTTGCAAGTCGCAAACTAATCGATGCTGAAACACGTTATTCGGTGACGCATTTAGAAACGTTAGTCGTTGTGTGGGCACTTAAGAAGTTAAAAGACATTATCTTTGGCTACAAGGTAACTGTTTTTACTGATCATGCGGCAGTCACCGAACTGTTCCATGGCAGAAACTTATCAGGCAGATTAGCACGCTGGTATCTGTCAATTCAAGAGTTTGACCCCGAATTTAGGTATTTACCTGGGAGGGCGAATGTTGTCGCCGACGCTCTGTCAAGAAATATAGCACCAGTAATGCCTGTATCAACATTCACTCTTTCGCAGCTGGAAGATGAGCAACGATGCGACCCATATTGGTCAGCTGTTATTTTTGCTCTCGAATCGGGTGAGGATGTTAAACTCCCCAAGTTATTTCTTCCCTTAAGTCAGTTTGAATTACGACATAACATACTCAATAGGATAAGAATATCTCCTGTGGGTAATGTGTCTCAAATAGTCGTACCTGATACGTTGCGCAAAGCAGTAATTACATTGTTCCACGATGTCCCACAGGCAGGTCACCAAGGTCGTGATAAATGCTTAGCGGATTTACGAAACAAGTATTTCTGGAACACTATGAAGAAAGACATAGAATTACACATAGCTAATTGTTTGGCGTGTGCTCAACATAAAGGTTCAACAGGATCACCTGCCCCGATTTTACAATATCCTACACCAGACCGTGCGTTTGACACAGTCGCTATTGACTTGTTACAACTCCCAATGGGTCATCAGGGATCAGGATACGTCTTAGTGTGTGCGGATCATTTTTCAAGGTTCGTGGTCTTGGTCCCACTAAAAAGCAAAACGGCCGAAGCAGTAGCCTATGCATTAGTGATGAATCTTATTTGTCCATATACTACGCCTAAAGTTCTGCTCTCTGACAATGGAACAGAGTTCAAGAATCAGCTAGAAGCGCATATATGTGCACAATATGGCATTAAACAAACTTTTGTGACAGCTTATCATCCACAGGCTAATGGCCTTGTTGAAAGAACCAATCGTAAAATCCTAGAAATACTGCGTCCAATTGTCAGTGGTTTTCAATACGCATGGGAGGATTGGTTACGGCATGTTGCAGCGTCTATTAATGGGTCAGTTAATAGCTCTACGGGCAAAACACCCTACTACATTGTCTATGGTACAGATAAACGTCTGCCTTACGACATGCTTACAGATGCGCCATACCCGGTTTATAATACGGATGATTTCGCGGCAAAACAAATTCATGTCTTTACAGATATTCATAACCAAGTACGATCACATCTAGCGGCGTCACGCGCCGAAATGATCATCAAACAACATAAACATGCTAAACCTGTCGCACTAAACGTTGGGGACGCTGTTATGTTAAGAGAACCTGAAAGGAACTCCAAACTTTCGGCGAAATTTTCTGGTCCATTCCGCATAATCTCAAAAGAAGCAGGAAACAAATTCAAAATTTGGAAGCCTAATGCACAGATCGCAGATGTCGTGCACGCGGATCGTCTGAAGAAGACCCAGATAAATGTATTACCTCCAGTTGATGATAATGTGATTGATACATCCTTACAGACTGCCCAGAAGCAAAATGTCCCAAATGATTATTGTATGAAACTACGTTCTGCGAGTAGACGTTAACTCGTTTGTAATTCCTTACAGAATGGCTTGGATCGTCAGTGTGTTGCTTCTACTCTGTTGTGGCACCGTTGTGTTGACAGACATGTCCACATCAGTCCTCAAACCAGGTGCACTTGCGGCACCTCTCGGACGCGTTCTCATAGTTGAGGACGTGGTGAACATCAAGTATGAACTACAGCCACTACTCCAACTTCCGCGTCAGATGGAAAACGTCGACGGCCAACTAAAATCAGCATTGGACATCCTTCATGGTCTCAGCACAGCTTCGATGAATTCGACAATAGTTTCACAAACTATAGACCTTCTACACTTTCGCCTACAGAACCTTCGCGAGATTCTCGTCGATGTTGGGAAAAATCTACCTGCGTCTCAAGCGGATCTTGCTCAAGAAGTGCATTCTCAGGCACGACGAAAAAGGGGTCTCTTTAATTTTGTGGGTCTCATCCAAAGCGCTTTGTTTGGCACGGCAACGGCCGATGATGTAGCTAAATTGGGGGACCGAATGAACGTTGTCGTTCGGACTGTACCTCAACAGAATCGTGTTATTTCTCAAACCTTTCACGCGATTACTGCTCTAGAATCAAAGGTTAATGCAATCATAGTGGAATCTAACCAAGTTTCGAGGATTGTTATTAGGTTACGGAAAGCAATCCCGACGTTAGAATGGCTCCTTTATTTCACAGAATATTTGCATGCTGCGGAAATTTCGGTTCATAAAATTGTAACCTCTAAAAATGAACTAATAGACAGCATTGTAGATGCCGGGATAGGACGTGTGGACGCGAAGCTTGTGCCTGTGCAGACGCTTCTTGAAGCTTTAAAAATACCCAAGTTGCAGTATCATTTAACTCCTATTTTCAATAACAATGAGGTTCACTATTATTACCCGCTGTTGGAGTTAACACTCACGCACAATGCAATTCTGATCCACATTCGTATGCGAGGGCAACATGAGTTTAATGCATGGCATTTAGAACCCTTCCACTGGTCTGTGAACGACACACTGTATACCCTAGATAGGCCTAAAGAACTTTTCTAAGTAGATGAAGAGTATTCTTTGTTATCAATAGAAGAGTCTGAGGTACTGTCACGGTGTAAGTCGTCTTATCTACATCTACACGTATGTCCAGCCTACATGTTTGCATCTATTCCTGCTGCAGAGGGAATATGTGAATTGGCGGTCATACAACCAAATGTACGCACAGAGTTAGCGCAATGCAGTTATAGGCCAGTTAGTCTAAAGACTGTGTTCCACGCTCATCTTCACAATGTGCAGTATTTGTTCTTTCCAAATCTCACTTCTGTAATTTTAAAATGCCAAAATGGTGTTAAGCAGCTAGTTGTGAAAGGGCGTTACAAGGCTCCTGATTACTGTGAAATCACTTGTAGTACATTACGGACCTTGCCTACTCATCAGCATTTTGCGTTAAATCGAAAACTCAAGTCTGCTTTAATTTCACTTCCTATAATGAATTTCACTATCAAGGATATTCAAATAGTATCAGAGAAATTAAAAGTTTTAGCTTTCTTGAACGAGACACATTTTGCTGATTTGAATAATAACTTGCCATTTTACCTGTAACGGGACTTTGCACTACCAAGTCTTACAATTCCCTCTATTTTGTTAATACTGGCAATTATGTTCCTGTTCTGTTATTACAGGGCAGTATCATCCAAATTCAACACTGTTCATAACATACTAACCAGTACGACACTAAAGTCTAGGTCCCCTGTAGCAGCGAATACCCCTACAGTAATAGATTCCCCAGCTTAGTGTCTACATATCTGTTTATAACATGGTTAGGGTTGTCGAGGATGTACTGTACTCTGCCAGTTATTTAGGCCTCACGGAGCTCGGCTGGTAGGTGACCGAGCGATGTAATAGGCCCCTGTCTCATCAACAGAACGTATTATATAAATGGGTCAATACATCTGATATTATATTCAGATTCACCACCCTGTAACTTTCCACTGTCTATGAGTAAGACATGAAATGGACACGTGAGCGACAACTCACCCAAGAGGGCGAGACCCATAGCTCAGCATTTCTGTAAGCACGCACTGAGATGCCCTTAAGCTTCAGTGGCTCAAATCAACTTATATTGTAAGGACGTGACCTAACGTTTATAATACATAAACGCCGTCCCCTTCTCATTCACGCCTAGGCAGTGATACTTACGGTTGATATACACTCAGGAATTATATATACAACCTTTTATAATAAAACAAAGGAACTACCGTTTGGGTTTCGTTACTTAAAACCCAAATATAAATATATGTGAACGGACTGGTTAATTGGACAAGCAGTCGATTCAATATTATGTAAATAACATTGATAATTATGTGTTAAAGGAATATCCTTCCTTCCTTAGGCTTTAGTAAGCCCCTTTATAATATTTATACTGTATATACTCGTCACACTTGCAGATGCTTCTGGTGTTATTGTACAGGGGTACCTAGTGACAGCACTATGATCCCCCTTCCTCTATCAAGGAATAAACAATTGAAACTGAAATTGAATTGAGTACTGAACCGGGTGGTGTAGTGGTAAAATTAACTAATTCCAGTAAAATTAATTTATAATATGATCTGGATATAACATTGATTGTTTATCGAAACGTTAATAACCATGAATTTTACTTGAAATGATCTAAAGTCTTAAAATGCATTTTATTAAAATACAATTAGTTTTATTACGACAAATGTCACAACTGCTTAATTAAAGTTGCCAGATACCACTTTCATACCTCCACCAGTTTTGACATTCAAAAATTTTGGGATAATGATTTACGCATACACACTGGTGGTAGGACTGCTGATCCCACGGTAAAAATACAAGACTACCCCATTACAGTTAAGAAACTCACCTCGCCTACACCAACAGAATTCTGCGTTACGAGTGTCGGAATAAGAACCAATGAATAGATTACTGGTCGGCATATGAACTTCGACTAATTCGTTGTGTACACACTGAAGAAGTTAAAATTTAGATATTATATGTTATACTTGAAATGTAGTAACATTAGTTTCAATGTGTTAGGTAAAACAAAGTAATGTTTATTGTATTAGTCCAGAATACTAATGAATGAGTGAGCGTTTGATAGCTATTTGTGGATTCGCAACTTGGACGTCTTTTGTTTATGACGTAATTTCCGCCCACCTCTACTCGCTTAGTCTTACCTCTCAGAGCCGGGTGGCTCTAGCATTGGGCTGGCAGTTTTAAGATAAGTCTCTCCTCTCCTACTGTATATTTCTAGTGGTATACTGTGTTAACCTTGCTCGATTTTTAAGAACACCAAGTATTATATAGTGATTTATATGTGAGACTGTGGGTAGTCACATTTTAAATACAACGGTAAATAGCTTACTTGTTTGTGAGTTCCGTGTGTTGGATAACCACGTTGTTGAGGGTAGAGTCTAGACTAAATAAGCGTTTAATCAATACTTTGATGGTCGTTGTTTTGTCACTCGGTTGAGCAGTTTATTTGTTCAGATTTAATTTGTATTTATTTTGTTACGAACGCCTCCACCGATTGTCCTGATCTACCTACCCAGCACCACGAGCAACGCCATCTAGGGACGAGACACGAGTATGACTCGTTTTAGTTACAACTCAGGGGTTTCCCTTCTCCATATCCTGGTTGTTGCGTCACTTCCTCCAAGCCTTCTTTGTCAGCTCGATTTGAGGAGAGAGCACTTCACTCTGGGAAGTGACCACAGGATCACCTATCCTGGAAACCTACGGCACAGTGACTACCTACCGTCTTCTACAATACTCAGCCTTACTCGTCAGCCATCTCAGCTCCTCACTTAAGTATTTGTAATCTTGTATTGCCTCCCCCACCTCCACCTTGCTTCACTATTGTTTTATGTTGTATTAATATGTATATACTGTTAATGTTTAGGTTAAGTTTGGTTAAGGGTAATTTATAGGAAGCTGAATATTTTGTTAAGGAATTTATGGTACTTTATTATACACAACAAAAGCTCTCCTCCTTTGTCTACCCTTTTATAGTCCGATTGTCTTTGTTTTTTTTTTTTGTGTTACCTGTTGGGATCTGGGTAGACTTTTAACTATATTCTAAATCCCCAACTCGTAACAAATGGCGACCTTGACAGGACTCGACCTTAAGTACCATATTCCTTCCTCCCTTGTTACTCCTTGTTAATTATTCCTCCCAGTCACTTCTGTTCACAATTGCTTTACGGTAGTTTAAAGTTTCCTTCATATGTGTGTGCATATATTGGTATTATCGTACAGTAACAGTGACAGACGTAGGATATTAGGTTCCAAGTGTCATAAGGCTTACCTGTTATTACATGTGGCAGTCGTGTAGTAAGTCTTATCGAGTGTAGGGAAGAATCCGGATCTGTTTAATGCCGTACCCTCGCTCCAGAGTAGGCTGTTCCATAGTTACTAGCTTAGGGTGAAGTGATATCTTGGGACGCCCTGCTCTACCAGGACCCTATAATTATAAAGCCTCAATTATTGTTCTTCTCATTATCTCATTCAGGGTCAATCATACCAAACTCCAGGGCTGTTAATCCGGATCTTTATATAAATGCCGTAATACGCCCTTCCTCTTTCAAGTATATCAGGGTTGTTAATCCGGATCTTTATATTAATGCCGTAATACGCCCTACATCTTTCTAGTCTCTTATCCTTATCTAAGGATCTTCTCAGAAGAACAATAATCATAAGTGTAATTTCCCTAGGTATAACTTGGTTAGTTTCCGGGACTTTCTGGTTATCCACTGCCGTGATATTTTCTAGGGTAATCCACTTATCTTATCTTTTGACCATTAGTTAATTTATCCTATTTTTCTTAACAATGGCCACCTCAGGTTTTGATCTCCAGGATTTTATTGAAAATCCTTCCGTAGCTAAATTACGTGTTAATATCCTGAAGAAAGAATGGAAAGAAATAGCCAACTATTACAATATCCCATTTTCACAGCAACTGACTAAGGAAATGTTAAAAAATCATGTGATTGAAGTGTTGGTTCAACAAGAAGTTTTAAAAGAATCCGCTGTTGACAGATTAACGCCCATGTCCAAGAAACTTCAACCACTATCCACCACCCCTCCTCACTCAGAAGTTGCCTCAGGTCTGGCTAGCCCTCAAGAAGAAACACAACGAATAGACGCCTTAGAACTAGAACGAGCTAGGTTCGAGTTCCAAATCAAAATGAAAGAACTGGAGTTGGAACAGGCCAAGTTGGAGCAGGAGGACAAGTTGGAACAGGCCAAGTTGGAGCAGGCCAAGTTGGAGCATGAAGAAAAGTTGGAGCAGGCCAAGTTGGAGCATGAAGAAAAGTTGGAGCAGGCCAAGTTGGAGCAAAAGTTGGAGCATGAGGGAAGGTTGAAACAGGCCAAGTTGGAGCATGAGGGAATGTCGGAACAGGCCAAGTTGGAGCATGAGGAAAGGATGGAACAGCCCAAGTTGGAGCAGGAGGCTAGACTGAAAGAACTACAGGTGAGAGAGATAGAAGTCACCTTAACATCGGAGTTTCAATCAAAAGAAGTGGCATTAAAAGAGAAACTAGCTGCTTTTAACCCTGCTACTGCTTCTTCCCTTGTTCCCGGGTTTGATGAATCCAATATGGATGGGTCATTTAGGACTTTTGAGAAAATAGCCGGGAAGAATGAGTGGCCAAAGGACCAGTGGGTGTCGGTGTTAGTTCCTAAATTATGTGGTAAGGCTCGTAGAGTTTATAACTGTTTAGACCAGACTGATGACTATGATAACGTAAAAAAGAATATCCTCACCTCTTATGCTATCACGCCAGATGGATACCGGCAGAAGTTTCGTAAACTAACCAAACCATTTTCACACACCTTTATTGAGTTTGCTCAAGAAAAGCTTAGGTTTTTTAAGAAGTGGTTAGAGGCTACAGAGACCTCCACATTTCAGGATTTGTTAAATTTGGTAGTCCTGGAGGAGTGGAAAAGCAAGATACCATTTCACATCTTGAAGCATGTGGAGGAGCGTGGAGAGGTTAATTTAGGGCGTGCTGCTGAGCTGGCTGATGCGTACGCCTTGCTGGTGGAGTCACTGGGCAGTAGAGAACGTGGTACTTCCCGACATGTTAGGTCCTCCTCTGATGATAATCTGGGGGCGTGAGTGGTAGGTCGACAGGTCCCACACCTACTCCCCCCCGATGCAACCAAGCTTACTTGTTCTTACTGTAAAAACCCAGGCCATACAATCCAGACTTGTAAACACCCAAAGTGTCGAATTGCTAAAAGTAGTTCCCTGGATCCCAAATCCAAACCAATAGCAAATACCAATGTGGAAAGGCCCCATCAGGATCTCTTCTCTTCATTCACCTATGAGGGAAAAATTTCAATCATAGAGGGGTCTCGTTCTTTCCCTATTCGTATACTACGTGATACGGGCGCAGCACAATCTATCCTCCTGTTTAACGTCATTCCTGATATATCTACCGCATTTACTAATGAGAGTGTTCTAATTTCAGATCTCTCATCCCATTCTTCCTATCCTTTAGCTAAAGTGCACCTCCAATGTCCCTTGATTACTGGGGAAGTGCAAATAGCCATTAGGAAAGACCCAATGCCTGTGTGCGGCATTCATTTATTATTGGGTAATGACTCTCCCTTACCTGTCAACTCCACCACTGACCTTAATGAAACTATTCCTCATCTTTTCCCATCTTGTGCTGTCACCCGGTCACAGAGTGTGCGAAATGGGCCCTCTTCATCTGAAAACACTTCCAATATCTTACTACCCACAGAAGATCTGTACAGTAAGACCATTAGTAAGGATGAGCTCATTACAGTTCAACAATCTGATCCATCTTTGTTCAAACAGGTGATGAAAGACCTCAGTGTGGACCATTGTACATCTTCGGCTTACCACCCACCGTCCCAAGGTTGCTTGGAACGGTTCCATCAAAACTTTCAAATCAATGCTAATAAACTATCTCCTCTCAACTATATAGTTCATACTCCTGATCGCCGAAAAGATTCACAACTTGTTCACATTAATCTCGTGAAACTTTACCATTCCAGGCAGTCGGAGGAAGACATCCCAGAGGCTATAAGCCTACCTGTATTGCATACGGTTTTGTCAGGGCCGGAGCCGGAGACAGATGACAGATGCCTTATTTCGAACATTAACGCACTGTTTTCTAGGCCGTAGGTCCGGGCTTACAAGTACCCCTAGGTCTCTTTCACTAGTCGACTTCTCTAGGTTGATGTTGTTAAGGCTGCCTTGATTGTGTTTTTACATGGGCCTTCCAGTCCAGTTTGTGGTCTATGGTGATATCCAGGAGTTTAGCAGACTACACTAACTGGAAAGGATGAGCACCCACTGTGACTGCTGGAGCTTGCACTGGAGTGGTGGCGGTATTGATGTGCATGACTACGGTTTAGGTGTGGTTGATGGTGACCTTGTTCTCCGTAGTCCATGCCTGTAGCCTGTCCAGAGTGCCTTGTAGCGATGAGTAGTCCGGTGAGGTGTTGTCCACTGTAACCCCCACAGTGCAGTCATCCACGTACTTCCACCTGTGAGGAGTGTCAGATAAATCGTCGTTGATCAGGATTAGGAAGCACAGTGGTTCCATCTTGGTCCCCTGGGGAACACCGCACTTGAGGTGTTGGAATGTGGAGACAGAACCCTGGTACCTGACTGCCTGACGACGCTCACTCAGGAAACCAGTGAGCCATGAGACCAGGTTGGTGGGCAGCCCTAGTGCAATGGCCTTGTTGATAATAGTGCAGTGATCAACAAGGTCAAAAGCCTTCCTGAAGTCAACAAGGGCAACGGCCAGTGATGTCTTACGTTTCTGTAGGTTTTTGTGCAGGAAATCCAGGAAACTAACTAATCAGTGTAATGTAGAGGAGGTCCTCATATTGACAAATTGCTGTGGAACAATTGACTGATAAATACTCGCAAATGCCCACTCAAAAATAAAGTCTTCACAGAGTACAGTAGACTGGGTATGGGGGTAATGGCAACTGTCCTGAGGTCGTTAGGGGACTGTGGGGTGGGGATAGGGGTAACAAATGCGGTTTTCCATTCATTAGGGCATTTGCTTTGTCCGAGGGATGCATTAATAATAGAATAGAGGGGGTGGCAAGTTCGACGGCAAACTCCTTGTAAATTTTGATTGGAAGGTCAATTGGGGTTGTGGAGCATTTGGATTTAAATTTCAGGATTTTGTTGGCAATTTCAAATGGTTGAACACTGGGAGGGGGAAGGTAAGTAAGCCGGGAGGAGAGTGAGGTCAAGACTGGATAAGGTATGACATATGGTAGCAAAGAGGTTATTAATTATCTCAGCTGCCTCCTCAATGGGTAAATGAGAGATGAAAGGAAGCATGGGAGACTGACTACAGAGATTTTTTACCTTAGAGTACCACTTACCTATGCCGACCTCCTTGAGGCCGTGTACTTTCCTGGGATAATAAGACTTCTTGGCTGACTTGATTTCCCTGATGACCTGGTTACATAGACTTCTGTACAGGCAGTTGTTGGTGTAGTATGCCTTGTTGCGCTGCTCAATTAGTCTTTTGACACGGGGTGTAATCCACGGGACATCATCCGGGTAAATCCTCAGTGTCTTGGCTGGAAAGAAGTGGTGGTAGGCTTTGGTGATAAGTGTCCAGGTAATTATCCCACTTGTTCTGCACATCGTCTACCGTGATCACTTCAGTCCAGGGATACCGGGTCACCCATTGTCCGAAACGCCACATGGCAGAGTCAGTGGTAGGTCGGTAAGTCCTGGTGACAACTGGCGGTCGTGAGATGGTAGGTGTTGGTGACCACAGTAGAGACAGGTGGGGGCTGTGCTCCATGGGAGGCAGCGGCTGGGGGGGAAGGTAGTGGTTGCCAAGATCAGTCATGATCAGGTCCAGGGTGGCATTCCCATGTGTAGGAAAGTCAACTGTTACCGCCACAGTAAGATAAACAGAGAGAGAGAGAGAGAGAGGCAGTGCTGAGAACGTGTTGTGTGTTGTTGACGTGTTTCAATACGAAACAGATGTCCCTGGGCCCCGGGCGGCGATTGCCTCTGACGGCAGTCTACCGATTTCTACATGACAGACAACACTTTGGTTCAGACCACTAGACCCTAAAACGTTTTGACCGAATTATATGGTTCATTTCTCAGCAACAAACCAATAACGCTTGTTACAAACCACGCCATCTATTGTCATGATCTACCTACCCAGCACCACGAGCAACGCCATCTAGGGACGCGACCCGAGTATGACTAGTCTTAGTCACCACTCCGGGTTTCCCTTCTCCATATCCTGGTTGTTGCGTCACCTCCTCCAACTCTTCCTCATCAGCTCCGGATCTAGGAGAGTTCAGTTCACTCTGGGAAGTGACCACACTTGGACCACCAATCCTGGAAACCTACAGCACGGTGACTACCTACCATCTTCTTCAATACTCAGCCTTACTCGTCAGACACCTCGGCACCGCACTTGAGTATTTGTAATCCTCTATTGCCTCCCACCTCCACTTGCTTCAGACTGTTGTATGTTGTATAAATATGTATATACTGTTAAGCCAATGTAGCGTATGTTTAAGTTAAGTATGGTTAAGGGTAATTTATTGGAAGCTGGATATTTTGTTAAGGAATTTATGGTACTTTATTATACACAACAAAAACTCGCATCCTTTGTCTACCCTTTTATAGTCCGAATGTCTTTGTTTATTTAAGTTTTTTCATTGTTGTTGCCTGTTGGGATCTGGGTAGACTTTTAACTATATTCTAAATCCCCAACTCGTAACAAATGGCAACCGTGACAGGACCCGACCTTAAGTGCCATATTTCTTCCCCCCTTGTTACTCCTTGTTAATTATTCCTCCCAGTCACTTCAGTTCACAATTGCTTTACGGTAGTTTAAAGTTTCCTTCATATGTGTGTGCATATATTGGTATTATCGTACAGTAAGAGTGACAGACGTAGGATATTAGGTTCCAAGTGTCATAAGGCTTACCTGTTATTACACGTGGCAGTCGTGTAGTAAGTCTTATCGAGTGTAGGGAAGAATCCGGATCTGTTTAATGCCGTTCCCTCGCTCCAGAGTAGGCTGTTCCATAGTCACTAGTTTAGGGTGAAGTGATATCTTGGGACGCCCTGCTCTACCAGGACCCCATAATTATAAAGCCTCACTTATTGTTCTTCTCATTATCTCATTCGGGGTCAATAATAAAGTAACTCAAGGGTTGTTTATCCGGATCTTTATATTAATGCCGTAATACACCCTTCCTGTTTCAAATATCTTTCCAGGTTTCTTATCCTTATCTAAGGATGTTATCAGAAGAACAATATTCTTAAGTGTAATTTCCCTAGGTATAACTTGGGTAGTTTCCGGGACCTTCTGGTTATCCATTGCCGTGATATTTTCTAGGGTAATCCACTTATCTTATCTTTTGGCCATTAGTTAATTTATCTAGTTTTTCTTAATAATGGCCACCTCAGGTTTTGATCTCCAGGATTTTATTGAAAATCCTTCCGTAGCTAAATTACGTGTTAATATCCTGAAGAAAGAAAGAAAAGGAATAGCCACCTATTACAATATCCCAAATTCACAGCAAAGGACTAGGGAAATGTTACAAAATCAGGTAATTGAAATGTTGGTTCAACAAGAAGTTTTAGAAGAATCCGCTGTTGACCAATTAACGCCCATGTCCAAGATACTTCAACCACTATCCACCACCCCTCCTCACTCAGAAGTTGTCTCAGGTCTGGCTAGCCCTCAAGAAAAAACAAAAAGAGTAGACGCCTTAGAACTAGAACGAGCTCGGTTCGAGTTCCAAATCAAAAAGAAAGAACTCGAGTTGGAACAGGCCAAGTTGGAACAGGCCAAGTTGGAACAGGCCAAGTTGGAGCATGAGGGAAAGTTGGAACAGGCCAAGTTGGAGCAGGAGGTTAGACTGAAAGAACTACAGGTGAAAGAGACAGAAGTCACCTTAACATAGGAGTGTAAATCAAAAGAAGTGGCATTAAAAGAGAGACTAGCTGCTTTTAACCCTGCTAATGCTTCTTCCCTTGTTCCAGAGTTTGATGAATCCGATATGGACGGGTCATTTAGGACTTTTAAGAAAATAGCCGGGAAGAATGAGTGGCCTAAGGACCAGTGGGTGTCGGTGTTAGTTCCTAAATTATGTGGTAAGGCTCGTAGAGTTTATAACTGTTTAGACCAGACTGATGACTATGATAACGTAAAAAAGAATATCCTCACCTCTTATGCTATCACGCCAGATGGATACCGGCAGAAGTTTCGTAAACTAACCAAACCATTTTCACACACTTTTGTTGAGTTTGCTCAAATAAAGCTTAGGTTTTTCAAGAAGTGGTTAGAGGCTACAGAGACCTCCACATTTCAGGATTTGTTAAACTTGGTAGTCCTGGAGGAGTGGAAGAGAAAGATACCATTTCACATCTTGAAGCATGTGGAGGAGCGTGGAGAGGTTAGTTTAGGGCGTGCGGCTGAGGTGGCTGATGCGTACGCCTTGCTGGTGGAGTCACTGGGCAGTAGGGAACGTGGTACTTTCCGGCATGTTAGGTCCTCCTCTGATGATAACCTTGGGGACGTGAGTGGTAGGTCGAAATGTCCCACACCTACTCCCCATGATGCAACCAAGTTTACTTGTTCTTACTATAAAAACCCAGGCCATACGATCCAGTCTTGTAAACACCCAAAGTGTCGAACTTCTAAAAGTAGTTCCCTGGATCCCAAATCCAAACCAATAGCAAACACCAATGTGGAAAGGCCCCATCAGGATCTCTTCTCTTCATTCACCTATGAGGGAAAAATTTCAATCATAGAGGGGTCTCGTTCTTTCCCTATTCGTATACTACGTGATACGGGCGCAGCACAATCTATCCTCCTGTTTAACGTCATTCCTGATATATCTACCGCATTTACTAATGAGAGTGTTCTAATTTCAGATCTCTCATCCCATTCTTCCTATCCTTTAGCTAAAGTGCACCTCCATTGTCCCTTGATTACTGGGGAAGTGCAAATAGCCGTTAGGAAAGACCCAATGCCTGTGTGCGGCATTCATTTATTATTGGGTAATGACTTGGTAGGAGATCTAGTGGTTCCTAACATAAAGACAGTCGACTCTCCCTTACCTGTCAACTCCACCACTGACCTTAAAGAAACTATTCCTCATCTTTTCCCATCTTGTGTTGTCACCCGGTCACAGAGTGTGCGAAATGGGCCCTCTTCATTTGAAACCACCTCCAATATCTTACTACCCACAGAAGATCTGTACAATAAGACCATTAGTAAGGATGAGCTCATTACAGCCCAACAATCTGATCCATCTTTGTTCAACCAGGTGATCACCTCCTTCGCGCCCGCGCTATGGAGGTCTTTGGAGGGGGGGTGTGTTACGAACCCCGCCACCAATTGTCATGATCTACCTACCCAGCATTACGAACCACGCCATCTATTGTATTGATCTACCTACCCAGCACCACGAGCAACGCCATCTAGGGACGAAACACGAGTATGACTCGTCTTAGCTCCCACTCCCGGGTTTCCCTTCTCCATATCCTGGTTGTTGCGTCACCTCCTCAAAGTCTTCTTTGTCAGCTCGAGTTCGAGGAGAGAGCACTACACTCTGCGAAGTGACCATAGGATCACCTATCCTCTAAACCTACGGCACAGTGACTACCTACCGTCTTCTACAATACTCAGCCTTACTCGTCAGCCATCTCAGCTCCTCACTTAAGTATTTGTAATCTTGTATTGCCTCTCCCACCTCCACCTTGCTTCACGATTGTTTTATGTTGTATTAATATGTATATACTGTTAATGTTTAGGTTAAGTTTGGTTAAGGGTAATTTATAGGAAGCTGATTATTTTGTTAAGGAATTCATGGTACTTTATTATACACAACAAAAACTCGCATCCTTTGTCTACCCTTTTATAGTCCGATTGTCTTTGTTTTTTTTTTGTTGTTGCCTGTTGGGATCTGGGTAGACTTTTAACTATATTCTAAATCCCCAACTCGTAACAATATAATATAAACTCGTGTAGAACAATTCGAGGAAAACTTTAGATATTTCCTGTTTTCTGGGAGCGTTAGTCATAGCCGCACTGTTCGCCTGAAATAAACCAGAATAAAAGATATTGTTTGCCATGTACACACAGACACATCCTTCAAGAACTACACGGCCGTCAGGATTTGTTTCCTAACATTGTTCTGGGAGGAATAGTTCAGACGTGGTGTACTAGACTGGCTCGGTCACTATGTACTAGACTGACTCAGTCACTACGTAATAGGCTGTCTAAATTTAAATTTAATTACAGGAAAACACAATGACCAAGAAAAAAATGTGCCAGGCAGCCGGGTACTGACATAAGAAGAGTGGATTTTTTCCAAGAATAATATTCCTCGTCAGTCTCGTCACCATCACTCTCTCCGTTTATTTTTAAATTCTGCGTCATTTTCATCATTGTTTTCACTGTGAACATCACTCAGATACTCAAACAAACCATAATAAGCACCTGGTGGAGGGCTATGTAACTTGTCTTGTATTATTCACAAGACAAGAAACGACAAAAATTATAATTAATCGAGTGCGTCGCTCAACCTGAGCCAGGCCCGATTTTTTTTCTTAGTTAGTAGGCAGCTATCGAACAGGGAGGTACTACCGCCTGGGAAGATATTGGAAGCATAATGTGTTGTCTATTGGTAGACCCTGCTGCCATATGGCACCACGAATATTGTGACCAAGTCCCAGGTTGCTGATCTGACTTTCTGCCTCATTTACACACAATTGCAGGGTCTCAATTGTTTCTCTTACTATTGACAAGACAACATACTGTACATAGAGCGTTTCTAACTATTGATCACAGGACAACAAATTTTTTATAATTCCCAGTTGCATGAGATTTCTTTACTGTTTCTTACCATTTTTGATCTGCTGATTTCATATTTGAAACCAGTTTTGTTCTGCATGCTCCAGTTTTCATGTAATTTGAGGTTTTACATTCTAGCCGTTTGTGGTCAAATTAATTAATTACACGATTATGGTATCAATAGGGAGATATAATTTTGTCTGTTTTTTCTTTCAGATTTGGTCATGGCTACAAAGAGAAATCAATGTGTGAACAAACCTGATGCCTTCTGTTATATTTGTGGATACTTCACGCTTATTCGTCAGAGGCGCAATATAACATCGTTTGTGAGGCGCGGCTATAAAGCGTACTTCGGACTTACTCTTGGCGACCAAGACAAAAAATGGGCTCCACATGCTGTGTGTCATAACTGCGAAGAAATGCTGCGTGACTGGACAAAAGGAAAACGTAAGGGCTTACCGTTCGGAATTCCCATGACCTGGCGAGAACCGAAGGACCACACAACTGACTGCTATTTTTGTCTGATCAATACGAAGGGTGTTGGCAAGAAAAACAGACATAAAATATCGTATCCTAGTATCCCTTCAGCAATTCGACCTACTTTGCACTCTGATGAGCTACCAGTTCCAGTTTTTAATGGGTTGTCTCCAGCTGATGAGGAGGGAAGCGACAAAGACCAAGAGAGTGAACATGAAACTCAAGAAATACTTGCAGATTCCGACGATTCTTCTGATGGTACACCAGAGTCATCAACCCCTCAGAAGTTTAGTTAGCCAGAGCTGAATGACCTTGTGCGTGATTTGGGTCTCTCCAAAAATGCAGCAGAAGTTCTAGCTTCTAGGTTGCAAGAAAAGGCTCTACTGAACCAGACCACAAAAGTTTCAGACTTCAGAAAGCGGGAACAGGATTTTGTGCCATTCTTTACAGAGGAGAATAAGTTTGTTTACTGTCATAATATCCCGGGTCTTCTCCAGGAATTAGGGATTCCATTGTATAGTCCAAATGACTGGCGATTATTTCTAGATAGTTGTAAGCGTAGCCTGAAGTGTGTGCTACTACATAATGGTAATGTCTATGCAGCTGTTCCAGTGGGTCATTCTGTGTGCTTACGAGAGGAGTATAATGACATTAAAACTGTGATTCACCTGCTAAAATACCATGAGCACAACTGGACAATTTGTGTTGACCTCAAAATGGTGAACTTCCTTATTGGCCAACAAAGAGGATTTACAAAGTATCCCTGCTTTCTTTGCATGTGGGACAGCCGAGCTAGAGACAGGCATTGGAACCTGAAGGAGTGGCCCTTACGTGAGACTCTGGAAGCTGGTATGCCAAACATTGTCAATGATCCAATCGTCAGTCGAGAAAAGATCATATTTCCTCCTCTCCATATCAAGCTGGGCCTGATGAAACAGTTTGTCAGAGCATTAAATACTGATGGTGAATGCTTCCAACACATAGTCTCTGCTCACCCTGCTTTGTCATTTGAGAAGATAAAGGCAGGTGTGTTTGATGGACCACAAATTCGTGCACTTGTACGTGATCAAGACTTTGTCAGAAAGATGGACGACAAGGAAAGGGGTGCATGGCTTTCATTTGTGGCGGTAATGGAAAACTTTCTTGGTAATAAAAAGGCTGACAACTATGAAACCCTTGTAGCAACCATGTTGTCAGCCTTTCATGACCTTGGATGCAATATGAGTGTCAAACTCCATTTCCTATATAGTCATCTTGATAGATTCCCTGAGAACCTAGGGGCAGTAAGTGACGAGCAAGGCGAGCGGTTTCATCAGGATCTCAAGACCATGGAAGACCGCTACCAAGGGAGATGGGACAAACATATGATGGCAGACTACTGCTGGAGCATTAAACGAGAGTGCCCTGAGACATTTCACAAACGCAAGAGCTTCAAGCGCAAATTCCTACCTGGCTAAAATGTGATTGGGCTTTGTCTCCTCATAGTAACAAATTTCTTACCTAACAATGAGTTTTATACAAATTTCAACCTTTGTTTTAGATGGAACATGTTTCAAATTGTGTTGTTGAATAAATTTAGAATATGTAATATTTTATTGTTTATTACCCAGCTAATTTAATGACAGTTTAATGACATATTTTTCAAGATAGACGACGAGGTCAATAAGACGAAGACGAAATTTTGAAATTTCAAAATACCTTGATTGCAAAAAAACTAGAGCTTACAGAAAGAAACTAACTTCAGATATGAGATCAGCACACCCAAATTAGGTAGAATCAAGTGTTTATAGCAATGCAACAAAAACTTTGTTGACCAGTGATTATTATTATTTTTCTTTATTATCATTATTACACTGTTATTATTAATATTATTGTTATTATTATTTTATTTTACTTTATATTATAAATATTATTTACTGTGAATTACTATTATTATTATTATTATTAAATTTTCGCCCCCCCCAGGCCCCGATGTGGGTCAGTGACCTGTGCCCAGGTGGGCTAATCCCCTTAAAAAAAAAATATGCATGTATATGTTGTTTGCATTAGTAGGCAGCTATCGAACAGGGAGGTACTACCGCCTGGGAAGATATTGGAAGCATAATGTGTTGTCTAATGGTAGACCCTGCTGCCATATGGCATCACAAAAATTGTGACCAAGTCCCAGGATGCTGATCTGACTTTCTGCCTCATTTACTCACAGTTGCAGGGTTTCAATTGTTTCTCTTACCTGGACACAACATATATAATGTATATAATTTCTCACTCTTGATTTATTTTTTCAATTTTGTATTTTTTTATGGTTATTATTTTTATTAGTTTTATTATTTTATTTGTATTAATTTGCTATTAATTTTATTAATTGTGGTAATAATAATAATAATAGAAATTATTATTATTATTATTATTATTATTTTTATTATTATTTTTATTATTATTATATTTTCGCCCCCCAGGCCCTCATGTGGGTCATTACCTGTGCCCGGGTGGGCTAATGCCCGTAAAAAAAAAATTGTGATTACGTGCGCGTATGGTTACGTGCACGTGTGGTTACGTGCATGTATGGTTACGTGCATGTGTGATTACGTGCGCGTATGGTTACGTGCACGTATGGTTACGTGCACGTGTGATTACGTGCGCGTATGGTTACGTGCACGTGTGGTTACGTGCATGTGTTGTTACGTGCATGTATGGTTCCGTACCTATTTGCATCTATAAACTGTCACTCATAATCTGGACATTATCAGTAGCTGTAGCCGAATCAAAATATCTGATACAGATTATAACATAAATATTACATGATTATAAATTCAGTTACTGTTGTTATACGAAATAATAATTATGTAAAAAAAATATGTAAATAGCGGAGCTTTAATTACAGCCATTTGCATGCGGGGACCATCGCAGGCCAGTTATCTTTAGCACCCAGCTGCAGGCCTTATTGCACCATGTTGGCAAGACAATACCACTTAAAACTGCATTATGTCCGAGTATTGCTAGAGCAGTAAGAACCACTGGCAGCTGTAGCACTGCTTAGAATGGCAATACTACACGGAAGATTTCCCCTTTTAGAATGTAAGACTACTAAAGAGGTCCCTGTCTCCCGTTGAAACGGGTGATTTTATAATTTTGCGGTCAAGCTTTTTGTATCATTTATTAATTTAAGAAAATCAAATGATCTAAAAAAGTCATAAGTGAATTTCATTATCCACACGCTGGTAGGCCAACTGCTCAGATAACAGAGCTTCACCATGTTTCCACTGACGTGTTCCAGGAATGAAACACATGAGACTTAAACTGCAAATATACAAAGTTGTTTCAGATACCAGAGAATCAGTTATTACTATGCCCCGTCAGGTGTGGTCAGACAGTGGCTGGTCACCTTGGACTACTGTGTGTATCCCCTTCCATAGTTTTCGAGGTCAATTGCAATATTGAAACTTAAAGCGGAACAAATGATCTCTGACCCTTTAACAATATCGGGGATAAACACAAAGGTTACCGGGTCGTAGTTCGTTTAGTGATCACCTCTAAGAGACAGGAATCGAATTAGAAACATTAAGCTAAACCCTTATAGGCTTTGACGGGTGTTCACGTGCAGTGGTAATAACAAATGGTCAATACATCAATCGATGGCGAGATTCGTTAATCAAAACCAGGAAAGAGAAATATTTTATGCAGAGCCGAGGAAAATGTGTAGAAAATTCTTGCACCGCCTCTGTATTGCATCGATTTGTTTCGAGTCTCGCCATCCAATATCAGCGAGCCATACTTTATGACAAACCTAACTTTTCACGCCGGGAATTTTTCATATGATTATCGTTTCCTGAAGCCAAAGTGTTACTGAAAGAAGAATAGATAAATATATACCTGGAGTTTGTAGAGCTGGAGGATTACAGAACATAGCCTGGGGGCCTGGTTAACTAATAGGGCTCAGACACCATCAAGGTATCACACTAAAGACATGTAAACTCGCTCCAAAAAATTTATTTACGATTTTTTTGAGACAATATGACAACGAACGAAGGATTTTCGTAACCCTACCGAGACAACAAGAGTCACAATGTTCATTTTGAAATTCATCGGACCTCTCCATAAGTTACATTTCGGTGCGACTGTACGCTAGGTTCCTATAAGTGAAATAGACCCGTACCTTTACTTGGAAAAAAAAAAGACACCAAGCACTACAAAAATTGAGACAGAAACTACATATTGCACATACACTGACTTTAATATTCTGTAGCGTTATTTGGAATTTATTTTGCCGAATTGAAATATGATTCAGGTAACTTAGTTCTTGGTTTAAAGTATTTATTTTCTGATACACTCCTGCCCGTTTTAATGTTCATTCTTAAGTGTCAGAATTACATACAAACTCAGCATCCTCCAGATATACAATAAATATACAAAATGAAATTCAGTCAAGATCTATTTCTAAGAATGATTCAAGAGACAATTGGTTTGTATTTTCACGAAATTGTTCTGAAGGTTGTGACTACATATTACAGGTTATATATACATGAACACCTTCGGAAGTGTCTGTTATACCTGTACCAGTAGTCAGAAATCTACAGCGGGATCTGGTAAGGAAAACTGTACCCAGGTAAAGCTTCCTTCATGCCTGTTAATCTGGTGAAAAGGCATGAATGTGTAATTGGAATGACGAAATAAAATTGGCTAAATTGATATTTTTTGTCGTTAATATTAAAAAGAATACAGTATATATATATATATATATATATATATATATATATATATATATATATATATATATATATATTGATAAAATCACACGGGAAAATGGAAACAACGGAGTACCTTAGCTTTCGTCTTTATTCAAGACATCTTCAGAGGCAACTGGATTACATGGACAGAGAGAGGCTTAAATATACAGGGTGACCTAAAAACATGAGGTCAGGTCAAAATGATGACATCCACTAATCCCCACACCAACACACACGTAGAGGAGCTTAAGAGAAGGGTGGTGACGTGACTAGTCAAGTCAGGTCAGAAAAAAGGGGCCCACAAAATAACTATCATACATCTAGATCAAAGGTTTTTAAAGCATTTTTAACCTTGGGCCACTGACAAATAAATTTATGTAACATATTATCAGTTTTGAACTGACCATCACTAAGGTTTATTGATTTTAATTCCTTAATCAAACTAGCTTCAACAAGAAGTCTTTCTGTGACACAAGATGATTTGAAAACTTCTAAGCTTTTTTCCCAAGCAATGGGGTGATTATTATTCCTAACATGAACGAACAAGGCACTGCTTTCAGATGCAGTTCTAATATTATACTTATGTTGTTTGATTCTAAGCTGCAGTGTTTTTCCTGTCTGACCTACATAATTACAATTACATTTGCTACATGGAATACAATAAACACTACCATTTACATTCAAACTTGGGCTATTCCTTATTAACATATTAGTAATGGTTGAGTCATACTTGAAAACAACATTAATATTTAGAAGCTTGAGGGACCGAACTAACGGGACAAATTCATTACGATAAGGCAGAGTCAAAATATTCTTAAGTGTAGGAACTTGTCTGGTTTGAGAGGAATGAAAGGATTTTTTAGCCCTATTAAAACAACGATCAACAAACACAGAAGGGTACCCAAGTTTATGTGCAATAGAACGAATGTGTTTCAATTCACCGTCAATAAATTCAGAGTCACAAATACGCAGACATCTTAAGAACATAACAGAAAAAACTGACATTTTGGTAGACTCAAGGTGATTCGATAAAAAGTGAATGAAACTGTCTACCTGTGTGGGCTTTCTATATACCTTGAATTTATAGTTTTGGCCATTTCTCATGATAAGCATATCAAGAAATGGAAGGGATTCATTTATTTCTCTTTCAATTTTGAACGTAATACTAGGGACAATATTATTAAGTTTGTCTAAAAATTCAAATGGGTCACTGTTTTTAGGCCAAAGACAAAGAACATCATCTACATACCTATACCATGGAGGAATAAAGTCCACTATATTGGGTAGTAATCTAGACTCAAAAAACTCCATATAAATACAGGCTAGAGGAGCAGAAAGACAATTAATTACCCATGCTCATACCAAATATTTGCTTGTAGAACTTCCCATTTGCACTAAACACATTGTCAGTTACGCATAACTCTATCAATTTCAGGAAAGTATCATGTTCAATAGTTAAATCTAGCAGTTGTAATTTATCTTTAAGAAATGAAAGTAAGTCTTTGACAGGTACTCTAGTGAACAGTGAATTTACATCAAAACTTATTAATTCGCAAGGTTCGTTGTGTTTCTTGAGTTTATCAATTAAATCACTGCTATTGCGTATATGTGAATTAGAAATTTGGCCTGTAAGAGGGGATATCATCTTTACCAGCCACTTGGATAATTTGTAAGTAACAGACCCCACAGAACTCACGATAGGACGTAATGGATTATTAAGCTTGTGGGTTTTGATCAAGCCATACATATAAGGTAAAGTGGGATTGATTTGAGAGAGCTGTTTAGTGAGATCGGGGTTCTTTTTCAATAACATCTTCATTTTGGAATTAGACAACTTATTAATATTTTCCAGGGGATCTTTCGTAAGCTCACAATACGTGCTTTCATCACTAAGTAATGAATTCATCTTATCATTGTAGTCACTTTTATCCAAGATAACAATAGCATTAGACTTATCAGCCTTGGTAATATGGATATTCTTATTTCTTTTCAAGTTTATCAAGGCTGTTTCAAATCTTTTTGGAATGTTTGAAGCAAATTTCTTATTTAAAACACTATGTATACAACCTTTAGCTATGGAAATGTCTTCATTTGTAACATCAGACGACTTCTTCTTTTCCAGGTTGATTAAACCTTTAGCAATAGTCAGCGGATTAACACACCGTTGAGTGATAGAAAACTTCCTACCAAAACCAAGAACAAGTTTCTCATTTGTCTGTAGATCATAAGATGATAAGTTTATGAACAAATTTGGATCACTCAATGTGGTCCAGTAACTCTCGTCAAACAGAGCATTTAATTTGGCATTTAACCTTCTTTTATGGGCTTGGTCAGTTTCACTAAGAAGTTGATATACATAATTACGAATGGTGTGCCACTTATCAACACAAACACTGTTTTGCATAAGTATTTTACACTGAGCACTGTGCTTGAAGGCTAATTTCACACTATCACTTGAACTCTTGATAAGGGAATCAAGCAACACCTTATCCAACTCAGAGAATGCTTGATTGTCCAGATTTCTTAGTCTACTTGGAAGACAGGACTTGGGAACAATTTTATCATCTCTGCAATCTTTCAAAAACTTCAACTTGTTTTTGAGACTATGAGCCTTCAGCAAACTCTTCTTGTAGTTGCGGTAGATGGGGCGAAGATGAGGATGTTGTTGACAGATTAAGAACACAGCGTAAGAGAGACGTGTAAGTTCCATGTAATCCAGTTGCCTCTGAAGATGTCTTGAATAAAGACGAAAGCTAAGGTACTCCGTTGTTTCCATTTTCCCGTGTGATTTTATCAAGATTTATCTTATCCACGTTTTCATTGTGGATTTTCATAAAATATATATATATATATATATATATATATATATATATATATATATATGATATATATATATTTATATATATTTATATATATTTGTATATATATATATATATAAATATATATATATATATATATATATATATATATATATATATATATATATTATATATATATATATATATATACGTATATATATATATATATATATATATATATATATATATATATATATATATTATATATATATATATATATATTATATATATATATATATATATATATATATATATATATATATATATATATATATATATATGAAGAGAGAGAGAGAGAGAGAGAGCTGTAAAATTTCCCTCTCTGGACAGATGTGACTATAATAACCGTTCAGGTGACATTTGAGCGCTGTGGCATGACCAAGGGTTGACAGCTTCATATCTTCTTTCCTTTTCTTCCATAGAAGCGAAAGACAAGAGGAGGAGGATAAAGTAATTCGGGGGAGGAGGACAAGGTTGTCACATCTATTATGTACCTGTATGTAGGGGAGGAATGGATCACTCGGTCGGTCATGTACTGTACGGTACACCAGCTGCTATGTTGTGTTTTATTGAGTGACTCATCATATGTGTCCTGGGCCGTCCTCAGATGCCTCCTGTAGTTGCCTGTATTAGAAGGTTCTGACATTTGTTGGTATATTAGGTTCCCAGTCTACTGTCCATAGACTATTGTTATGGGATGAATCTGGGCGTCTGGTGGGATTTCTGCTTATTATTGGTGCAGTTGAATTTTACATTGTATTTCCTTTATCAAAATTATGATACGAGAAAGTTGAGGCTTTAATTAGTGGATGTTAGTGAAGTAAATTAGCATGGATATAATTAAGGAGTTAAAAAGTAGAACAATATATTTGTATTTGAAAACATAAGTACTGGATGGATCAAGATTTTCTGAAGCTTGTGCTCTATGTTGTTTTCTAACTTTTGGTACAAGAAGTATCTTAACACACTAAACTTAAGTTCAAGGCAGCGGCAAATTTTCACTAAGATAATACTGTACCTTCACGGTGTCTTATCTCGTAATCCAATTTAAGTGAAGAAAAAGAAGATAAAGAAAAAATCACAGAGACCCGAGAACCCGGACCCTGGCCTGGGTTATGTTACCATGGAAACATCTTGGCGTCTACAGCCCTGTGTTTAGGCTTCCATGATGTGTGTGATGATCTATGCGAGGATGAGACTCCCTAAGTGAAGCGTCTCTCTTATCACTGTACTTATTTCTTTTGACCTGAAGGAAAAGGATGAGGTAAATTACTGTGAACACGTAGATCAGGATACACTGTGTCTTGAGGGACGGTACTTTGCTATTTTATATTTCTTTTCTGACATCTGATCGAAGTATTTTGCATAAATATACAAATAACTCACTGTGGGTGCACGTGATCCATGTACATATGTAATAGTTATAAACAAGAAAGAAAACACGAAGATTTTTAGGCATTTCACTGTTGTTTCATAATAACTATCTATCTATCTAATAAATGATTAAAATCAGTATTCATTTAGATACTGTATAAGACCCCAAAGCAGCCGGGTGTTAATTCTGTTCTTGGAATTTCATCCGGCTGACATAACGGAAATAATTACACTAATTGTAAATAAGAGAGTTGAAAGGTGAAGTACTGTACTGTATACTGTACAAGTGTTCGTTCAGCCGGGAACAACAGCCACCCAACTCGAAGTGAAAAGAACTCGTTACATCAACATGAACAAACTTACCCTGACATTCACTATTAATTATGGCCAGACCTAATCAATCATTAACTCAAATCTGACACATTTTGTTGGCAAAAAACGCGCTTGGATTAGTTTACTCGTGGGAAAGTTTTCTTCTATGACATTATATAGAAATACCACGAAAGGGAATAAATAATTATGCTTTGTTTATATATAATATTAAGCAGGCAATATTTTCAAAATTTGGAGGAAATAACGTCAAAAACTTAAAGAATGACAGATAGCGGGTAAATTCAATCCACATTATTCAAAAATACTTGAAGGAGAAAACACATTAGAGGTATCTTCGTATTAAAAACAGGTCAAGGGTTTTATTACTTGATTTTAAAATTAAAGGAGTTTGATTTGTGTATCAGTTAACCATTAATTATCGTTCGTGTTGTATTTCACCTCTTTTTATATTATTCAACTTAAGAAATATTTAAAAAGATGCACATCCACACGCTTATCTTTCTTTGTCTCGTTTACACACACACACACACACACACACACACGCACGCTATTGATCTAACCTGATGCAATGTGAGGGACACCCATTGTAAACGAATATACACAAGCTCTTCTCTCAGTTTCTGTAAATTCAGTTGCCTCTAAAGAAGTACTGAATAAAGACAAAGGCTAAGATGCTCCACTCATATGTTATACGTGCCTTGTATGTCATAATCACAGTACTATGAAGGTATATTTACACACTATGAAAACAGCAAATAAAATGTTCATGTGTGGCCAGGTCTGCTAGCACAGTTCCCCGGTATCATACAGTAACTCGCGTCTACAATCCTCTCAACAGAAAGGTTGAAATTGGCTCCGCTCTTTAAAGTCTCTGCGAACCACAATTTTGGTGGACCAAACTTATAGAGGAAGACGTGAGGGAAGTGAAGATAATTGTCATTAAAGCTCATAGTCAGATGATTTAACGTGCTAAATATATTCCGTCTTTTATAAAACGAACTTGATTATCTTGATAGCAATTTCTTACCTGTTATATTATATAATTTTAATTACAAATGCCACTTAATTTCCCTCTTAAAATAATGAATTAATTTATCATCAAGTTATGCTAACAAGAGAAGGATTTTAGAGATGCCTCATACAATATGGCGATATATTCATTGTAAAACTGGGTTTTTTAATGGTATATTACAAAAAAATAAATAAATAAATAGATCAGTATTTTCAATCTAGCTGTCCATCAGTGAGCACTAATTATGACATGGGTAAACATCTTTTAATTATAACAGAAGTTAATCAATCGTCCATAGCCACAATTAATTGACTTTAACTAATAGATTAAATATTAAATCGTCTGCTCTTCTCTTGGAACGATGTGTTTCCTTCTCCCAGTGGACAGCGGCCTGGGAATCAATCACGGTTTCAGAAGATGTGTTGAAAGACCAAGAGGAAGGTTAGAATTACATGTGGGCATCAGGCTCCATCTAGCACCTGGTTAAGTCTAAAAGTCTGACTACCGCGGCACATACAACATTATGTAGCGGGATAAACCATTTAGCGCACACCTGCTTGACGGAAAGTACTCAGAGAAAACAGGGGGTACTCAGGGACAACAGGGGGTACTCAGAGACAACAGGGGATACTCAGAGATAGCAGGGGGTACTCGAGGACAACAGAAAGGACTCAGGGACAACAGGAGATACACAGAAACAACAGGAGGTACTCAGGGACATCGAGGTACATATAGACAACAGGAGGTACTCGGGGACAACAGAAAGCACTCAGGGACAACAGGAGATACACAGAAACAACAGGAGGTACTGTACTCAGGGACATCCAGGTACTTATAGACAACAGGAGGTACTCGGGGACAACAGGAGGTACTCGGGGACAACAGGAGGTACTCAGAGACAACAGGAGGTACTCGGGGACAACAGGAGGTACTCAGAGACAACAGGAGGTACTCAGAGACAACATGATGTACTCAGAAACACCAGGAAATACTAAGAGTCAACACGAGACAAGTGTACAAATCATCCCTCAGAGGAAACCAACGCGTAAGGATATATACACTGTCTTCCCATCTCTCTTTCCATCGCCGTCATGTTTCCACCCCCCACCCCCTCCCCCCAATTCCTTCACCAGTCACCCATAAACTAATGTCATTACGCATCTCTCTAACCCTCTACCATCTATATACTGTTCCTCCTTTACTCATAATTTTCCGAATGTTAACTGTCAAGTTGCTTCATACTTGTTCCTCTGTGACCACCTCTCTCTCCTTTTCCCTCTTAGAACAAAATATTCAGAAAGATGTCCCAGTGATGTGGTCGATTTGTATGGAGTCTATTTACTTCTATTACATATTTTTAGTGACCATCCAGGTTTTTTCTTTTTTTTTAATAAATTCCCAGAAGTGTATTTCGTGAACGTTGTGTGTCAGTGTCAGGCGTGCTTTCCTGTTATTAGTAGTCATGAGCAGGGACGGGAAGAAGCCGGGAGGTAGGCAGGTCGACCCCTTACACACCAGCCAGACGCTACTTGGGTCTCTTATAACACGTTCTCTCCAGCCCTTTGTACCAGTAGTGCCCACGTCAACACTACCTGCAGGTAAGTAGAACTATGTACACCCAACCAAATTTTGGCCTCTCTATATTTAATGGGTTCTAGACTAAAATCATTTAGAATAATAGTTGAGATTGGGGCTCAGTAGAATTCGGATCCAATCCAATTGGATCATTTTAGGATTGGGATTCAATTCTAAAAGTTAGGTTGCAGACTGAGGACTCATTAGAACTAGGCATTAATCATAATAGTTACCATAGGAGAGGCTGGGGCTCCATTTAGACTGGAGCCCATTGGAGCAGTCAACTTTAGATTTATCATGAGCTTAGAGACACCTCCAGCTTGTTGATGAACCATGTCAGCTTTTAGTGGACAGTTGGTGTAGCAGGCTATGTCAACAAGGGTGGTGGAGACTGGTCATGCCCTGTTGTCTACCACAGCCTTGCCCCTGTCTAGTGTGGTGAGGTAGCGAGGCTGTGTGTCTTTTTGTAGCAGTTAAGAAGAGTCTCTCTCTCTCCTCTCTCTGTCTTTTTGTCTGTCTGCTTGCCTGTCTGTCTATCTGTCTGTAATTTTCTCTCTCTGTCTCTCATTCTCTACTTATGTCTCTTTCTCTCACTCTCTTTGTCTGCCTTTCTTCTGTTTGTTTACCCTAAGTAGAAGTGACAGTGCCCGCGTCTACTTGGATCAACCTCCGCGTAATGGTTGGCAAGCGACCTCCAGGATGACTCCCGTATGTGAAAGAAACCTTAGAGATGAGAGGAACATGAAGTGTGCAGATACCGGGACGAGTGCCAAACTGACCGAGCAAGGTAGACAGACCTTAGATTTACCAGACGTCAAGAGAAGAATATGAGAAAGAGACTGGTCGGGCGTCACACTTTACTACACCCAAGAGACACAGCATGGGTGTGACATCCAAGTGGGCGGGTTTTATTTGTCACAGTGTGCTTATGGCGTTACGGAAGAGTGACACCCTGAGATCTTGCGACCTATACCCAGTGCCAAATATTGTTATGTAATGCCAGGCGTTTTGTGAGTTCGTTTGTGTTTACAGACACTAACACGCAACTACACATAAAGGTGGAATAACCTCAATTTGATGTTAAATTCTAAAGAATATTTTATCTTTAAGTTTAGTAAGTTAATAATAGTAGACACTTGTATATATGTCTTAAGGTATATTAACTAATTGGCAATATTCTAAGATTATTATCTTCCATTATTAATAAATTGATTCGAAGAGTAACATCAGAATTCAGTGGAACAAGACTTATCCAAATAGCTTTACTGCTCTGGCTATTCTCCCATTCCACAAGATATGAATTGGCAGTACTTCAGGCCTGGCCAATTAGACAGCTCCTACTGCTCGTCCATTGTCCCGCTGTATCAACAATGATAGCCAGGCCCAATTGTCGTACAGGTTATAGTGCCAAGTGTCGCTGCCGGACGTGTAACGCACCTACACACTCTCCATTTTGCCATGCAGGTAATTCCCTTGGAAATTAATATTTTAATTTGCATCTTGTGTTTGAGTAATATGTAACATAGCTCGAATTATCTATTACATGTAACTTAAAAATAAATGTTACATTCCTCCCGAGATGAATTTTGTGTCAAGTTGACAATTCCAATGTCAATATTTATTTTATCTTTTTGTTCTTGATTTTAGGAGCGAAATTTCTGGGTCATATGTGATAACTGCCCCAAATACTTTCACTCAGTTTTATTTTATACTGATCATTCACTTTTCTAATTACGATAATTCATATCCTTTTTATTTTATCAACAACACGTTTCTGGTGCAGATTAGCATCATCTTTGACATAAACATTATCTACTTCCTTTACTTTACCACTTGACTGAATGAAGGTGGTGGCGCTGGTTTCCTCTCAGAATCCATGGTAACGCTGTTTAAATTCCTCGGCTGCTGGCCAGTCCATGACAAACTTTAGCTAGTGTAGGTGGTCTCCTCTGGGAGCACCTGACTGGAATCATTGTTGCGTATCTCTTTGATATGCAGATCCCTATCAGGTATAGCTAACGCTCCATACAGATGTATCTATTGACGCAACCGCTCCCACACTGCATCACCATAACCTCTTGATCATTCCAGAGCAATTGCACGCTAGTCAACAACCTTCACAACTCTCACACAACCAGAAAAATACAAATACACCTACACTAGAGTTACACAACTTTCAAGGTGCAGATATTTTTTCTTTTTTTGCAAGCAGAGAGCTCGCGTCGAGTGAAAGTAAACAAGTTCCTGTATGTTAGTTGATATGAATTTGCACAGTGAGTTATAGCAGAGGCGACCCCAGGGCTAAGATTGTCGTCCAAGTCAAACACACCTAAACCAACATCCCATTTACACCCTTTACCCCTCTCCCCCCCCCACCTCTCCTCCCTTGACGCCTGCCGGTGGAAATAGGGAAGGGAGTGATGAAGGCTAGGGGACAAGAGGGGGGAGGGGGAAGAGGAAAAGGAGAGGAGAAAAAGGAAGGCAACTGGGAAACGATGGGAGGATGTGAAGGACAGAAGAAGGGAGAAAACGAGAGTTGGAGTTAAAGTTACAGGATGGAGAGGAGAGAAAAGTGAAGCCTAGGAGGAGAGGGAGAGAGAGAAGAGGGTAGGGAAGTGGATGCAATAACATAAGGGAGGAAGAGGAGCGAGGAGAGGAGGAAGAGAGGTAGAAAGGAAAGGGACACGGCAAACGGAGGGAAGGTAATGTTGACGGTAGCCTTTGAACTCGTGTTAAGCTTGTATCTTCAGGCACTAAAAACGTATCTTCATATGTTCCTGTGTTGTTCTCCCCCCTCCCATGTAAAGACAAATGTAAACACGCAGCAACACGAGTCTCTTTTCAGCTACGGCATTAATTTTGCTGATAAAATGGTGAAGAGATTTTTAGTTATGAAATATTCTCAGTGTAGTATTGTTGCTATTGAAGCAATCAGATGTGTCAGCTTGAGTTAACCAGCTAGATTAGGTAACGAAGGATAGACAAAAGGATATTTTAAATATGTGTGTGTGTGTGTGTGTGTGTGTGTTTGTGTGTGTGTGTGTGTGTGTGTGTGTGCAAATTAGAGATCTCTAAAAATCGACCGACGCTTTTTTCCATTTAGAGATATCATGTTTTTTTTCTTAGGTCACGTAATCATATATGTCAGCTCAAACTTATATAACTATATCACATGATTTATACCGACGGATCTGATTGGACGATTACTACAATTATCCGGATGGCATTTTTGCGACTCGGAAGTAGGTCGTAATTCATGGACGCTGATTGGCTCTTGTTGTGAATGTCACTCGTCGCTGGTTACACATAACTGTGAGCTTAATGTTGTATAGTTTCGGTATATAGTAGTTAGTAGAGAGAGACGGTACTTCAGGAAACATCTCTGGATGAACTAGTAATCGAATCGAAATCCTTCGTGAATGATATGCAAAACTGTTTTCACTTTTTTATCCATCTCTTCAGTCAATTATGATTTTGAGGAACTGTCATCAGTCGTGGTGTGTGTGTGTGTGTGTGTGTGTGTGTGTGTGTGTGTGTGTGTGCATCGACTTGCAATTTGATAAGTACCATCGTTACTCTCACACATGTCAAGAACACTATTTTCTGCTATATCAATTTAATATTTGAATTTCTGTTCCCTTACTAACTATATCATGAATGCCATCTTTATATACCTCATGGGATGGGCAAGAGATAAGTAATTTTCTCCTGGAAATCTGGTCCCTCTATACAAGATTTCCTTTACCTTTTACCCTCAGTTTTCTCTCGGATTTCACTTACCATTTTCCTATTTTTTTCTTGCCACCCCCCTGCGTATGGTTTTGAATCCTACCCATGGTGACTTTCAGAGCTCCTCACTTCTGGTTCAGTTTTCTTCGCTTCAGGCTTCAGTGCTTCACTCCTTCAACCTCCAGCATTCCCCGCTTTGGGTGCCAGCACTTTTCGTCTCCTGTGCTGGCCACCGATGGCTTTGATGCCTTCCAATATTCGTCCTTCAGGATCTATTATTTTTGGGATAAGTTATGGCCTGATTTTGACTTTCAAGAATCTCCATTTTCAATCACCATTACTTGTCAATATTCACATTTTCTTGTTCCGGTGTATTTGTTTTTTATGTTGTTATTTTTGTTGAGTCCCGCCTCCGACATATAACTTTTCTACTTTTGTCTTTCAGTATTTCTTCTTTCTACTTGCTGCCTACTCTTGTTTTATATGTCAGTGTTCCACGATTTCAACTTCCAAAACCGCCAATATATAACTTCCAGTACTTCAATCTTTCCAGCAACCCTCCCAACACATGTTCCTATCTGCCTGCATCCTTTCGACGCCTTTCTCTTCTAGTTTCCAGATTCCTTTACGACTGTTTTAGTTTTCTGTCCTCGCTTCTTTCTTCATGGCTTCCGGAACTACGTTGTAAGATTTGTTAATGATAAAATAGTTTGCGTCTCCTTCGTCGTTGATATCGTGTGTTTTCAACTCACTGTCGACACAACCACCATCATTTAACACGTAGCTATACTTCCTCTGAAAGAATAAAATCCGCCACCTGTTTGTATGTATATAAAGTAGTCAGGTCACTACAAGGTTTCTTTAACGCCTTTGAACAAAAACCTCAAGTGTCGCAGGAACTATATTTGTTAGGTATTTAGAGTAAATTATTCTGTAAAGGAAAGTATTAGAAGTTTTTTTTTACAATATTATTTATAATTTACGTCTTGTCAGGTTCCATGAACACCTTCGTCAATTGTCACATCGAGCACCTAACTGGTTATGATAAGTTCACCAAATTAAATCGTACGCCAATTTTTCTTTCAGTTTTAATGCAATAAAGAGTAAAGTGTAACAATATTATTAATAATTTGATGCTCACAAATTACAAATACAAGCATGACTCTGAATCACCAGGAGGCAGAGATGGGACCTTATCACATTTTATCAAGCGTTCGAACGTCAATTGTCAATTTAATTATGAATCACTGTTACTTCATATGTATTTTATAATTTTTCCTACATTTACTTTATTAACGTTAAGTATCTCTTCAAGCATTTTGTTTATAAACCAGTTGGATGAAAATATATAAATATCACTAATGCTTCGGTTTATATTGATGTTATCATTGTTCCAGAACACTGACACACAAAGTAACTTTAATTTTCATACATATAATGGTGCGCTCTAGTCACAGATCCTTGCTGACCTAAGGTTCATTTTACGCTACTGCCACACTACGCCTGGTGTTATGTTAAAGGAATGACTCTCGCTTCACATGCATAATTACAGGAAAGTCTCAAGCAATGCCAGTTCCAATAATGGCGAAAAGACAATAACGAATATAAGTTTCAATGTGAATTATTGTATTATGAACCTAAAGATAATTGGTGATTATATACATAAAGACTTTTAATTATAGGCCTTGAAAGCAACGGCGCCTGGCCATGGTCGTATATATCACTCAACACTCGACCACTTTATCAACTCACTCAGCCCATGACGAAGCAACATCAGGAAACAGGACCATTCCCACGGCAGTTTTGGCTCGACACTTTGTAATATCCACTAACGGAGAGCGCTGCTGCCTCTCCTTGCTAGTTGGCTGGCTGAGGGGCTCTTGCTAGATTACTGACTGCCTCCTATTTGCTTGCTCTGCTTTCTTGATCCTGTTAATTGGTTGCCGCGGTGGACGTGATCCTGCTAGTCGGCGGCTGTACTTGCTAGTTCCTGCTAACTGACTGTTATGTCTGTTAAACCAATAATTAGTTATGAGCAACGTGCAAACTCATCCTCTAATGGGTTATACTGCACTACTTTATATTATTATAACTTACTGTATAAATCAGATTATATCATTCTGATCTAGACTAAATATAGCCTCTCTTAGGTAGGGTATATTGGGGTGCCGTGGCTGAGTGGATGCAGTGTTTATTTTTTCCTGTCTTAAGGGTCACTTGTTTGAGTCTGGGATATCCTCAGACCACCCAGCTGTGATAACTTATTGATTTGTTTATACACAAAGTTGTGATTAGAGATACAAGCTGCAACTCAGCCCTCTACTCCATCGAATACACAGAATCTTTTAAAAACGAAATTTAATGAAGATTTTCTCCCTCTGACCTATCTCTTATGTGTCGTTTTCATGGTAAATAAAATCGGATTATACACCAACGATTTATCTCATGTTTTCTTTTCAAGCAAAATATAATGAAAGTTGTGGCTTTAATCCTCGAGGCCACGGAGGTGTCACGTGTGGCAGTGTGAGTGTTCATGATCTAGTGAAGGTCATTTCGTTTAGCTCCTTCCATTTAGTCGCAAAGTTGAAAGTTCAATATAAGTGATATTTAAAGAGGAGACCAAGAGTGGAAATGTTTTAATTGTGTTTGTATTGTTGACACTGGAGGCTCGCGCTTTTCATAAATCCATTTTATTGTTCAGTAAATAATTTTTTGTTTAGGTAAAATTCTGAAATTTAATGGATCATGAAGGTTGAATTTGTAATATACTATTGTGCAATGTATATATATAAATGGCACTTCAAATGGTAGGCCATAATATTAATCTCTCAAAAGACTACACCATCATTAATAGTATTTTTGTTTTGTTTTAACATTGGGGATACTAATTAATATCCTAAAGTATATTTCACTGTTTGGTTGTTGTTCCGGTGGAGTCAGGTATAAGCAGTATTTGTTAGGTTACCTTAGGATATATTACATATTTTGGGGGGAAATGTTCGCACCTGATCACAGTGATCAGTCTTACAATACATTTGACTTGCTCAGGCTGCCAATAGTAAGGGATCAGAACTACCACCTCTCTCGTGTTACGGCATTGCGGTTACTAAAAATTAACCCGAATATACTGACTTCTATTCGAATTTCACGAATCTATTTGCCGTGTTATTTAAAAGTAACCCGGTGTACGGGATTATTCTTTGGCCTTACCTCCCTGAATGTTTAAAAAAATGGCCGTATGTCACATCTCTAAATCTTTGGCCTCAGTAACAACATAAAGTTACTTCCTGTCCACTGGGAGCGAGCAACCATATACTGTATTACATAACATGACAACATTTACTTCAAGTGGAAAGACATAGCAAATAATTTCCAACCTTTCCCTCTATCTTACTCTTTCCTTCTTTCTCTACACACACTCTCCTCCACTCAACAGACTGATAATAAAAACGCCTTTCCTTCTTGCTTTCTTTCTTTCTCTTCGTGGTTTTCGAAGAACGGTTTCTTTCCCTCTCTCACAACGTCCACTCCTTACTTTACGATCAAAACACTCTAACATTCAGGAAGCCCTTCACTCCACCTCCTCCCCCTCTCTCTCTCTACAGTATATATATCTTGCATTATCAACAGGCAGGCTTTCAACCTGCACATTGCCTGGGATTTCCTTGTGTGAAAAATAAGCCTCAGCCTCTCATCCCCGCACCGCACCAGTCAATCACCTTCGCTGGCCTTTCAGCAAAAATTCTTTCTTGACTTAGCGTGAATAGTGATAAGAAGATACGAAATATTGTCAAGAAACACAGAGATAAATAATTTTTATAACACATCAAATACTAATTTGGTTTTCTGGAAAGTTTTCAAAGTATTTTTCTTCTAGATATTTTTATTTGCTTTCCTTTTCTAAGTAAGAATATGTGCTAGATTTCGAAATAATTATCCAGGGAATTATCGAGGTAAGGTGTCCATAATTCTTAAACGAGGTTGGTAACATATTGCAGTGATACAACGATAAGAATTGATATCGTTAATGTGTATGTATTTACAAATCCTCTTTTAGGTATACATAGAACAACTTTACATATATCGAAAGGAAGACTAGAAAGTGAAGAATATATATATATATATATATATATATATATATATATATATATATATATATATATATATATATATATATTTTATGAAAATCCACAATGAAAACGTGGATAAGATAAATCTTGATAAAATCACACGGGAAAATGGAAACAACGGAGTACCTTAGCTTTCGTCTTTATTCAAGACATCTTCAGAGGCAACTGTTATTAGTGTTACCGCAAGTTTTATATTGCTACACCTCTTGCGTTTCAGTGAAACATTACAAAGATTAAAAACAAAGAATATTAGCATTGTTTTTTTAAGGATTCCTTAAGGGTTTATAGTGTCGGAACAATTAATATATGCCTCTGAAGATGTCTTGAATAAAGACGAAAGCTAAGGTACTCCGTTGTTTCCATTTTCCCGTGTGATTTTATCAAGATATATATATATATATATATATATATATATATATATATATATATATATATATATATATATATATATATATATAAAAGGAAAACTCACATACAAATGTGACAGCACAAAGTCCAGAGCTGCCTGTATCACTCTGACCTTCCTCTCCTTGAATTACTCAGAAGTTCTAAAACAGACCTGCATGTTTACCCGTTAATATTCCAGAGTATCAAAATGTCTTTTCATTTTGCAACGATTTATATGACCCTGACATAGTGATAGTGTACCATTTGTTTTTGTTTTTTGGGTAAATGTTCAAGGAATAAATATATCGAACACTTTTTTCTTCTACGTGTGTCTGTGAGTGAGTGTGTGTGTGTGTGTGGACACTCGCAGTAATGTATACTCAGGGAAGTCTTGCCTTTAAAGAAGTGTTTCAGGTACTTTAGTTACCAGGATTATCCAAACTATTAAGCACCGGGCTAAGTATTCAGTGTGCTGCATCCGCACTGCTCCTAGCGAGCAAATAGGCCTCTGGGACACACTTTCACTGTTGTAGGCGGTGAATGGTCAAATGAGCTGGTCCTAATAGACTCCAACTTAACATAACCATTAGTGTTGAGTCCACTCGTGATGGGGCCCGGGCCTAATGGTCAGATCATATTAGGTTAAGATAGTCCCATTAGGGCTGAGACCCGATGACCTGCATCATGGATTCAGAGAGAGTACATATCCATGTTCCTCTTCCTTCATAATCTCACAAGTCTCACGCGGGGATGTCAGGCCACACAATATTCAAGATGGGTAATTTTTATACATATACATGACGTTAGGTGTTATGTTCTTCTTAGTTTGAATGACGTTTGTTAAAAGAACAGAAACATTGCGGACAATTTGGGGCACAGGCAAAGACTGAGGCACAACTTATATATATATATATATATATATATATATATATATATATATATATATAAATTATATTTATATATATATATATATATATATATATATATATTAATTGTTCCGACACTATAAACCCTTAAGGAATCCTTAAAAAAACAATGCTAATATTCTTTGTTTTTAATCTTTGTAATGTTTCACTGAAACGCAAGAGGAGTAGCAATATAAAACTTGCGGTAACACTAATAACAGTTGAGTCGCGAGATAGGTCTTACAAACTTCCAGCACAAGGCAAGTGACGCCACTTCTCCTCGTGGTGGAAATCCTTTGACTCTGTCGTCTCTGAATTGCACCCTCGACAATCTTGTCTTTCTCCACCGCCCGTGAAATTCAGTCTCTAGTCGGTCGGAGAACCAGAAATGTGGCTGCAACGTGGGGTCAAAGACTTCAATTACTGGCAAAGGCTAGTTGAGTTCTGCCTCGGCTCCCTCAAGAAGAACTAAGGGCGTCTGCAGTGTCATCTTGTGGTGAGAAGCGTTGAAGGAAGCGACCAAGTCACTGAGCGATGGTATCAAGGGCGACCTAACCTCCTCAACCTTAAGAGGATGTTTTGCTCCCACACTATGACGAGACTCCTCAGTCCCGTATGACGACTCTACCTCAGTCCCGTATGACGACTCTACCTCAGTTCCGTATGACGACTCTACCTCAGTCCCACATGACGACTCTACCTCAGTCCCGTATGACGACTCTACCTCAGTCCCGTATGACGACTCTACCTCAGTCCCGCATGACGACTCTACCTCAGTCCCGTATGACGACTCTACCTCAGTCCCGTATGACGACTCTACCTCAGTCCCGTATGACGACTCTACCTCAGTCCCGTATGACGAGACTCCTCAGTCCCGTATGACGACTCTACCTCAGTTCCGTATGACGACTCTACCTCAGTTCCGTATGACGACTCTACCTCAGTTCCGTATGACGACTCTACCTCAGTCCCACATGACGACTCTACCTCAGTCCCGTATGACGACTCTACCTCAGTCCCGTATGACGACTCTACCTCAGTTCCGTATGACGACTCTACCTCAGTTCCGTATGACGACTCTACCTCAGTCCCACATGACGACTCTACCTCAGTTCCGTATGACGACTCTACCTCAGTCCCGTATGACGACTCTACCTCAGTCCCGTATGACGACTCTACCTCAGTCCCACATGACGACTCTACCTCAGTCCCGTATGACGACTCTACCTCAGTTCCGTATGACGACTCCACCTCAGTCCCGTATGACGACTCTACCTCAGTCTCGTATGACGACTCTACCTCAGTTCCGTATGACGACTCTACCTCAGTCCCACATGACGACTCTACCTCAGTCCCGTATGACGACTCTACCTCAGTTCCGTATGACGACTCCACCTCAGTCCCGTATGACGACTCTACCTCAGTCTCGTATGACGACTCTACCTCAGTCCCGTATGACGACTCTACCTCAGTCCCGTATGACGACTCTACCTCAGTCCCGTATGACGACTCTACCTCAGTCCCGTATGACGACTCTACCTCAGTCCCGTATGACAACTCTACCTCAGTCCCGTATGACGACTCTACCTCAGTCCCGTATGACGACTCTACCTCAGTCCCGTATGACGACTCTACCTCAGTCCCGTATGACGACTCCACCTCAGTCCCGTATGACGACTCTACCTCAGTCCCGTATGACGACTCTACCTCAGTCCCGTATGACGACTCTACCTCAGTCCCGTATGACGACTCTACCTCAGTCCCACATGACGACTCTACCTGTCTGTTTCTAATGGTTGGTTGTGAAGTATATCCTCGAAAACGCTTTTGAAAGTTCATGTTGATATCATCTTGTAAAGTTTGACCTACTTGAATACACGTTTCGGGATGTGTACAGTGAAGTGTTTGGTTGGTCTTATTAGTTTCTGTTTAATACTTAAAGATCACTCGAACTTGATGAGGATTAAATTTAAATCCATAGGCAATATTTTATTATTTTTTTGAGAATAGTTAATTTGTAGGAATCTAAGTCGTTTATTAATGTTCAGTAAATAATAAAACGCAAGGAAAATAATTACAATCAGTAATGAATATGAGAAATCAGCCATACATCTCACAAAATGTATATACATATGTGAGGACATTTGGTAATAACAAGAGATGGTAGGGAAACTCTTAATTTGTCATGGTTGTTGGTGTTCCCCTCAACCTTATCGGTGACGTGTGATCTCGTCCGGTAGAAGCGAGTGACTTCTGTCCTCATAAAATTTAGAGTACGTTTTTTCGAGCTTGTACTCCTCACCCCGTTAGGGATATTAGAATTAGGAGAGTTCAGACAATTTCAGATAGATTGGCAAAACAGATAAGTATAAAGATTCATTTACGCGATGTAAGATTTTTATATAAGATAATCAGCCCATGCTTTCAAATATATATTTTTTTTATCTGTAAAGGCCAATAAACTATCATGATCGCTTCCCTCACATAGAAAGAATCAATTTAGTTTTGATTCTTGACAAAACAAAGACTTTTCTAGACTAATGTGTATCCTCACAAAACACGAAACTATACAGTATATGGTAAAATAAATAATATATTCATACGTCTCTCTTGATTCAATATATAAATTCAACCAGTAGTCCTGTAAACTCCGGTAAATTCTTTTCCTTAATTTCCTCTCAGACATCAGTACTGGAATTGTTCCTCGCCAACAGGTTCAACTTTTACAGCTAAATACAGTTGCTACAGTTTCCGGAAAAAATATAGTTTTCCTCGTTAGTTTAACCTCCCCGGAACTACAACACTCCATAAACGGTATAAATTTTATTTCGCATTAAACACATTTTCTCTAAAGTTTTCTCCCTATGTCTGCTTAGTAGACTTCAATTTGGGCACTTTTAGTCTTAACCATACTCAATTTCTTGCCACGTATTGGCAAACATGGAACTGGTAACACACGCTGCAGCTCTTAGAATTTTCTCTCGTAGCTGGCTAACATTTTCCACCTTCCCTTTGTACACAATGTCCTTAATAAAACACACAAAAGAAATAATCAGGGGAAGTTAAAAAAAGGTGCTGCAAAATGTTAACCAGTGTTTGTGAACATTTTGAGTGTTTCAATAGGTATTTTGGCAAAGGAGATATAATTGTTTGTTTTGTTGACCTTTAGGGCACCTCCCTCGACCCCACTATACTCTCATCCATAACAAACATCTGTTCCTCAAAGCTTCTTAACAACATCCAGTAACTTCCATCTCCTGTCGTTCGTAAGATTACTTGAAGGCCATTGGGGGTCAATCATAATAGTCCTCATTTCTGATAGGCCCTATTTCTAATGGCGTTTAATCTTAATGACTAGATTGGGAGGTGCATAATGACTAAGGACTATTTGACCCGTCACCATATGAGGGAGCATTAGACTATTCCACCCAGGCTCATATCTGACTTAATTAGTGGTGCAACATGGGTGGTGGTCCCTTACAGCCAGCCTGATTACCAGGCCACTGTAGACATGATTACTGGACCTATGTAATTACGAGGCCCTGATTGATACGTACTAATTTACTTGACTGATGTTAGGCCAAATTAAGTCGTCTGTGAGTGATAAGTTGCCTTCTTGGTCTTGTATTATTTATTTGTTCAGGTACAAGATTCACTCCTTTACTCTGGCTTAGATTATTCAGATTTATTTGCCAATATTCTCACTTGTTTTTCCTATCATTCGGACGGTTACCTAAACAGGAAAATGACGTTAATAAACACTAAAGTTAAATATTGTCGTGAAACTTTCTTAATCAAGATAAATAACCAACCAATTTATGTAACGTATCATACCATAGCCACATTGCTGACGTCATATAGGTTAATTAGCCAAGTCAACCTGGGACACGTGGCACCAGGGGAGTAAACTTTAAACGTAATTGTTTGAGGTCCTTAAAGTAAATGTAGATAAGCAGCCATTATTACATTATTTATTCTTTACACCAGAGATCACAAACAGGAGGGTGCGTTCAGCTAGGGGGTCGCACCTCTTACACCGTAGCACACCATGGCAGTGGCTTGTTGATTAACAGACTGTGTAGATGGAGGGACCACCGCGCTCCTTTCTGTCCCCTACAACTGCCTATGAAAGTTACCAGTCAAACCAACCTTCCACAGAAGCAAGAGTAAAAAAGGGAACATAGCTTCTTCATTTGGATTGCCGTTCACATTGCCTCTGAATAAATTCAGTTATTAATGAGTTTACCATTGACCATTTACCATTAATAATTGTTTCTTTGACATTTTAAAGAACTAAACTTATATCCAGACAGGCACATTTATTCAATATCTGGTTCAGTCGCCTTCTTTGACTATCATTGCTGGCAGCCTCTCCGGTATGGTTGTCACAAGGCCTCACACTATATAGCTTCGGCTTATGCTTGTGAAATTCCCACTGAGTTTGGCATGAGCCATGAGGTGGTGGGCAGTCCTCTCTTGTGCAATGTCCCATGTGTTGACCATTTGTGCCCAGACGCGTTCAATCACTTTCATGTCCGCTCCTTTGCTGGGTAATTCCAGGAGATGAAGGGTGCAGTCCCTCAAACCACCGTCAAACGATGCGGACAGTGTGGGTTGGACACCTGTCTTGAATAAACAGGATGAGCCCTGGTGGGAAAGGGACATCCCTCTGCCGAAAGGAAAGCAAGAAACATTCTCCAAGCAGGTTGATGTATTTGCTTACCTTTAAGTGCCTCTCAGGGTGTAACACGCGACTCGCCCAGTGTAGCGACACCCAGCCCCGAACATTGCAAGTAACGTGACGGCAGAGACTCCTGGAAGATGTTGGAGTGGTCGTATCTGCAGGCGAAACATTGTAACCTTTAATATATTAGTAATTAAGGATGAAGCTGGTGAAAGTTTTAACCTTTAATATTTTGATAATAATTATAGATGAAGCTGGTGAAAGTTTTCTAAGTAAATGTGCAGATGATGCGTAAACCTTCAGCTTGTACCAAACCTCCAGTAAATGAGAATAGTCACCCACTACTTCACCTGTTAAAAAGAAGAAGAAAAAAGACGGAAACAATTAATGAAGGCATATTACATTATGTCTCTCCCCTATCTCGTCCCCCAGTCAATTTCTGCTAACACGCTGGTTTTGACACCTAATCTTATCTCTTTACGGACTCCCCTGAGACCCTCGAGCAGTTGTAGCCAACCCCACCGTGTGTGTCATCACCCTTCAGGGAACAATTATATACATCGACGTTTCACAGTGGATTACACACACACACACACACACACACACACACACACACATATATATATATATATATATATATATATATATATATATATATATATATATATATATATATATATATATATATATATCCCACATGCTCGCTGAAAGTTACATTACACGCGACATAGACGATAGTAAGCGAGAATCACCCCTCGTGTCCTGTGATTTATACTCTTAATAATTTCCCAAACATTTGCTTTTCCAACAATGTATTCCCACAGTCATCATAACGCTGTCAGTTTTTGTTTATGTACCTACCGAAGAAACATAATAAAATGATCAGCATTCATGGAACATAAACATTTTTATTCATTCACAAATTATAATCATTTGTTATGATGCTTGTGTAATGTAGAGTCCTAATATCTGTCAAGGACTAAAGGTGTGAGAGACAGAACACATTTACACTGGTCCATGTGTCTTGTATATGGATGTTTGTATATACGTGGTGGAAGGGAGAGTATGGGGGGGTCGATGTGTGCATGGGTGTGATATGCTCATACGCATGTTTAAACTTAGACTATTTATATGAATAATAGATGTAGACTTGTTAAATATGTAAATTTTTGTACCTGCCGTAATGGGACAATATTTTGGCTACAGTATATATGGTGAGTTATTTTATTATTGCTATACTTATATTTTTGACATGTAAGTGTTGGTTACTTCGCCCTAAAACACACACACACCTCCGCCGTGTCCTGCCCCACCCTTCTCCCCCGCCCATTGCCACCCTTCCCCGCCCACATCCACCCACAGCGGCCTCAACAAAATACAGTAAATGGAAAAATGTTAAGATCTCACTAATTGAAAAGTAAAAGTCTTGTAGGACTGAAGTTCTCAGAGGTCCGAAAACGACGGTGTGTGTGTGTGTGTGTGCGTGTGTGTAAATAATAATAATAATAACAATAAACGGTTAATTGAAAAAGTTCTGCAGCCCGAAGGCTGAAAATATACATTGGACATAAATGACTTATTACATACATTGGTGGTTTAACAAAAGCCTTCATTAGAGAAAGGTGAAGGAACATACAGTGAACATACAGATTAATGTAGATGTTGAACAGCAAACTCGTAGTGTAGTAACTCCCTCCCAGATGGTGTTAGGAGGAACTCACGTGGTTTAGTAGTTCCCTCAGATGGTGTTATGAGGGACATGGCGTGGTGTAGCAATTCCCTCGCAGATGGTGTTATGAGGGGCCTCACGTGGTGTAGTAATTCCCTCACAGATGGTGTTATGAGGGACCTCACGTGGGGTAGAAATTACCTCACAGATGGTGTTATGAGGGGCCTCACGTGGTGTAGTAATTCCCTCACAGATGGTGTTATGAGGGACCTCACGTGGGGTAGTAATTACCTCACAGATGGTGTTATGAGGGACCTCACGTGGTGTAGTAATTACCTCACAGATGGTGTTATGAGGGACCTCACGTGGTGTAGTAATTACCTCACAGATGGTGTTATGAGGGACCTCACGTGGTGTAGTAATTCCCTCACAGATGGTGTTATGAGAGACCTGACGTGGTGTAGTAATTCCCTCACAGATGGTGTTATGAGGGGCCTCACGTGGTGTAGTAACTCCCTCACAGATGGTGTTATGAGGGACCTGACGTGGTGTAGTAATTCCCTCACAGATGGTGTTATATGAGTGAGGTGTGGTCCCAGGCCTTCCTATCGTAGACGGATTAACACATCTCTGGTTGTTGTTGGGTCTCACGGGCCGTTATCACTGGGTACCTGGGACCTCACTGTGTGAAGGTTAACTTGGGTACGACTGTTACTGTTGAGTTGTTCTCACTGACTTAAGCACTGTTCACCACTGTTCACCTCAGTTTAACACTGGTTCCGTTCCTTTCCTAAATGAAATTGTAACTTCTGGCGAGAACTTGTTGATATTCCGGTGGGGAGGAGGGTTCAGGGGAGGGGGTTGGTATGGGCCAACTTAACAGTTGACCTGGCTGCTCCGAGAGGAGCGCCAGGTACGTCTTGACCCTTCGGTGGTCAAGGATGTGTGTAATAATAATAATAATAATAATTAACGGTTTATTGAAAGAGCTTGGCAGCCAGAAGGCTGAAAATATACAGTTACATATTTGGGGAATGGGTTACGAATTACAAATAATATACAAGTAACTTAAGTGACACAAATAAAACATAATAACTAGATGGGGAAAAGCTCAAACTACAGTTCATTTCAACATAGTGACAGTGCAAGGAGTAGTATTTACTGGGAGTGAATACACTGATTTATTGCAAGTTATTGATAATTTTTACAATGGTTGGGACTGGGCTGTTCTTATACCTTATAGCGATCAGCTCGTGCACGTATGGGCTGGATGCGGTTGTGGTGTCGAACAGCAATTCTTGGACTCGGGATCTCAGGTGGTAGTAGGAGCCGGTGTCGGGGATGGTGTAGAAGCTTCTTACCAAATTTGCAGATGAGGTCGTGGTGATGGTCAGTGAGAGTCGAAAGGGTCAGTGTGTTGAGCGCTTCTTGATATGTGGAGTAGGAAGAGGAGAGAATAATCTTGCATGCCCTCTTTTGCACTTTTTCTAGGTGTTTACGTTGTGTGGCATTTAGGGAGGAAGACCAGGTGGGGGAGGCATAGGTGAGCTTGGGAAGTATGAATGTTGTGTAAACACTGAGGAGCTCGTGTGCAGGAACTCCGAGGGACTTGAGTCGGCGGAGGAGGTGGAGACGGAAACTGGAGGATTTGATAACTTCACTGACGTGTGGTTTCCAATTTAGTTTGTTGTCTATGGTGACGCCGAGGAGCTTGGTGGAATCTCCAACCTGGAGTGTGTTCGGACCTAGGGCCGTATTCCTAGTCATTACGACGATAATGACGATCACCATCATCATCACGATGCATCGTGTGCCGGGATGCAACCACCCGACGCTCAGTACCATATTGCTAGTCACTTACATGAGCCTTTAACTAGGAATATAGCGTGTGTAAACACAACACTTCGTTTCGTATGGCAGCACAAACGTTTCCCACGCGTGCTTGCCAAATGCATTATTTCACATAATTAGAAAGACGGTTTAGAGAGATATTTAGTTGTTATTTTATACCGGCACAATAATATATTGAAAAATATCTTCTTTTTTTTCAAATTGAACTTTAGTATATGTTCTAAACAAATTACAGACAATTTTTTCATCTGTGTACTTGGCACCAATGTTTGCGCAGGTGTTATCAAACATGGAGAGGAGAGAACGTTCTGCAGCCCTGTCAGTAACCCTGCACATAGCACCTTTGCGCCTTATCAAGCAAAGGCCAGTCGTCGAGGACAGGTCTACTAGTACTGTAACACAATAAATGACAGCAAAAGAAAGGCCTAGGATGAAATTACTGCCTCATTAAACGCCAGCAACCAAGATCAACTCCCTCTTACAGCCAAGCACCTCAAGAGGAGCTCCACATAAAAAGGAGTAAGTATATGCTTATTTCTAAGTTTAGTATTTAAAAATAAGGATTTTTGCCATTAGGTTACTAAATTGAGTAGGATTACAGTATTTAAGTGACGGGTCATGTGAGGAGTCATGTGAGTTAAAGTTAAAAAATAGGTTAGGTTAAAATAGGTTAAGTTAGGTAAGGATAGGTTATTTTAAGTTAAAGTTAGGTTATTTCCATGTTTTGTGCCAGTTATTCACTGGCATTGGGGGGCAATTATCCTAGAACCAAGCTATACGGCATATAAATCTATATGAAACATATTCTGCAGAGTTAGTGTACTTTCCATTAGTTGCCTGGCAATACACACTTAGCAAGCCAAATTATTCTGGCAAGATAGCTTCAAACAGTTCTATGCTCAGTTTCTGAAGGGTCACCTCCAAAAACTTATCAGAAGCACGAGTCCTTTTTACCAGCATATCATAGTAAATTTTAATGCCGATATGACTGTAGCCTAGTACTGTATAAAGCATTTATATTCTTCTGTTTCTTTCAGAACTAAAACCAGAGATATAGGAGAGCGGGTGGTGGTCCTCCAGAAAAACTATCATTAGCTTCAGAAGAAATCGCCACCCAGTGCTCGTGTCATGCGGAAGACTTCTGCAAGTGTACCTGAACTTCCTCACTCCCATGATCCTCTTGTTTTGCCTGTTCCAACACCAGGGCCATCAACTGTGTCTTCTGCACCATCTACTTCTGTTTTTCGACTTCTAATTTCACCCTCTGTTCCTGCCTCACCAATATAAATTGTACACAATGAAAAGAGAGCATGAGGAGGAACTGAAAGTGAAGGCCATAATATCAGCACATACACTCAAAGAAAGATAAAGTGAAACTGTAATTAGAGTGATTGAAAAGATGCTTGAAAAAATTAATAAATCTTTTGAATTGTTAGATACATGTTTAAGGAAAGCATCAACTGCATATGATGCCATGGCTAAAACTTATGAATGATGGTTGAGTAATAACATACAGTCATATGCAATGTTTATGATTTTACTATATACTGTACAGGGGTACTGTGATATATCGTAAAGTGGCATCTAGATTATAAATTTATTTTCTTATGTCTTACACCTTAAAATAATTTTATTTAAAGGAAATAAATCTACATTTCTTTATTTTGCCATTGTTTACAATTGCTGTCTTAAGTATGGCAGCTAAGATTTTTTTTTTTTTATGATATACAGGTATGCTGTGATTTTCAATAATTGCAATTCTTTTTACTGTGCTATAGACTAAAGTTATTTTTTTTGGGGGGGGGGGGGTAGATTTATAATACAAGTTGTTATATGCAGAGTAATGGATATAGGAGATTTTTACTTTATTAATTTTTATGCATTCATATATAATTTAATTTAAGAGAAAATTTGTCTCCGCATTTCTATTTTGTGCAAATATTGTACAAAGTATGGCAGTTCAGATTTTTTTTTATGTATATCTATAATATAAGCTGTGATATTAATGAAATGCAGAGTCCTGTATAGAAAAAATAATTTTTATTTTCTTAATTTTTGCACATTTAGAAAAAATAAATCTATATTTCTTTCCTTTGGTTTTCTTCATATTACCTCACAGGTGAATTATCAAACATATTGAGGTAAGCTTCCTTATTAAAGACCTCAATGAAGTAAAAATTAGACAATTTAAGGCAACATAATTTAAGAATGAATGAAAAGGCTTTAACAAAGAAATAATATAGAACCACTGTTTTATTAAAATTTAATGACATGAATCGTTCACCACTTAAAGTAATGTATGGAACATAGTAGTTACCTAACTTATTAAAGCCGTATTACTTCTCAATGCATGTCTTCTATGTCCAGTGGAAGTCCAGAAATCAAAGTAATATTATGTTGAACTGCACATGCAATTATAATATTTTTGGTAGTAGACAGCTTTGCTCTTACATGTTGCAAGACAGCAAATCTCCTCTTCCACACTCCAAATGTCCTTTCAATTGTAGTTCTTGTTTTAATATGAGATCTGTTATATTTCCTCTGCCTTTCATTAGCTGGATTATGGATTGGAGTGAGTAAGTATGGACGCAACGCATATTCACTATAACCAAGGAGAAAGCCTCGATAACCACCGGCCTGCAGACTGTCACAAAGTCTTGACGTTGTGAATATGCGGGAGATGATGTCTGATTTTTGTAAGCAGCTCCCTGGTGCTGTCCTTAAATGCTCTGTAGTACTGAATAAATTCCTTTTCATTATAATATTGAAAAGGATCTCATCTTATATTAAATCGTCGCTTCCTCATATCACCAACTTGACTAAACATCCTTATTTCTTCGATGTCATCAAGGTGTTGTCTGTAGGTCTGCATGCTGTAAAATCAGAACATTATCATTTTATTTATAATTTCTTAATTTAAATTTTTTAATAAAATTTGTTTCTAGGACAACTGCCCCCTTGAAAATTGCCCCACATTACCTGTGAATAACTGGCACAAAATATGGATCTAACCTATCTTTAACTTAAAAAAAAAATAATAACCTAACTTAACCTAACCTCACTTTAACTTAATCTAATCGAATTTAAACTTCACCTAACTTAACATAACCTAACCTAACAAAATATTAAATATGACTGATCCACAATTTTTTCAATTAACCAATGTTTTTTATAGAAATCTGTAAGTGTTGCCGATTGAATACCATCATACAGACGGCAAAGTTAAAACTGATCTCTCATGTCAGTGCAGTGGGGGCCCCTGCCTTGCATTGTACACACACTTCAAATTGCATAGAAACTTCTTAAGAGCCAAACTACGTCAAGTTGATCAATTGTGCATCCAATGGGCTTTTTTTGTGACAACCAAGTTTAGTTAATTGTCACTCCCAAACTGTCTACTGTGCTGTGTGGTTTTCTGATATTGTTTAGAATATAGCTAAAAAATGTAGTTATACTTTGATGAATGAAAATATCATTTGTAAAAATTATAAGTAAAGAGATTTTTTTTTAACCAAAGAGTGCAGTGTTGAGTGTATTATTAAAACTGTGATGTAGCCTAGTATTGCAGAATTTTAGAGCAAATTATTTGTATTGATAGTAAGCTGTACTTATTCTTTATTTTAATAGTGACAGTAAATATTTAAGTTAAAGAATAAAGAAAATGAAATCTTCTACTTACTTATGTCGGCATATTTCTGCCTGACACACAAGACACTGTAGATCGTACCCCATAGCTAATATCTTGTTGAAAATAAATATTAACGTTTATACTAAACTATATTACTGGGCCCAAAACTGTGATATTTTCCTTGCCAACTCAAGATAGAGTGAGCTCACTTGGCTTGCCCCATTCCAGAAAAAATAAGTGTATTTCGTGTTTCAGATGGTTGAAATTTTATTACTACTACGACAAAAATATTGTATGAATGAATAAAGATAAGAAACATACCTTAAATGATAACAGAAGTAATTGTTAATTGAAGATGAGGCTCACAGAACAGACAGCAGTCGTCATCGAAGTCGGAGCTGTGATGTCAACATTCCAATAATGTTTCAAGTTCATAACAGTGTTGCGAAAGTTCATTTATCCGTATTAACACTTCTTTTAATTGTTCTTATCAAAAAAAATAATATAATTCGACGTAGACATCTGTAATATAAAGTACTGGAAGAACTTTCATAAAATATAATGATGATTATTATTTGTCGTAAGGCAGCTATCGGGTGGGGGTAGCCACCCGATGTTGTTTCCAACATTTCAGGGATATGCGTACGGTTCCCTTCCAATACCTCGTTTATCGGGATGACTATTAATAGACCAGCACGAACACTATCAATTGGCATTGTGCGTCGTAATGACTATCAATCCGGCCCCTAGAGTAATGGAAGGAGGTGGGACAATGCCGGAGGAGAGGTTGATGTGCATAACCATGGTCTTGGTATGGTTGATGGTGACATGGTTGTTGGTGGCCCAGTTTTGTGTGTGTGTGTGTGTGTACAGAGAGACAAGTATTATGGATTAAGTATCTTCGTATTTCAAATATACTTGTCGATACGAGAGAGAGAGAGAGAGAGAGAGAGAGAGGTCATCAGATTACACTTCCCTAAAACAAAAACATAGTCATAAGAAGAATAACTAATTCTATCATCCATAAAATAAGAATACGAGAGAGAGAGAAAGAGAGAGAGCGAGAGAGAGAGAGAGAGAGAGAGAGAGAGAGAGAGACGAAAGTAGATTGACAGTAAGTAGATTGACTTAATGACAGTAAGAAATGATAAAACTACCAGTTGATAAAGGAAACAAGATTATTTTACTAAATATAGAAAGTTAAAGAATAAAACTAAGATAAAAAAATAGGAAAATATATGTCGAATGGTTTTCATGAATAATACTAATTGATAAAAGTGTCCCGCAAAAATGATAACAAAAAATGCTCCAAAAATCCGAATAAAATATGAGAAAAAACCCAGCAATACACAAAAGCCGATAAAATAGCATAACAAAATAATACTCACTAGAGAATCGGATATATATATATATTTTTTTTTATTTTGTAAATCTTAAAAATCTGATTTTTTATAGCGGAATATTTACTCAACGAACACACGAGAGTTCTTGAAAATAAAATCCAAATTTTGGAAATTTTAAAATTTTCTTGCCTTGCAATACCATGACTTGTATCGCAGGTGCTTAATCACTTTGGGCAGCTGAAACTCCTGTACACAACAACAAAACAAAAGCATCAACAACAGCAAAAAAATTTAAGAAGCAAATTACGATAGAACAGAAAAACGTAGGGAAAGAGAATAAAAACACAATAGGGGAAAAGGTCGTAGTTTACTTAAGGTATTGCTCTAATGAGGAAACCACTAGAAACACACGAGGGAGAGAGAGAGAGAGAGAGAGAGAGAGAGAGAGAATTTTCTAAATTTGGACCCTGAAACTAACTCAACTTAGGTGGGCCTACTCCATTTGGTAATTGAAAAGTAAATTCGTTATACTTCACCTTCTGTATTTGTACAACATGTTCGTCAGGGGTCTTATTGACAAAGGTTTCTATAATGGATAATTCCCCGTAAGTGAAGATGAATGAATGCACCTAATTGGTTAATTTATTCTAAAGCAACTAGAACAACATCCAGTGGGAAACTGCGTCAGTATCATACTAAGATTCTACCTTGATACCAGGCAAAGTAAATATAACAAAATACTGTATTTCCAGTTAAGTCCTTGTCTTAGATCTCATAAGGGTTCATGCTGCTAAGAGTATTTGATTTTGTTTCTTCATTCTGTTGAATAATTTGCCAATATACATACATAGAACAAATAAATTACGCCAGTCACGAACCATTCCAGAAAACTACATTTAATATTTAACTAAGCATCAACCAACAGTGAGAAGCTCAAGTGTTCTCAACCAGTCAGTAACGAGAAATTACCCAAAGGACTAAATTCCCAAGTAATGTAACTTAGTTAAGTCAGGGTGAGTTACGAGTCTGAGAAGTAATGCTGTAAACACAATACTATTTAAAACACCGATTGTTATTTTGAAGTTATTAGTGAAATGTACTGGATGGCTCATATGAGTTCCTTACGAGTTACATTGCAATATTAGAGGGATGAATACCCGATAAATAACTAAACAAATAAATTATCAAATGAATCAACAAAAGGGAGATGGTTGTGTTAGGTTCTGAATAATAAGTTCTATATACAGGAGAGAACACAAACACCTGTATAGTTTTGTAGGTTCGGTTTACTGGATAAGAGTATGTACACAGAGGGAAGCAGCACTCTCCCTTGGCGAGGCTCCTTGTCAACTGCCATAGGCGACGTATGGCAAGTGATACATTAGCAGCTTCCATACGTCGCCAGGCACATTAATTAAGCATGTGGGATATGGTAATAACATTGCCACACGCTGCAAGCTAGGCTGAATAAATAATACATAAATGGAGCACATACATAATATACATACATGATATATAATCCAGCATACATAATATACATACACCTCCCTCCCCCCTATACGCTCATAGCAAAGTCTTGAGCGGACCTTTTCTTTTGGATCCGTTCTGAGCGTCGAGGGACTTCATCACTGGGAAGGGTATGGGACTCAACACTGGTGGCGGGGCCAGCAGAAGGCATTGTTACGGGTCGGAGAAAACGGCGGTTCCTCCACCACACACGACCACTGGGTAACCGCACCTGGTAGTCCCGTGACCTGCCGAGACCCATGACTACGCCTACTTTGTCCCAACGTAGGGAGGTCGGGTCCTGAACACGGACTTGGGTGCCGACACTCAACCTGGGGAGAGAACGGGCGTGGTCATTGTAGCGGGCGACGACGTCCTGAACACGTTCGGCGGCTCGGCGATCACAATCCTCTGTCTTGGCCTGCCACTCCTTGGAGAAGGATTGAGGGTGAGCAGGGACACAAGAACGAAGGGGGCGTCCATACAAAACCAGGGCAGGGGAGCGTCCGGTGTAGTTAGGTGTGTTGCGGAGTTCAAGAAGACCCCTGTCGAAGGCCTCGCAGTCAATGTTCCCAGAAGGGGCCACCTTAAGGATGAGGTGCTTCAGGGATTTGACAGCAGCCTCAGCGTGGCCGTTGGACTGCGGGTAATGGGGCGATGACAACACATGCCAGACTCCCCATCGGTCAAGGAACGCAGCGAAGTCCCGGCTTGTAAACTGAGGCCCTCCGTCGGTTCGCAGGCGTACAGGAACGCCCACGTCACGGAAGTAGTGGCGGAACTTGCTGATGGTGGCGGCAGACGTCGTGTCATTACCGCACTTGATGACAACCGGCCAACCAGAGAGACGGTCGACGATAACGAGGAAGGACTTTCCTGACACACAGAAAAAGTCGGCCGACACAGACTCAAAGGGGCGGGTGGGGTTGTCGTCACTCATGAAGGGTTCCTGCTGCTGGCTGGGTTGTAATACTTGGCAGGGCTCACACGCACGGACAACATTGGAGATGTCGGAGTTGATGCCGGGCCAGAACACAGTCTGTCGTGCACGTCGTTTGGTGGCCTCAGCTCCACGATGACTGTCGTGAAGGCGGGCCAAGGCGTGGGGACGTGATGCAGCAGGGACAACTACACGTGCTCTGTACAGAACAAGGTCTCCGTCGCAGTAGAGTTCATCGCGGAGTTTCCAATACGGGAGCAGGGTGTTGTGAAGATCGTAGCGGTTGCTAGGAAATCCATTCCTCACACACTCGACGAGTCGGACATAGGAAGGGTCATCTCGGGCCGCTGTTCGAAGGTCCTCCATTGCCTTGTCGTCATCTGGTGACAGGTCCGAACGAAGGGATTGGACGACATGGAGAGTGACCACAGTCCTGACGGAAAGAGCGAGGTCGGCGTCGAGTACATGGTCTTCTGGAGTAGGGCGGCTGACGGGAGAGCGGGATAAGGCATCAGGGATGCAGAGCTCCTTACCAGCACGCCACACTGCAGTGAAGATGTACGCCGAGAGCTTCTCTTTCAGACGCTGGAGGCGAGGGTTCTCAACGGCGTCTAGCGTGTAGTGGTTGAGGATCGGGACAAGCGGGCGATGGTCGGTCACTAGGTGAAAGTGTTGCAGGCCTATGAGGTAAAACCTGCACTTGGACATCGCCCAAACCACAGCCAACAGCTCCAACTCAATGGTGGCGTAGCGCGTCTCAGTGTCAGAGAGGAAACGCGAGCCACACTGGACGAGCCGGAACTGCCCTCCACCATGATCCTGCAGTAGGGCGTATCCCACGCCATACAAGCGTGAGGCATCTGTCTGCAGAACTGTCGGCAAGGCTGGGTCAAACGTGGCGAGGACAGGTGGACGAGACAGGGCCTGTTTCACTTGCTGGAAGGCCTTGTCGTGGTCGGGGGTCCACAGGAATGTCCTCTTGGGGCTCATCAGAGGGTGAAGTGGTTGAGCAGCTGCGGAGATGTCCGACGAAAACTCTGCTAACTGGTTGACGAGACCGATGAAGGACCTCAAGTCGGTCAGGTTAGCAGGGGTGGGAAAATCCGTAATGGCGCGGACCTTTTCCGGGTCAGCTGCGATACCATTCCCTGAGAGGGTGTACCCACAAAAGTCAACTGAAGAGCTGGCCAGAACAAACTTGTCGGCATTTAGGGTAATGCCGTGCTTCCGGCACCTGTTGAGTACCTCGTAGATACGGCAGAGGTGATCCATATAATCCTCGTCGTACACGAGTATGTCGTCGACCACTTTCACGCAGTTTGCCAGACCTTGTAGAGCCATATCACCTCGAAGACAGAAAGCGTCTCCTGTAGCGGCGAATCCCATGGGGCCACGGCAATAACTGTAACGTCCATGCGGGGTGATGAAAGTTGTGAGTGGTCGGTCTTCTTCGGCAAGCTCTATCTGCCAGTATCCACACAGGGCGTCCATCGTCGTGAAGAAGCGCGCCTTCGGGTTCACACTGCGTATAGCTGCAAAGGGCGTGGAGAAGGGTGCGCAGTAGGGTGTGTCAATTTAGGGGGTGAACTGGCTAAATTGAAAATCGAGTAATTTGGTAGCAATTTATTGTAGTCTTTAAGCATGCAAAACAATATTCTGGCATAAATTTTTTTTTATAATAAGTCCTACCTACATCAAATGGATTTTTAAATGTACATATTTGTGAATTTATAACATAACCAGCGTTTGCACACATGTTACTGTTTCAAGTTTCAAATTATTATATTTTATTATCCGTAGTCTATTTGAAAGTAACCAATGCCTTCATACTCTCTTTGCTTTGGTTTCTTGTCATCAGTAGTCTGCTTGCTATTTGTGCTTTGATGTAACCTTCTCGCCTCTCGTGGCTGTAAACATGGCCCGCTGCTTCTGTGACCATTTTCACACATCTCTCCACACTTTGAGTGTGGGAAGGCCACTTCGGCACCTGCATTGGAGTCTCTTTAAGGTTTCTCAATTCTTGGCTAGTTAGACTTGTTGTCAATGGTGGCTCTAAGACTTCCAAACTCAAGTCAACCAATTCTGACAATTTGGTGGCATTGACGTTTATTGGGGGAACTTTTCTTGAATGAAACGAACAGTCTCCCAACTGGTCGTCATCTATTAGCGTTCCTCTAATCTTTAGAATGACTTCTACAGCCTCGGTTCGGAGATTGGTACATTGACTGCAAAGCATTGCTTGCAAAACTGCTTCTGATCGAGCATACCAAGCGGACCTTCTTGCCACAGGTAACACGATGTCCCTCACTACCTTCCTCTGTGTTCTTACTAGCTGCAATTGAAACAAAAGGTGATTGGGCCCATCCACCCACATAGGATTAAGTTTCACACTAAACCACTGGGGAAGATAAACTCCAATAATAAATTCAACAATTAACCTCAAATTCTTCAGCACTTTGCCCTTCAATTCGTGTTTGGAAATCCAAATCCTGCAGAAACGAAGAGCTGTAGTTAACCAACGGCTGTGACTGACAGGTCCAATCTCCAAGAGAGCCAATGACTGAGGCACTTCTCCTGATCTTATTGCTTGGGCAATACGATAAGCATAGGATTGATCTGTGCTGAGATCTTTGATGACTCCTTCAGACAACGCCGGAAGGGGAGGGCCAACTTCGACCTTTGGAAAGGTTGTATTTATTTCTAGTTGTGTTGCTTCATCCAGCATGATGCCAAGGGGACCTGACCACTTGTTGTTGCTCTTTGTAGGACCATCAAGTTCCTGGATGAGATGACGAAGAGGTAGCTCGCCTTTATGTAAATCACATACAATCCAAACAAGTCTTCTTCCTAGTTTTTTCTCTAAATGCGTCATTACACCCCCCTGCCATCCGGTGTTCACTGCAGTTGAATCTCCATCAACATCCTGCAGTGAACTGCCAAGTCCTCTCTCCTGAACCCAACATAAAATATGATCAGCAATGACCTCTGCATGTTTCTTCCCTTCTACTTCAGTTTCGGGAGCAAAGTGAAACAAAAACCGACCACCAGGCTCAGAACAGACAGAGTAGTGTTCGTCTTTGATGAGACCTGGAAACTTTCTGTTCACTCCCTCTACTTCTAGCAAAACTTTTGTGTCATCTATTCTTCCATCAAACAAAAGACAGGAGAGCCCTCCCTCGCTTAAATCTTTTTCATGCTGATCAGATATTTCCTTCATTATTTTTTCTTGTGCTCTTCTAATTTTATTATGATCTATCACCAAAGATACATCCTCTCGGCTGATGAGGCCTGCATCTATCCAAGCGGCAGTTGCAATTTCTGCAGCCTCACGAAGTCCAGCATGGTGGCGAATACTAGCTAAAGCAATGTTTGAAATATTTCTTGTGTTGTATTTCATTTTCTTTGGTAAAGGTTCAGATGGCTCTTTGGAACTATCATCTGATGTTGTTTCCTGTTCATCAGAAGAACTATCAAAGAAGTGATAAACATCTTGACACAGCTCTTCCTCTCTTTGGATGGCTTCTTCACTCTTCATTTTCTTCTTTTGTTCCCTCTCTCGGATTTGTTCTCTCTTCTTGGCATTAGCAATCTGCTTCTTTGTTTCTGAATAATCTATTGAACCCATTTGCATACTTCCTTGGCCTTCTGCCTTTGTCCTCTGTGCCTTTATAAATTCAAGCTCTAAAACAGGGATCTTCTTTTCACGAGGACAACCACAATCAATGTGGGAATTATTTTCTCTCTTACCTGAGTGAGAACAGTTGGATTCAGAACATAATTGTATGGAGCACTTGCAGGTCAAAATGTCAAACAGAGTATCAAGTGTGTGCAGAAATTCATTTTTCCTGGCCAAGTTTCCTTTACCAAGTGATGTTTCAACTGCTTTGTGCCATAATTTCGTTAGTTTTAGCTCACTAGTTCGACACTGATTAATCACAGGTGGTTTGAATAGTGCATTAGCTTTTGTCCATTGATGCAGAAGAGGGACTATCATGTCATTTATGAGTTCTTTATCTGTATAGTTCCTTCTGTCCTTTGCATTTTTTTCTCGAAGGAGTAACCCTAATCTTAGCATGTCTCTCACTGTTGGAAGTTCTGATACAGGAAGCTCCTTCCCTTTACCAACTAGCAGGCTCAAGTGGGTTGACAACTGACTTCTTGTCTTCAATTTTGACATCTTCACACTATCTGACAAATAGAAAAATATTTCAATGTTTCATAATTCAAAAAATATCAATTTGTTTATCAAAAATGCTGTAACAGAAATAACATAATAATTTCTTAGAACATAATGTTTTATACAATGATATAAGTAACTGCAACAATCAATATGCCCTACTTACAATAATCAAAATGTAGAATTCGTCTGGTAGAGTAGGTGCAAGTGCAATGAGAGCAAACCACCGTCTATGATATCTAGAAGGAGAGTGAGCCGGGCGCCTTATCCTCACGCTTGGTACAAGTCAAAACAAGAATTAAACTGTCCCACACGGAGAGCCTGTTCATGTTCATGTTCTGACATGCATATTGTACACAAGCTATAGAACCATAAAATACTCCATAATCCATATGCTTACATGAGATTAGTTAATATCAAGTGAATAATTCTAATCAAGTCTCATTAATTTGTTGAAATACTGATATTTGAAACTTTAAGGTATAATTGATGTAGGTGAGGGTTATTTCAATTCATTTTTGTTTGCTAATCTCAAGTTTAGACATAAAGAGGCACAATATTTTGACTACCAAGTTTGATTTTTAACATGTTGACAAAATTGACACACCCTAGTGCGCAGGACGAGACACCTGGTTGTTGAGCTTGGAAAGGTCAGTGGTGATCCGAACACCACCTTTAGGTTTTGCGACGACAACCATCGGGTGACACCATGGAGACGGGTCATCGCCGGTTGGTACAATAATTTCTTGGGCGACCATGGAGTCCAGCTCGTTTTTGACCGCCTCGCGGAAGGCCAGGGGAACCAGTCGAGGGGTGTAAATAGCGAATGGCTTCGCGTCGTCCCTCAGGTGGATCCTCATGGGGGGACCTGCCATCTTCTTGAGAGGCTTGGATTCCAGAGCGGACTTGGTCACCAGAACGTCGCTGAATTCCTTCAGGAAGTACTTCCGAGCATCCGAAGGAGAGGTGTCACTGGCAAGAGGCAGGGGTAGGGCGGCAGCAGGGTCGTTGCTGCTCCCTTTTTGCACCCTGTTGGCGTGATTTATCTCAAGAATAGGTTTGGGGAATTCCTGGGAGATGATGGCCAACTCCTGACAATGTCTGTAGGACAGCAAAGGAGTCTGGACACCGTTATGCACATCAATCCAGGCTTGACACGACCTGTTGCCAAAGGTGACTTGTGCTTGGAGTGAACCCAGGGCCGGGGTCATCTGTGAACCATCTGCCATAAAGCGGAGATCCTTGGGGGGCGGTCCTAGATCACTTGGAGAGAGCCCCAAGCATTGCAAATGCTGGGGACCGATGACTGTAGCATCAGCGCCGGTGTCGGGCAACATCTGAAGACGGGATGAAGCACTGCGGTGGGTCACAATGACACTGATGTACTGGGGGACTTTGGTCCTGGGACGCTGGGGGGAGCACACATTCCTAATGTGGCTCGAGCGTTGTCAAGAGTCGTCGTACCTCTGATTGGAAGACTGTGGGCGGCCCTCTCTGGTGGAAGGGGGCTGAAGCTTCCGCCGACGCGGTCCCTTGGGTTTGTTGGAAGGGCAACACTTGTCATAGTGGCCCAGACGACCACACACATTGCACTGGACGCGTTTGGCTGGGCACCGTTCTGTGAGTGACCAGTGGCCCTTACGGTCACAACTGTTGCAGGTAGACTGAGCAGGTGGACACACCCGTGTTCCGTGCTGCTTACCACAGTTGTTGCAAAATAAACCGGGCGTGGACGTGGTGGGCGAAGGCGTAGGAACAGACTTCTTGTCCTTCTTGTACCGGGACACAGCGCGTACAGCTGTAGGGGGAGCACGGATGGCAGAGGTGGCACACCTGGCAGCCTCATAGGAGCGACATATCGTCGACACATCCTTAAGAGAAGAGGAAGAGTCGAGGGAGGTGAGGCGTTGGACAAGTTCCTCGTCCTTAACACCCATCAGGATCACCTGCTTCAACTGGGTCTCCTCGCACTGCTGGTGGTGGCCTGGACATATATCTACCTCTTCCGAGGCTCTCTTAAGACGCACGTAAAAGGCATCAAAAGACTCACCCTCCATCTGTCTGCAGCTAAACAATTCCCTCCTGCGCAGAGCTTCATTCTGCTGTCCTTTGATGTGCCGTTGTAGAACGTCCAGTACCTCCTCTACAGACAGCAAAGAGGTTGGGGGTATCTGCAACGTATGTTCCAAGACACGCTCAATTTCCAAGGACAGGCACATACGCAGCTGGATGAGTTGTTTAGGCTGTGACAAACTCTGGAGATCCACCATTGTAGAATAATCAGTCCACCGTCGCCGCCATTCACGAAAAGTCTGGAAAGTCTCATCAGGCTTCAAGATGGGCGGCGTTTGAGCTGCTGCTTTAGGTGGGGCTGGGGGGCGTGAAGGAAGCATGGATGAGGTATCTGAACCAGTCAGTACCGAGGCAGTGTTAGAGCCAGGGGCTTGGTTAACAGTGAGGCGAGATATCAAGGCTTCAAACCGTTCACTGTCTTCCAATCTCCGTTGGTGGTCTCGTTCTGCCTCTGCTTGCCTTCTGTGCTCATCCGCCAAACGTCTGTGGGCTTCATCCTCGCGTTTCTCATCTCTCATAAACTTCAGTAAAGCAATTATCTCTGGAGACAACGCTGAATATTGAGGTGAGGGACTGCGCGATGTGGGGGCTGGAGCGTCGTGGCCGGCCTGGTCATCCATCTCTGCGGGGCTATCACCCGCCTGACTCATCCAGGCGCTGGGTCCACGGCTACGTAAGGCATGAGACATAACTACTTCATCTGTGTACTATGTCTTAAATCAGTGTTGACCGGTCAGCCCGTCGTATCAACACTGATTTAAGACATAGTACACAGAGGAAGTAGTTATGTCTCATGCCTTACGTAGCCGTGGACCCAGCGCCTGGATGAGTCAGGCGGGTGATAGCCCCGCAGAGATGGATGACCAGGCCGGCCACGACGCTCCAGCCCCCACATCGCGCAGTCCCTCACCTCAATATTCAGCGTTGTCTCCAGAGATAATTGCTTTACTGAAGTTTATGAGAGATGAGAAACGCGAGGATGAAGCCCACAGACGTTTGGCGGATGAGCACAGAAGGCAAGCAGAGGCAGAACGAGACCACCAACGGAGATTGGAAGACAGTGAACGGTTTGAAGCCTTGATATCTCGCCTCACTGTTAACCAAGCCCCTGGCTCTAACACTGCCTCGGTACTGACTGGTTCAGATACCTCATCCATGCTTCCTTCACGCCCCCCAGCCCCACCTAAAGCAGCAGCTCAAACGCCGCCCATCTTGAAGCCTGATGAGACTTTCCAGACTTTTCGTGAATGGCGGCGACGGTGGACTGATTATTCTACAATGGTGGATCTCCAGAGTTTGTCACAGCCTAAACAACTCATCCAGCTGCGTATGTGCCTGTCCTTGGAAATTGAGCGTGTCTTGGAACATACGTTGCAGATACCCCCAACCTCTTTGCTGTCTGTAGAGGAGGTACTGGACGTTCTACAACGGCACATCAAAGGACAGCAGAATGAAGCTCTGCGCAGGAGGGAATTGTTTAGCTGCAGACAGATGGAGGGTGAGTCTTTTGATGCCTTTTACGTGCGTCTTAAGAGAGCCTCGGAAGAGGTAGATATATGTCCAGGCCACCACCAGCAGTGCGAGGAGACCCAGTTGAAGCAGGTGATCCTGATGGGTGTTAAGGACGAGGAACTTGTCCAACGCCTCACCTCCCTCGACTCTTCCTCTTCTCTTAAGGATGTGTCGACGATATGTCGCTCCTATGAGGCTGCCAGGTGTGCCACCTCTGCCATCCGTGCTCCCCCTACAGCTGTACGCGCTGTGTCCCGGTACAAGAAGGACAAGAAGTCTGTTCCTACGCCTTCGCCCACCACGTCCACGCCCGGTTTATTTTGCAACAACTGTGGTAAGCAGCACGGAACACGGGTGTGTCCACCTGCTCAGTCTACCTGCAACAGTTGTGACCGTAAGGGCCACTGGTCACTCACAGTACGGTGCCCAGCCAAACGCGTCCAGTGCAATGTGTGTGGTCGTCTGGGCCACTATGACAAGTGTTGCCCTTCCAACAAACCCAAGGGACCGCGTCGGCGGAAGCTTCAGCCCCCTTCCACCAGAGAGGGCCGCCCACAGTCTTCCAATCAGAGGTACGACGACTCTTGACAACGCTCGAGCCACATTAGGAATGTGTGCTCCCCCCAGCGTCCCAGGACCAAAGTCCCCCAGTACATCAGTGTCATTGTGACCCACCGCAGTGCTTCATCCCGTCTTCAGATGTTGCCCGACACCGGCGCTGATGCTACAGTCATCGGTCCCCAGCATTTGCAATGCTTGGGGCTCTCTCCAAGTGATCTAGGACCGCCCCCCAAGGATCTCCGCTTTATGGCAGATGGTTCACAGATGACCCCGGCCCTGGGTTCACTCCAAGCACAAGTCACCTTTGGCAACAGGTCGTGTCAAGCCTGGATTGATGTGCATAACGGTGTCCAGACTCCTTTGCTGTCCTACAGACATTGTCAGGAGTTGGCCATCATCTCCCAGGAATTCCCCAAACCTATTCTTGAGATAAATCACGCCAACAGGGTGCAAAAAGGGAGCAGCAACGACCCTGCTGCCGCCCTACCCCTGCCTCTTGCCAGTGACACCTCTCCTTCGGATGCTCGGAAGTACTTCCTGAAGGAATTCAGCGACGTTCTGGTGACCAAGTCCGCTCTGGAATCCAAGCCTCTCAAGAAGATGGCAGGTCCCCCCATGAGGATCCACCTGAGGGACGACGCGAAGCCATTCGCTATTTACACCCCTCGACTGGTTCCCCTGGCCTTCCGCGAGGCGGTCAAAAACGAGCTGGACTCCATGGTCGCCCAAGAAATTATTGTACCAACCGGCGATGACCCGTCTCCATGGTGTCACCCGATGGTTGTCGTCGCAAAACCTAAAGGTGGTGTTCGGATCACCACTGACCTTTCCAAGCTCAACAACCAGGTGTCTCGTCCTGCGCACTAGGGTGTGTCAATTTTGTCAACATGTTAAAAATCAAACTTGGTAGTCAAAATATTGTGCCTCTTTATGTCTAAACTTGAGATTAGCAAACAAAAATGAATTGAAATAACCCTCACCTACATCAATTATACCTTAAAGTTTCAAATATCAGTATTTCAACAAATTAATGAGACTTGATTAGAATTATTCACTTGATATTAACTAATCTCATGTAAGCATATGGATTATGGAGTATTTTATGGTTCTATAGCTTGTGTACAATATGCATGTCAGAACATGAACATGAACAGGCTCTCCGTGTGGGACAGTTTAATTCTTGTTTTGACTTGTACCAAGCGTGAGGATAAGGCGCCCGGCTCACTCTCCTTCTAGATATCATAGACGGTGGTTTGCTCTCATTGCACTTGCACCTACTCTACCAGACGAATTCTACATTTTGATTATTGTAAGTAGGGCATATTGATTGTTGCAGTTACTTATATCATTGTATAAAACATTATGTTCTAAGAAATTATTATGTTATTTCTGTTACAGCATTTTTGATAAACAAATTGATATTTTTTGAATTATGAAACATTGAAATATTTTTCTATTTGTCAGATAGTGTGAAGATGTCAAAATTGAAGACAAGAAGTCAGTTGTCAACCCACTTGAGCCTGCTAGTTGGTAAAGGGAAGGAGCTTCCTGTATCAGAACTTCCAACAGTGAGAGACATGCTAAGATTAGGGTTACTCCTTCGAGAAAAAAATGCAAAGGACAGAAGGAACTATACAGATAAAGAACTCATAAATGACATGATAGTCCCTCTTCTGCATCAATGGACAAAAGCTAATGCACTATTCAAACCACCTGTGATTAATCAGTGTCGAACTAGTGAGCTAAAACTAACGAAATTATGGCACAAAGCAGTTGAAACATCACTTGGTAAAGGAAACTTGGCCAGGAAAAATGAATTTCTGCACACACTTGATACTCTGTTTGACATTTTGACCTGCAAGTGCTCCATACAATTATGTTCTGAATCCAACTGTTCTCACTCAGGTAAGAGAGAAAATAATTCCCACATTGATTGTGGTTGTCCTCGTGAAAAGAAGATCCCTGTTTTAGAGCTTGAATTTATAAAGGCACAGAGGACAAAGGCAGAAGGCCAAGGAAGTATGCAAATGGGTTCAATAGATTATTCAGAAACAAAGAAGCAGATTGCTAATGCCAAGAAGAGAGAACAAATCCGAGAGAGGGAACAAAAGAAGAAAATGAAGAGTGAAGAAGCCATCCAAAGAGAGGAAGAGCTGTGTCAAGATGTTTATCACTTCTTTGATAGTTCTTCTGATGAACAGGAAGCAACATCAGATGATAGTTCCAAAGAGCCATCTGAACCTTTACCAAAGAAAATGAAATACAACACAAGAAATATTTCAAACATTGCTTTAGCTAGTATTCGCCACCATGCTGGACTTCGTGAGGCTGCAGAAATTGCAACTGCCGCTTGGATAGATGCAGGCCTCATCAGCCGAGAGGATGTATCTTTGGTGATAGATCATAATAAAATTAGAAGAGCACAAGAAAAAATAATGAAGGAAATATCTGATCAGCATGAAAAAGATTTAAGCGAGGGAGGGCTCTCCTGTCTTTTGTTTGATGGAAGAATAGATGACACAAAAGTTTTGCTAGAAGTAGAGGGAGTGAACAGAAAGTTTCCAGGTCTCATCAAAGAAGAACACTACTCTGTCTGTTCTGAGCCTGGTGGTCGGTTTTTGTTTCACTTTGCTCCCGAAACTGAAGTAGAAGGGAAGAAACATGCAGAGGTCATTGCTGATCATATTTTATGTTGGGTTCAGGAGAGAGGACTTGGCAGTTCACTGCAGGATGTTGGTGGAGATTCAACTGCAGTGAACACCGGATGGCAGGGGGGTGTAATGACGCATTTAGAGAAAAAACTAGGAAGAAGACTTGTTTGGATTGTATGTGATTTACATACAGGCGAGCTACCTCTTCGTCATCTCATCCAGGAACTTGATGGTCCTACAAAGAGCAACAACAAGTGGTCAGGTCCCCTTGGCATCATGCTGGATGAAGCAACACAACTAGAAATAAATACAACCTTTCCAAAGGTCGAAGTTGGCCCTCCCCTTCCGGCGTTGTCTGAAGGAGTCATCAAAGATCTCAGCACAGATCAATCCTATGCTTATCGTATTGCCCAAGCAATAAGATCAGGAGAAGTGCCTCAGTCATTGGCTCTCTTGGAGATTGGACCTGTCAGTCACAGCCGTTGGTTAACTACAGCTCTTCGTTTCTGCAGGATTTGGATTTCCAAACACGAATTGAAGGGCAAAGTGCTGAAGAATTTGAGGTTAATTGTTGAATTTATTATTGGAGTTTATCTTCCCCAGTGGTTTAGTGTGAAACTTAATCCTATGTGGGTGGATGGGCCCAATCACCTTTTGTTTCAATTGCAGCTAGTAAGAACACAGAGGAAGGTAGTGAGGGACATCGTGTTACCTGTGGCAAGAAGGTCCGCTTGGTATGCTCGATCAGAAGCAGTTTTGCAAGCAATGCTTTGCAGTCAATGTACCAATCTCCGAACCGAGGCTGTAGAAGTCATTCTAAAGATTAGAGGAACGCTAATAGATGACGACCAGTTGGGAGACTGTTCGTTTCATTCAAGAAAAGTTCCCCCAATAAACGTCAATGCCACCAAATTGTCAGAATTGGTTGACTTGAGTTTGGAAGTCTTAGAGCCACCATTGACAACAAGTCTAACTAGCCAAGAATTGAGAAACCTTAAAGAGACTCCAATGCAGGTGCCGAAGTGGCCTTCCCACACTCAAAGTGTGGAGAGATGTGTGAAAATGGTCACAGAAGCAGCGGGCCATGTTTACAGCCACGAGAGGCGAGAAGGTTACATCAAAGCACAAATAGCAAGCAGACTACTGATGACAAGAAACCAAAGCAAAGAGAGTATGAAGGCATTGGTTACTTTCAAATAGACTACGGATAATAAAATATAATAATTTGAAACTTGAAACAGTAACATGTGTGCAAACGCTGGTTATGTTATAAATTCACAAATATGTACATTTAAAAATCCATTTGATGTAGGTAGGACTTATTATAAAAAAAAATTTATGCCAGAATATTGTTTTGCATGCTTAAAGACTACAATAAATTGCTACCAAATTACTCGATTTTCAATTTAGCCAGTTCACCCCCTAAATTGACACACCCTACTGCGCACCCTTCTCCCACGCCCTTTGCAGCTATACGCAGTGTGAACCCGAAGGCGCGCTTCTTCACGACGATGGACGCCCTGTGTGGATACTGGCAGATAGAGCTTGCCGAAGAAGACCGACCACTCACAACTTTCATCACCCCGCATGGACGTTACAGTTATTGCCGTGGCCCCATGGGATTCGCCGCTACAGGAGACGCTTTCTGTCTTCGAGGTGATATGGCTCTACAAGGTCTGGCAAACTGCGTGAAAGTGGTCGACGACATACTCGTGTACGACGAGGATTATATGGATCACCTCTGCCGTATCTACGAGGTACTCAACAGGTGCCGGAAGCACGGCATTACCCTAAATGCCGACAAGTTTGTTCTGGCCAGCTCTTCAGTTGACTTTTGTGGGTACACCCTCTCAGGGAATGGTATCGCAGCTGACCCGGAAAAGGTCCGCGCCATTACGGATTTTCCCACCCCTGCTAACCTGACCGACTTGAGGTCCTTCATCGGTCTCGTCAACCAGTTAGCAGAGTTTTCGTCGGACATCTCCGCAGCTGCTCAACCACTTCACCCTCTGATGAGCCCCAAGAGGACATTCCTGTGGACCCCCGACCACGACAAGGCCTTCCAGCAAGTGAAACAGGCCCTGTCTCGTCCACCTGTCCTCGCCACGTTTGACCCAGCCTTGCCGACAGTTCTGCAGACAGATGCCTCACGCTTGTATGGCGTGGGATACGCCCTACTGCAGGATCATGGTGGAGGGCAGTTCCGGCTCGTCCAGTGTGGCTCGCGTTTCCTCTCTGACACTGAGACGCGCTACGCCACCATTGAGTTGGAGCTGTTGGCTGTGGTTTGGGCGATGTCCAAGTGCAGGTTTTACCTCATAGGCCTGCAACACTTTCACCTAGTGACCGACCATCGCCCGCTTGTCCCGATCCTCAACCACTACACGCTAGACGCCGTTGAGAACCCTCGCCTCCAGCGTCTGAAAGAGAAGCTCTCGGCGTACATCTTCACTGCAGTGTGGCGTGCTGGTAAGGAGCTCTGCATCCCTGATGCCTTATCCCGCTCTCCCGTCAGCCGCCCTACTCCAGAAGACCATGTACTCGACGCCGACCTCGCTCTTTCCGTCAGGACTGTGGTCACTCTCCATGTCGTCCAATCCCTTCGTTCGGACCTGTCACCAGATGACGACAAGGCAATGGAGGACCTTCGAACAGCGGCCCGAGATGACCCTTCCTATGTCCGACTCGTCGAGTGTGTGAGGAATGGATTTCCTAGCAACCGCTACGATCTTCACAACACCCTGCTCCCGTATTGGAAACTCCGCGATGAACTCTACTGCGACGGAGACCTTGTTCTGTACAGAGCACGTGTAGTTGTCCCTGCTGCATCACGTCCCCACGCCTTGGCCCGCCTTCACGACAGTCATCGTGGAGCTGAGGCCACCAAACGACGTGCACGACAGACTGTGTTCTGGCCCGGCATCAACTCCGACATCTCCAATGTTGTCCGTGCGTGTGAGCCCTGCCAAGTATTACAACCCAGCCAGCAGCAGGAACCCTTCATGAGTGACGACAACCCCAGCCGCCCCTTTGAGTCTGTGTCGGCCGACTTTTTCTGTGTGTCAGGAAAGTCCTTCCTCGTTATCGTCGACCGTCTCTCTGGTTGGCCGGTTGTCATCAAGTGCGGTAATGACACGACGTCTGCCGCCACCATCAGCAAGTTCCGCCACTACTTCCGTGACGTGGGCGTTCCTGTACGCCTGCGAACCGACGGAGGGCCTCAGTTTACAAGCCGGGACTTCGCTGCGTTCCTTGACCGATGGGGAGTCTGGCATGTGTTGTCATCGCCCCATTACCCGCAGTCCAACGGCCACGCTGAGGCTGCTGTTAAATCCCTGAAGCACCTCATCCTTAAGGTGGCCCCTTCTGGGAACATTGACTGCGAGGCCTTCGACAGGGGTCTTCTTGAACTCCGCAACACACCTAACTACACCGGACGCTCCCCTGCCCTGGTTTTGTATGGACGCCCCCTTCGTTCTTGTGTCCCTGCTCACCCTCAATCCTTCTCCAAGGAGTGGCAGGCCAAGACAGAGGATTGTGATCGCCGAGCCGCCGAACGTGTTCAGGACGTCGTCGCCCGCTACAATGACCACGCCCGTTCTCTCCCCAGGTTGAGTGTCGGCACCCAAGTCCGTGTTCAGGACCCGACCTCCCTACGTTGGGACAAAGTAGGCGTAGTCATGGGTCTCGGCAGGTCACGGGACTACCAGGTGCGGTTACCCAGTGGTCGTGTGTGGTGGAGGAACCGCCGTTTTCTCCGACCCGTAACAATGCCTTCTGCTGGCCCCGCCACCAGTGTTGAGTCCCATACCCTTCCCAGTGATGAAGTCCCTCGACGCTCAGAACGGATCCAAAAGAAAAGGTCCGCTCAAGACTTTGCTATGAGCGTATAGGGGGGAGGGAGGTGTATGTATATTATGTATGCTGGATTATATATCATGTATGTATATTATGTATGTGCTCCATTTATGTATTTATTTATTCAGCCTAGCTTGCAGCGTGTGGCAATGTTATTACCATATCCCACATGCTTAATTAATGTGCCTGGCGACGTATGGAAGCTGCTAATGTATCACTTGCCATACGTCGCCTATGGCAGTTGACAAGGAGCCTCGCCAAGGGAGAGTGCTGCTTCCCTCTGTGTACATACTCTTATCCAGTAAACCGAACCTACAAAACTATACAGGTGTTTGTGTTCTCTCCTGTATATAGAACTTATTATTCAGAACCTAACACAACCATCTCCCTTTTGTTGATTCATTTGATAATTTATTTGTTTAGTTATTTATCGGGTATTCATCCCTCTAATATTGCAATGTAACTCGTAAGGAACTCATATGAGCCATCCAGTACATTTCACTAATAACTTCAAAATAACAATCGGTGTTTTAAATAGTATTGTGTTTACAGCATTACTTCTCAGACTCGTAACTCACCCTGACTTAACTAAGTTACATTACTTGGGAATTTAGTCCTTTGGGTAATTTCTCGTTACTGACTGGTTGAGAACACTTGAGCTTCTCACTGTTGGTTGATGCTTAGTTAAATATTAAATGTAGTTTTCTGGAATGGTTCGTGACTGGCGTAATTTATTTGTTCTATGTATGTATATTGGCAAATTATTCAACAGAATGAAGAAACAAAATCAAATACTCTTAGCAGCATGAACCCTTATGAGATCTAAGACAAGGACTTAACTGGAAATACAGTATTTTGTTATATTTACTTTGCCTGGTATCAAGGTAGAATCTTAGTATGATACTGACGCAGTTTCCCACTGGATGTTGTTCTAGTTGCTTTAGAATAAATTAACCAATTAGGTGCATTCATTCATCTTCACTTACGGGGAATTATCCATTATAGAAACCTTTGTCAATAAGACCCCTGACGAACATGTTGTACAAATACAGAAGGTGAAGTATAACGAATTTACTTTTCAATTACCAAATGGAGTAGGCCCACCTAAGTTGAGTTAGTTTCAGGGTCCAAATTTAGAAAATTCTCTCTCTCTCTCTCTCTCTCTCTCTCTCTCTCCCTCGTGTGTTTCTAGTGGTTCCTCATTAGAGCAATACCTTAAGTAAACTACGACCTTTTCCCCTATTGTGTTTTTATTCTCTTTCCCTACGTTTTTCTGTTCTATCGTAATTTGCTTCTTAAATTTTTTTGCTGTTGTTGATGCTTTTGTTTTGTTGTTGTGTACAGGAGTTTCAGCTGCCCAAAGTGATTAAGCACCTGCGATACAAGTCATGGTATTGCAAGGCAAGAAAATTTTAAAATTTCCAAAATTTGGATTTTATTTTCAAGAACTCTCGTGTGTTCGTTGAGTAAATATTCCGCTATAAAAAATCAGATTTTTAAGATTTACAAAATAAAAAAAAATATATATATATATCCGATTCTCTAGTGAGTATTATTTTGTTATGCTATTTTATCGGCTTTTGTGTATTGCTGGGTTTTTTCTCATATTTTATTCGGATTTTTGGAGCATTTTTTGTTATCATTTTTGCGGGACACTTTTATCAATTAGTATTATTCATGAAAACCATTCGACATATATTTTCCTATTTTTTTATCTTAGTTTTATTCTTTAACTTTCTATATTTAGTAAAATAATCTTGTTTCCTTTATCAACTGGTAGTTTTATCATTTCTTACTGTCATTAAGTCAATCTACTTACTGTCAATCTACTTTCGTCTCTCTCTCTCTCTCTCTCTCTCTCTCTCTCTCGCTCTCTCTCTTTCTCTCTCTCTCGTATTCTTATTTTATGGATGATAGAATTAGTTATTCTTCTTATGACTATGTTTTTGTTTTAGGGAAGTGTAATCTGATGACCTCTCTCTCTCTCTCTCTCTCTCTCTCTCGTATCGACAAGTATATTTGAAATACGAAGATACTTAATCCATAATACTTGTCTCTCTGTACACACACACACACACACAAAACTGGGCCACCAACAACCATGTCACCATCAACCATACCAAGACCATGGTTATGCACATCAACCTCTCCTCCGGCATTGTCCCACCTCCTTCCATTACTCTAGGGGCCGGATTGATAGGCATTACGACGCACAATGCCAATTGATAGTGTTCGTGCTGGTCTATTAATAGTCATCCCGATAAACGAGGTATTGGAAGGGAACCGTACGCATATCCCTGAAATGTTGGAAACAACATCGGGTGGCTACCCCCACCCGATAGCTGCCTTACGACAAATAATAATCATCATTATATTTTATGAAAGTTCTTCCAGTACTTTATATTACAGATGTCTACGTCGAATTATATTATTTTTTTTGATAAGAACAATTAAAAGAAGTGTTAATACGGATAAATGAACTTTCGCAACACTGTTATGAACTTGAAACATTATTGGAATGTTGACATCACAGCTCCGACTTCGATGACGACTGCTGTCTGTTCTGTGAGCCTCATCTTCAATTAACAATTACTTCTGTTATCATTTAAGGTATGTTTCTTATCTTTATTCATTCATACAATATTTTTGTCGTAGTAGTAATAAAATTTCAACCATCTGAAACACGAAATACACTTATTTTTTCTGGAATGGGGCAAGCCAAGTGAGCTCACTCTATCTTGAGTTGGCAAGGAAAATATCACAGTTTTGGGCCCAGTAATATAGTTTAGTATAAACGTTAATATTTATTTTCAACAAGATATTAGCTATGGGGTACGATCTACAGTGTCTTGTGTGTCAGGCAGAAATATGCCGACATAAGTAAGTAGAAGATTTCATTTTCTTTATTCTTTAACTTAAATATTTACTGTCACTATTAAAATAAAGAATAAGTACAGCTTACTATCAATACAAATAATTTGCTCTAAAATTCTGCAATACTAGGCTACATCACAGTTTTAATAATACACTCAACACTGCACTCTTTGGTTAAAAAAAAATCTCTTTACTTATAATTTTTACAAATGATATTTTCATTCATCAAAGTATAACTACATTTTTTAGCTATATTCTAAACAATATCAGAAAACCACACAGCACAGTAGACAGTTTGGGAGTGACAATTAACTAAACTTGGTTGTCACAAAAAAAGCCCATTGGATGCACAATTGATCAACTTGACGTAGTTTGGCTCTTAAGAAGTTTCTATGCAATTTGAAGTGTGTGTACAATGCAAGGCAGGGGCCCCCACTGCACTGACATGAGAGATCAGTTTTAACTTTGCCGTCTGTATGATGGTATTCAATCGGCAACACTTACAGATTTCTATAAAAAACATTGGTTAATTGAAAAAATTGTGGATCAGTCATATTTAATATTTTGTTAGGTTAGGTTATGTTAAGTTAGGTGAAGTTTAAATTCGATTAGATTAAGTTAAAGTGAGGTTAGGTTAAGTTAGGTTATTATTTTTTTTTTAAGTTAAAGATAGGTTAGATCCATATTTTGTGCCAGTTATTCACAGGTAATGTGGGGCAATTTTCAAGGGGGCAGTTGTCCTAGAAACAAATTTTATTAAAAAATTTAAATTAAGAAATTATAAATAAAATGATAATGTTCTGATTTTACAGCATGCAGACCTACAGACAACACCTTGATGACATCGAAGAAATAAGGATGTTTAGTCAAGTTGGTGATATGAGGAAGCGACGATTTAATATAAGATGAGATCCTTTTCAATATTATAATGAAAAGGAATTTATTCAGTACTACAGAGCATTTAAGGACAGCACCAGGGAGCTGCTTACAAAAATCAGACATCATCTCCCGCATATTCACAACGTCAAGACTTTGTGACAGTCTGCAGGCCGGTGGTTATCGAGGCTTTCTCCTTGGTTATAGTGAATATGCGTTGCGTCCATACTTACTCACTCCAATCCATAATCCAGCTAATGAAAGGCAGAGGAAATATAACAGATCTCATATTAAAACAAGAACTACAATTGAAAGGACATTTGGAGTGTGGAAGAGGAGATTTGCTGTCTTGCAACATGTAAGAGCAAAGCTGTCTACTACCAAAAATATTATAATTGCATGTGCAGTTCAACATAATATTACTTTGATTTCTGGACTTCCACTGGACATAGAAGACATGCATTGAGAAGTAATACGGCTTTAATAAGTTAGGTAACTACTATGTTCCATACATTACTTTAAGTGGTGAACGATTCATGTCATTAAATTTTAATAAAACAGTGGTTCTATATTATTTCTTTGTTAAAGCCTTTTCATTCATTCTTAAATTATGTTGCCTTAAATTGTCTAATTTTTACTTCATTGAGGTCTTTAATAAGGAAGCTTACCTCAATATGTATGATAATTCACCTGTGAGGTAATATGAAGAAAACCAAAGGAAAGAAATATAGATTTATTTTTTCTAAATGTGCAAAAATTAAGAAAATAAAAATTATTTTTTCTATACAGGACTCTGCATTTCATTAATATCACAGCTTATATTATAGATATACATAAAAAAAAATCTGAACTGCCATACTTTGTACAATATTTGCACAAAATAGAAATGCGGAGACAAATTTTCTCTTAAATTAAATTATATATGAATGCATAAAAATTAATAAACTAAAAATCTCCTATATCCATTACTCTGCATATAACAACTTGTATTATAAATCTACCCCCCCCCCCCCCCAAAAAAATAACTTTAGTCTATAGCACAGTAAAAAGAATTGCAATTATTGAAAATCACAGCATACCTGTATATCATAAAAAAAAAAAAATCTTAGCTGCCATACTTAAGACAGCAATTGTAAACAATGGCAAAATAAAGAAATGTAGATTTATTTCCTTTAAATAAAATTATTTTAAGGTGTAAGACATAAGAAAATAAATTTATAATCTAGATGCCACTTTACGATATATCACAGTACCCCTGTACAGTATATAGTAAAATCATAAACATTGCATATGACTGTATGTTATTACTCAACCATCATTCATAAGTTTTAGCCATGGCATCATATGCAGTTGATGCTTTCCTTAAACATGTATCTAACAATTCAAAAGATTTATTAATTTTTTCAAGCATCTTTTCAATCACTCTAATTACAGTTTCACTTTATCTTTCTTTGAGTGTATGTGCTGATATTATGGCCTTCACTTTCAGTTCCTCCTCATGCTCTCTTTTCATTGTGTACAATTTATATTGGTGAGGCAGGAACAGAGGGTGAAATTAGAAGTCGAAAAACAGAAGTAGATGGTGCAGAAGACACAGTTGATGGCCCTGGTGTTGGAACAGGCAAAACAAGAGGATCATGGGAGTGAGGAAGTTCAGGTACACTTGCAGAAGTCTTCCGCATGACACGAGCACTGGGTGGCGATTTCTTCTGAAGCTAATGATAGTTTTTCTGGAGGACCACCACCCGCTCTCCTATATCTCTGGTTTTAGTTCTGAAAGAAACAGAAGAATATAAATGCTTTATACAGTACTAGGCTACAGTCATATCGGCATTAAAATTTACTATGATATGCTGGTAAAAAGGACTCGTGCTTCTGATAAGTTTTTGGAGGTGACCCTTCAGAAACTGAGCATAGAACTGTTTGAAGCTATCTTGCCAGAATAATTTGGCTTGCTAAGTGTGTATTGCCAGGCAACTAATGGAAAGTACACTAACTCTGCAGAATATGTTTCATATAGATTTATATGCCGTATAGCTTGGTTCTAGGATAATTGCCCCCCAATGCCAGTGAATAACTGGCACAAAACATGGAAATAACCTAACTTTAACTTAAAATAACCTATCCTTACCTAACTTAACCTATTTTAACCTAACCTATTTTTAACTTTAACTCACATGACTCCTCACATGACCCGTCACTTAAATACTGTAATCCTACTCAATTTAGTAACCTAATGGCAAAAATCCTTATTTTTAAATACTAAACTTAGAAATAAGCATATACTTACTCCTTTTTATGTGGAGCTCCTCTTGAGGTGCTTGGCTGTAAGAGGGAGTTGATCTTGGTTGCTGGCGTTTAATGAGGCAGTAATTTCATCCTAGGCCTTTCTTTTGCTGTCATTTATTGTGTTACAGTACTAGTAGACCTGTCCTCGACGACTGGCCTTTGCTTGATAAGGCGCAAAGGTGCTATGTGCAGGGTTACTGACAGGGCTGCAGAACGTTCTCTCCTCTCCATGTTTGATAACACCTGCGCAAACATTGGTGCCAAGTACACAGATGAAAAAATTGTCTGTAATTTGTTTAGAACATATACTAAAGTTCAATTTGAAAAAAAAGAAGATATTTTTCAATATATTATTGTGCCGGTATAAAATAACAACTAAATATCTCTCTAAACCGTCTTTCTAATTATGTGAAATAATGCATTTGGCAAGCACGCGTGGGAAACGTTTGTGCTGCCATACGAAACGAAGTGTTGTGTTTACACACGCTATATTCCTAGTTAAAGGCTCATGTAAGTGACTAGCAATATGGTACTGAGCGTCGGGTGGTTGCATCCCGGCACACGATGCATCGTGATGATGATGGTGATCGTCATTATCGTCGTAATGACTAGGAATACGGCCCTAGGTCCGAACACACTCCAGGTTGGAGATTCCACCAAGCTCCTCGGCGTCACCATAGACAACAAACTAAATTGGAAACCACACGTCAGTGAAGTTATCAAATCCTCCAGTTTCCGTCTCCACCTCCTCCGCCGACTCAAGTCCCTCGGAGTTCCTGCACACGAGCTCCTCAGTGTTTACACAACATTCATACTTCCCAAGCTCACCTATGCCTCCCCCACCTGGTCTTCCTCCCTAAATGCCACACAACGTAAACACCTAGAAAAAGTGCAAAAGAGGGCATGCAAGATTATTCTCTCCTCTTCCTACTCCACATATCAAGAAGCGCTCAACACACTGACCCTTTCGACTCTCACTGACCATCACCACGACCTCATCTGCAAATTTGGTAAGAAGCTTCTACACCATCCCCGACACCGGCTCCTACTACCACCTGAGATCCCGAGTCCAAGAATTGCTGTTCGACACCACAACCGCATCCAGCCCATACGTGCACGAGCTGATCGCTATAAGGTATAAGAACAGCCCAGTCCCAACCATTGTAAAAATTATCAATAACTTGCAATAAATCAGTGTATTCACTCCCAGTAAATACTACTCCTTGCACTGTCACTATGTTGAAATGAACTGTAGTTTGAGCTTTTCCCCATCTAGTTATTATGTTTTATTTGTGTCACTTAAGTTACTTGTATATTATTTGTAATTCGTAACCCATTCCCCAAATATGTAACTGTATATTTTCAGCCTTCTGGCTGCCAAGCTCTTTCAATAAACCGTTAATTATTATTATTATTATTATTACACACATCCTTGACCACCGAAGGGTCAAGACGTACCTGGCGCTCCTCTCGGAGCAGCCAGGTCAACTGTTAAGTTGGCCCATACCAACCCCCTCCCCTGAACCCTCCTCCCCACCGGAATATCAACAAGTTCTCGCCAGAAGTTACAATTTCATTTAGGAAAGGAACGGAACCAGTGTTAAACTGAGGTGAACAGTGGTGAACAGTGCTTAAGTCAGTGAGAACAACTCAACAGTAACAGTCGTACCCAAGTTAACCTTCACACAGTGAGGTCCCAGGTACCCAGTGATAACGGCCCGTGAGACCCAACAACAACCAGAGATGTGTTAATCCGTCTACGATAGGAAGGCCTGGGACCACACCTCACTCATATAACACCATCTGTGAGGGAATTACTACACCACGTCAGGTCCCTCATAACACCATCTGTGAGGGAGTTACTACACCACGTGAGGCCCCTCATAACACCATCTGTGAGGGAATTACTACACCACGTCAGGTCTCTCATAACACCATCTGTGAGGGAATTACTACACCACGTGAGGTCCCTCATAACACCATCTGTGAGGTAATTACTACACCACGTGAGGTCCCTCATAACACCATCTGTGAGGTAATTACTACACCACGTGAGGTCCCTCATAACACCATCTGTGAGGTAATTACTACCCCACGTGAGGTCCCTCATAACACCATCTGTGAGGGAATTACTACACCACGTGAGGCCCCTCATAACACCATCTGTGAGGTAATTTCTACCCCACGTGAGGTCCCTCATAACACCATCTGTGAGGGAATTACTACACCACGTGAGGCCCCTCATAACACCATCTGCGAGGGAATTGCTACACCACGCCATGTCCCTCATAACACCATCTGAGGGAACTACTAAACCACGTGAGTTCCTCCTAACACCATCTGGGAGGGAGTTACTACACTACGAGTTTGCTGTTCAACATCTACATTAATCTGTATGTTCACTGTATGTTCCTTCACCTTTCTCTAATGAAGGCTTTTGTTAAACCACCAATGTATGTAATAAGTCATTTATGTCCAATGTATATTTTCAGCCTTCGGGCTGCAGAACTTTTTCAATTAACCGTTTATTGTTATTATTATTATTATTTACACACACGCACACACACACACACACACCGTCGTTTTCGGACCTCTGAGAACTTCAGTCCTACAAGACTTTTACTTTTCAATTAGTGAGATCTTAACATTTTTCCATTTACTGTATTTTGTTGAGGCCGCTGTGGGTGGATGTGGGCGGGGAAGGGTGGCAATGGGCGGGGGAGAAGGGTGGGGCAGGACACGGCGGAGGTGTGTGTGTGTTTTAGGGCGAAGTAACCAACACTTACATGTCAAAAATATAAGTATAGCAATAATAAAATAACTCACCATATATACTGTAGCCAAAATATTGTCCCATTACGGCAGGTACAAAAATTTACATATTTAACAAGTCTACATCTATTATTCATATAAATAGTCTAAGTTTAAACATGCGTATGAGCATATCACACCCATGCACACATCGACCCCCCCATACTCTCCCTTCCACCACGTATATACAAACATCCATATACAAGACACATGGACCAGTGTAAATGTGTTCTGTCTCTCACACCTTTAGTCCTTGACAGATATTAGGACTCTACATTACACAAGCATCATAACAAATGATTATAATTTGTGAATGAATAAAAATGTTTATGTTCCATGAATGCTGATCATTTTATTATGTTTCTTCGGTAGGTACATAAACAAAAACTGACAGCGTTATGATGACTGTGGGAATACATTGTTGGAAAAGCAAATGTTTGGGAAATTATTAAGAGTATAAATCACAGGACACGAGGGGTGATTCTCGCTTACTATCGTCTATGTCGCGTGTAATGTAACTTTCAGCGAGCATGTGGGATATATATATATATATATATATATATATATATATATATATATATATATATATATATATATATATATATATATATATATGTGTGTGTGTGTGTGTGTGTGTGTGTGTGTGTGTGTAATCCACTGTGAAACGTCGATGTATATAATTGTTCCCTGAAGGGTGATGACACACACGGTGGGGTTGGCTACAACTGCTCGAGGGTCTCAGGGGAGTCCGTAAAGAGATAAGATTAGGTGTCAAAACCAGCGTGTTAGCAGAAATTGACTGGGGGACGAGATAGGGGAGAGACATAATGTAATATGCCTTCATTAATTGTTTCCGTCTTTTTTCTTCTTCTTTTTAACAGGTGAAGTAGTGGGTGACTATTCTCATTTACTGGAGGTTTGGTACAAGCTGAAGGTTTACGCATCATCTGCACATTTACTTAGAAAACTTTCACCAGCTTCATCTATAATTATTATCAAAATATTAAAGGTTAAAACTTTCACCAGCTTCATCCTTAATTACTAATATATTAAAGGTTACAATGTTTCGCCTGCAGATACGACCACTCCAACATCTTCCAGGAGTCTCTGCCGTCACGTTACTTGCAATGTTCGGGGCTGGGTGTCGCTACACTGGGCGAGTCGCGTGTTACACCCTGAGAGGCACTTAAAGGTAAGCAAATACATCAACCTGCTTGGAGAATGTTTCTTGCTTTCCTTTCGGCAGAGGGATGTCCCTTTCCCACCAGGGCTCATCCTGTTTATTCAAGACAGGTGTCCAACCCACACTGTCCGCATCGTTTGACGGTGGTTTGAGGGACTGCACCCTTCATCTCCTGGAATTACCCAGCAAAGGAGCGGACATGAAAGTGATTGAACGCGTCTGGGCACAAATGGTCAACACATGGGACATTGCACAAGAGAGGACTGCCCACCACCTCATGGCTCATGCCAAACTCAGTGGGAATTTCACAAGCATAAGCCGAAGCTATATAGTGTGAGGCCTTGTGACAACCATACCGGAGAGGCTGCCAGCAATGATAGTCAAAGAAGGCGACTGAACCAGATATTGAATAAATGTGCCTGTCTGGATATAAGTTTAGTTCTTTAAAATGTCAAAGAAACAATTATTAATGGTAAATGGTCAATGGTAAACTCATTAATAACTGAATTTATTCAGAGGCAATGTGAACGGCAATCCAAATGAAGAAGCTATGTTCCCTTTTTTACTCTTGCTTCTGTGGAAGGTTGGTTTGACTGGTAACTTTCATAGGCAGTTGTAGGGGACAGAAAGGAGCGCGGTGGTCCCTCCATCTACACAGTCTGTTAATCAACAAGCCACTGCCATGGTGTGCTACGGTGTAAGAGGTGCGACCCCCTAGCTGAACGCACCCTCCTGTTTGTGATCTCTGGTGTAAAGAATAAATAATGTAATAATGGCTGCTTATCTACATTTACTTTAAGGACCTCAAACAATTACGTTTAAAGTTTACTCCCCTGGTGCCACGTGTCCCAGGTTGACTTGGCTAATTAACCTATATGACGTCAGCAATGTGGCTATGGTATGATACGTTACATAAATTGGTTGGTTATTTATCTTGATTAAGAAAGTTTCACGACAATATTTAACTTTAGTGTTTATTAACGTCATTTTCCTGTTTAGGTAACCGTCCGAATGATAGGAAAAACAAGTGAGAATATTGGCAAATAAATCTGAATAATCTAAGCCAGAGTAAAGGAGTGAATCTTGTACCTGAACAAATAAATAATACAAGACCAAGAAGGCAACTTATCACTCACAGACGACTTAATTTGGCCTAACATCAGTCAAGTAAATTAGTACGTATCAATCAGGGCCTCGTAATTACATAGGTCCAGTAATCATGTCTACAGTGGCCTGGTAATCAGGCTGGCTGTAAGGGACCACCACCCATGTTGCACCACTAATTAAGTCAGATATGAGCCTGGGTGGAATAGTCTAATGCTCCCTCATATGGTGACGGGTCAAATAGTCCTTAGTCATTATGCACCTCCCAATCTAGTCATTAAGATTAAACGCCATTAGAAATAGGGCCTATCAGAAATGAGGACTATTATGATTGACCCCCAATGGCCTTCAAGTAATCTTACGAACGACAGGAGATGGAAGTTACTGGATGTTGTTAAGAAGCTTTGAGGAACAGATGTTTGTTATGGATGAGAGTATAGTGGGGTCGAGGGAGGTGCCCTAAAGGTCAACAAAACAAACAATTATATCTCCTTTGCCAAAATACCTATTGAAACACTCAAAATGTTCACAAACACTGGTTAACATTTTGCAGCACCTTTTTTTAACTTCCCCTGATTATTTCTTTTGTGTGTTTTATTAAGGACATTGTGTACAAAGGGAAGGTGGAAAATGTTAGCCAGCTACGAGAGAAAATTCTAAGAGCTGCAGCGTGTGTTACCAGTTCCATGTTTGCCAATACGTGGCAAGAAATTGAGTATGGTTAAGACTAAAAGTGCCCAAATTGAAGTCTACTAAGCAGACATAGGGAGAAAACTTTAGAGAAAATGTGTTTAATGCGAAATAAAATTTATACCGTTTATGGAGTGTTGTAGTTCCGGGGAGGTTAAACTAACGAGGAAAACTATATTTTTTCCGGAAACTGTAGCAACTGTATTTAGCTGTAAAAGTTGAACCTGTTGGCGAGGAACAATTCCAGTACTGATGTCTGAGAGGAAATTAAGGAAAAGAATTTACCGGAGTTTACAGGACTACTGGTTGAATTTATATATTGAATCAAGAGAGACGTATGAATATATTATTTATTTTACCATATACTGTATAGTTTCGTGTTTTGTGAGGATACACATTAGTCTAGAAAAGTCTTTGTTTTGTCAAGAATCAAAACTAAATTGATTCTTTCTATGTGAGGGAAGCGATCATGATAGTTTATTGGCCTTTACAGATAAAAAAAATATATATTTGAAAGCATGGGCTGATTATCTTATATAAAAATCTTACATCGCGTAAATGAATCTTTATACTTATCTGTTTTGCCAATCTATCTGAAATTGTCTGAACTCTCCTAATTCTAATATCCCTAACGGGGTGAGGAGTACAAGCTCGAAAAAACGTACTCTAAATTTTATGAGGACAGAAGTCACTCGCTTCTACCGGACGAGATCACACGTCACCGATAAGGTTGAGGGGAACACCAACAACCATGACAAATTAAGAGTTTCCCTACCATCTCTTGTTATTACCAAATGTCCTCACATATGTATATACATTTTGTGAGATGTATGGCTGATTTCTCATATTCATTACTGATTGTAATTATTTTCCTTGCGTTTTATTATTTACTGAACATTAATAAACGACTTAGATTCCTACAAATTAACTATTCTCAAAAAAATAATAAAATATTGCCTATGGATTTAAATTTAATCCTCATCAAGTTCGAGTGATCTTTAAGTATTAAACAGAAACTAATAAGACCAACCAAACACTTCACTGTACACATCCCGAAACGTGTATTCAAGTAGGTCAAACTTTACAAGATGATATCAACATGAACTTTCAAAAGCGTTTTCGAGGATATACTTCACAACCAACCATTAGAAACAGACAGGTAGAGTCGTCATGTGGGACTGAGGTAGAGTCGTCATACGGGACTGAGGTAGAGTCGTCATACGGGACTGAGGTAGAGTCGTCATACGGGACTGAGGTAGAGTCGTCATACGGGACTGAGGTGGAGTCGTCATACGGGACTGAGGTAGAGTCGTCATACGGGACTGAGGTAGAGTCGTCATACGGGACTGAGGTAGAGTCGTCATACGGGACTGAGGTAGAGTTGTCATACGGGACTGAGGTAGAGTCGTCATACGGGACTGAGGTAGAGTCGTCATACGGGACTGAGGTAGAGTCGTCATACGGGACTGAGGTAGAGTCGTCATACGGGACTGAGGTAGAGTCGTCATACGAGACTGAGGTAGAGTCGTCATACGGGACTGAGGTGGAGTCGTCATACGGAACTGAGGTAGAGTCGTCATACGGGACTGAGGTAGAGTCGTCATGTGGGACTGAGGTAGAGTCGTCATACGGAACTGAGGTAGAGTCGTCATACGAGACTGAGGTAGAGTCGTCATACGGGACTGAGGTGGAGTCGTCATACGGAACTGAGGTAGAGTCGTCATACGGGACTGAGGTAGAGTCGTCATGTGGGACTGAGGTAGAGTCGTCATACGGGACTGAGGTAGAGTCGTCATACGGGACTGAGGTAGAGTCGTCATACGGAACTGAGGTAGAGTCGTCATGTGGGACTGAGGTAGAGTCGTCATACGGAACTGAGGTAGAGTCGTCATACGGAACTGAGGTAGAGTCGTCATACGGGACTGAGGTAGAGTCGTCATACGGGACTGAGGTAGAGTCGTCATGTGGGACTGAGGTAGAGTCGTCATACGGAACTGAGGTAGAGTCGTCATACGGAACTGAGGTAGAGTCGTCATACGGAACTGAGGTAGAGTCGTCATACGGGACTGAGGAGTCTCGTCATACGGGACTGAGGTAGAGTCGTCATACGGGACTGAGGTAGAGTCGTCATACGGGACTGAGGTAGAGTCGTCATACGGGACTGAGGTAGAGTCGTCATGCGGGACTGAGGTAGAGTCGTCATACGGGACTGAGGTAGAGTCGTCATACGGGACTGAGGTAGAGTCGTCATGTGGGACTGAGGTAGAGTCGTCATACGGAACTGAGGTAGAGTCGTCATACGGGACTGAGGTAGAGTCGTCATACGGGACTGAGGAGTCTCGTCATAGTGTGGGAGCAAAACATCCTCTTAAGGTTGAGGAGGTTAGGTCGCCCTTGATACCATCGCTCAGTGACTTGGTCGCTTCCTTCAACGCTTCTCACCACAAGATGACACTGCAGACGCCCTTAGTTCTTCTTGAGGGAGCCGAGGCAGAACTCAACTAGCCTTTGCCAGTAATTGAAGTCTTTGACCCCACGTTGCAGCCACATTTCTGGTTCTCCGACCGACTAGAGACTGAATTTCACGGGCGGTGGAGAAAGACAAGATTGTCGAGGGTGCAATTCAGAGACGACAGAGTCAAAGGATTTCCACCACGAGGAGAAGTGGCGTCACTTGCCTTGTGCTGGAAGTTTGTAAGACCTATCTCGCGACTCAACTGTTATTAGTGTTACCGCAAGTTTTATATTGCTACTCCTCTTGCGTTTCAGTGAAACATTACAAAGATTAAAAACAAAGAATATTAGCATTGTTTTTTTAAGGATTCCTTAAGGGTTTATAGTGTCGGAACAATTAATATATATATATATATATATGTATATATATATAAATATAATTTATATATATATATATATATATATATATATATATATATATATATATATAAGTTGTGCCTCAGTCTTTGCCTGTGCCCCAAATTGTCCGCAATGTTTCTGTTCTTTTAACAAACGTCATTCAAACTAAGAAGAACATAACACCTAACGTCATGTATATGTATAAAAATTACCCATCTTGAATATTGTGTGGCCTGACATCCCCGCGTGAGACTTGTGAGATTATGAAGGAAGAGGAACATGGATATGTACTCTCTCTGAATCCATGATGCAGGTCATCGGGTCTCAGCCCTAATGGGACTATCTTAACCTAATATGATCTGACCATTAGGCCCGGGCCCCATCACGAGTGGACTCAACACTAATGGTTATGTTAAGTTGGAGTCTATTAGGACCAGCTCATTTGACCATTCACCGCCTACAACAGTGAAAGTGTGTCCCAGAGGCCTATTTGCTCGCTAGGAGCAGTGCGGATGCAGCACACTGAATACTTAGCCCGGTGCTTAATAGTTTGGATAATCCTGGTAACTAAAGTACCTGAAACACTTCTTTAAAGGCAAGACTTCCCTGAGTATACATTACTGCGAGTGTCCACACACACACACACACTCACTCACAGACACACGTAGAAGAAAAAAGTGTTCGATATATTTATTCCTTGAACATTTACCCAAAAAACAAAAACAAATGGTACACTATCACTATGTCAGGGTCATATAAATCGTTGCAAAATGAAAAGACATTTTGATACTCTGGAATATTAACGGGTAAACATGCAGGTCTGTTTTAGAACTTCTGAGTAATTCAAGGAGAGGAAGGTCAGAGTGATACAGGCAGCTCTGGACTTTGTGCTGTCACATTTGTATGTGAGTTTTCCTTTTATATATATATATATATATATATATATATATATATATATATATATATATATATATATATATATATATATATCTTGATAAAATCACACGGGAAAATGGAAACAACGGAGTACCTTAGCTTTCGTCTTTATTCAAGACATCTTCAGAGGCATATATTAATTGTTCCGACACTATAAACCCTTAAGGAATCCTTAAAAAAACAATGCTAATATTCTTTGTTTTTAATCTTTGTAATGTTTCACTGAAACGCAAGAGGTGTAGCAATATAAAACTTGCGGTAACACTAATAACAGTTGCCTCTGAAGATGTCTTGAATAAAGACGAAAGCTAAGGTACTCCGTTGTTTCCATTTTCCCGTGTGATTTTATCAAGATTTATCTTATCCACGTTTTCATTGTGGATTTTCATAAAATATATATATATATATATATATATATATATATATATATATATATATATATATATATATATATATATTCTTCACTTTCTAGTCTTCCTTTCGATATATGTAAAGTTGTTCTATGTATACCTAAAAGAGGATTTGTAAATACATACACATTAACGATATCAATTCTTATCGTTGTATCACTGCAATATGTTACCAACCTCGTTTAAGAATTATGGACACCTTACCTCGATAATTCCCTGGATAATTATTTCGAAATCTAGCACATATTCTTACTTAGAAAAGGAAAGCAAATAAAAATATCTAGAAGAAAAATACTTTGAAAACTTTCCAGAAAACCAAATTAGTATTTGATGTGTTATAAAAATTATTTATCTCTGTGTTTCTTGACAATATTTCGTATCTTCTTATCACTATTCACGCTAAGTCAAGAAAGAATTTTTGCTGAAAGGCCAGCGAAGGTGATTGACTGGTGCGGTGCGGGGATGAGAGGCTGAGGCTTATTTTTCACACAAGGAAATCCCAGGCAATGTGCAGGTTGAAAGCCTGCCTGTTGATAATGCAAGATATATATACTGTAGAGAGAGAGAGGGGGAGGAGGTGGAGTGAAGGGCTTCCTGAATGTTAGAGTGTTTTGATCGTAAAGTAAGGAGTGGACGTTGTGAGAGAGGGAAAGAAACCGTTCTTCGAAAACCACGAAGAGAAAGAAAGAAAGCAAGAAGGAAAGGCGTTTTTATTATCAGTCTGTTGAGTGGAGGAGAGTGTGTGTAGAGAAAGAAGGAAAGAGTAAGATAGAGGGAAAGGTTGGAAATTATTTGCTATGTCTTTCCACTTGAAGTAAATGTTGTCATGTTATGTAATACAGTATATGGTTGCTCGCTCCCAGTGGACAGGAAGTAACTTTATGTTGTTACTGAGGCCAAAGATTTAGAGATGTGACATACGGCCATTTTTTTAAACATTCAGGGAGGTAAGGCCAAAGAATAATCCCGTACACCGGGTTACTTTTAAATAACACGGCAAATAGATTCGTGAAATTCGAATAGAAGTCAGTATATTCGGGTTAATTTTTAGTAACCGCAATGCCGTAACACGAGAGAGGTGGTAGTTCTGATCCCTTACTATTGGCAGCCTGAGCAAGTCAAATGTATTGTAAGACTGATCACTGTGATCAGGTGCGAACATTTCCCCCCAAAATATGTAATATATCCTAAGGTAACCTAACAAATACTGCTTATACCTGACTCCACCGGAACAACAACCAAACAGTGAAATATACTTTAGGATATTAATTAGTATCCCCAATGTTAAAACAAAACAAAAATACTATTAATGATGGTGTAGTCTTTTGAGAGATTAATATTATGGCCTACCATTTGAAGTGCCATTTATATATATACATTGCACAATAGTATATTACAAATTCAACCTTCATGATCCATTAAATTTCAGAATTTTACCTAAACAAAAAATTATTTACTGAACAATAAAATGGATTTATGAAAAGCGCGAGCCTCCAGTGTCAACAATACAAACACAATTAAAACATTTCCACTCTTGGTCTCCTCTTTAAATATCACTTATATTGAACTTTCAACTTTGCGACTAAATGGAAGGAGCTAAACGAAATGACCTTCACTAGATCATGAACACTCACACTGCCACACGTGACACCTCCGTGGCCTCGAGGATTAAAGCCACAACTTTCATTATATTTTGCTTGAAAAGAAAACATGAGATAAATCGTTGGTGTATAATCCGATTTTATTTACCATGAAAACGACACATAAGAGATAGGTCAGAGGGAGAAAATCTTCATTAAATTTCGTTTTTAAAAGATTCTGTGTATTCGATGGAGTAGAGGGCTGAGTTGCAGCTTGTATCTCTAATCACAACTTTGTGTATAAACAAATCAATAAGTTATCACAGCTGGGTGGTCTGAGGATATCCCAGACTCAAACAAGTGACCCTTAAGACAGGAAAAAATAAACACTGCATCCACTCAGCCACGGCACCCCAATATACCCTACCTAAGAGAGGCTATATTTAGTCTAGATCAGAATGATATAATCTGATTTATACAGTAAGTTATAATAATATAAAGTAGTGCAGTATAACCCATTAGAGGATGAGTTTGCACGTTGCTCATAACTAATTATTGGTTTAACAGACATAACAGTCAGTTAGCAGGAACTAGCAAGTACAGCCGCCGACTAGCAGGATCACGTCCACCGCGGCAACCAATTAACAGGATCAAGAAAGCAGAGCAAGCAAATAGGAGGCAGTCAGTAATCTAGCAAGAGCCCCTCAGCCAGCCAACTAGCAAGGAGAGGCAGCAGCGCTCTCCGTTAGTGGATATTACAAAGTGTCGAGCCAAAACTGCCGTGGGAATGGTCCTGTTTCCTGATGTTGCTTCGTCATGGGCTGAGTGAGTTGATAAAGTGGTCGAGTGTTGAGTGATATATACGACCATGGCCAGGCGCCGTTGCTTTCAAGGCCTATAATTAAAAGTCTTTATGTATATAATCACCAATTATCTTTAGGTTCATAATACAATAATTCACATTGAAACTTATATTCGTTATTGTCTTTTCGCCATTATTGGAACTGGCATTGCTTGAGACTTTCCTGTAATTATGCATGTGAAGCGAGAGTCATTCCTTTAACATAACACCAGGCGTAGTGTGGCAGTAGCGTAAAATGAACCTTAGGTCAGCAAGGATCTGTGACTAGAGCGCACCATTATATGTATGAAAATTAAAGTTACTTTGTGTGTCAATGTTCTGGAACGATGATAACATCAATATAAACCGAAGCATTAGTGATATTTATATATTTTCATCCAACTGGTTTATACACAAAATGCTTCAAGAGATACTTAACGTTAATAAAGTAAATGTAGGAAAAATTATAAAATACATATGAAGTAACAGTGATTCATAATTAAATTGACAATTGACGTTCGAACGCTTGATAAAATGTGATAAGGTCCCATCTCTGCCTCCTGGTGATTCAGAGTCATGCTTGTATTTGTAATTTGTGAGCATCAAATTATTAATAATATTGTTACACTTTACTCTTTATTGCATTAAAACTGAAAGAAAAATTGGCGTACGATTTAATTTGGTGAACTTATCATAACCAGTTAGGTGCTCGATGTGACAATTGACGAAGGTGTTCATGGAACCTGACAAGACGTAAATTATAAATAATATTGTAAAAAAAAACTTCTAATACTTTCCTTTACAGAATAATTTACTCTAAATACCTAACAAATATAGTTCTTGCGACACTTGAGGTTTTTGTTCAAAGGCGTTAAAGAAACCTTGTAGTGACCTGACTACTTTATATACATACAAACAGGTGGCGGATTTTATTCTTTCAGAGGAAGTATAGCTACGTGTTAAATGATGGTGGTTGTGTCGACAGTGAGTTGAAAACACACGATATCAACGACGAAGGAGACGCAAACTATTTTATCATTAACAAATCTTACAACGTAGTTCCGGAAGCCATGAAGAAAGAAGCGAGGACAGAAAACTAAAACAGTCGTAAAGGAATCTGGAAACTAGAAGAGAAAGGCGTCGAAAGGATGCAGGCAGATAGGAACGTGTGTTGGGAGGGTTGCTGGAAAGATTGAAGTACTGGAAGTTATATATTGGCGGTTTTGGAAGTTGAAATCGTGGAACACTGACATATAAAACAAGAGTAGGCAGCAAGTAGAAAGAAGAAATACTGAAAGACAAAAGTAGAAAAGTTATATGTCGGAGGCGGGACTCAACAAAAATAACAACATAAAAAACAAATACACCGGAACAAGAAAATGTGAATATTGACAAGTAATGGTGATTGAAAATGGAGATTCTTGAAAGTCAAAATCAGGCCATAACTTATCCCAAAAATAATAGATCCTGAAGGACGAATATTGGAAGGCATCAAAGCCATCGGTGGCCAGCACAGGAGACGAAAAGTGCGGGCACCCAAAGCGGGGAATGCTGGAGGTTGAAGGAGTGAAGCACTGAAGCCTGAAGCGAAGAAAACTGAACCAGAAGTGAGGAGCTCTGAAAGTCACCATGGGTAGGATTCAAAGCCATACGCAGGGGGGTGACAAGAAAAAATTAGGAAAATGGTAAGTGAAATCCGAGAGAAAACTGAGGGTAAAAGGTAAAGGAAATCTTGTATAGAGGGACCAGATTTCCAGGAGAAAATTACTTATCTCTTGCCCATCCCATGAGGTATATAAAGATGGCATTCATGATATAGTTAGTAAGGGAACAGAAATTCAAATATTAAATTGATATAGCAGAAAATAGTGTTCTTGACATGTGTGAGAGTAACGATGGTACTTATCAAATTGCAAGTCGATGCACACACACACACACACACACACACACACACACACACACACACACACCACGACTGATGACAGTTCCTCAAAATCATAATTGACTGAAGAGATGGATAAAAAAGTGAAAACAGTTTTGCATATCATTCACGAAGGATTTCGATTCGATTACTAGTTCATCCAGAGATGTTTCCTGAAGTACCGTCTCTCTCTACTAACTACTATATACCGAAACTATACAACATTAAGCTCACAGTTACGTGTAACCAGCGACGAGTGACATTCACAACAAGAGCCAATCAGCGTCCATGAATTACGACCTACTTCCGAGTCGCAAAAATGCCATCCGGATAATTGTAGTAATCGTCCAATCAGATCCGTCGGTATAAATCATGTGATATAGTTATATAAGTTTGAGCTGACATATATGATTACGTGACCTAAGAAAAAAAACATGATATCTCTAAATGGAAAAAAGCGTCGGTCGATTTTTAGAGATCTCTAATTTGCACACACACACACACACACACACACACAAACACACACACACACACACACACACACATATTTAAAATATCCTTTTGTCTATCCTTCGTTACCTAATCTAGCTGGTTAACTCAAGCTGACACATCTGATTGCTTCAATAGCAACAATACTACACTGAGAATATTTCATAACTAAAAATCTCTTCACCATTTTATCAGCAAAATTAATGCCGTAGCTGAAAAGAGACTCGTGTTGCTGCGTGTTTACATTTGTCTTTACATGGGAGGGGGGAGAACAACACAGGAACATATGAAGATACGTTTTTAGTGCCTGAAGATACAAGCTTAACACGAGTTCAAAGGCTACCGTCAACATTACCTTCCCTCCGTTTGCCGTGTCCCTTTCCTTTCTACCTCTCTTCCTCCTCTCCTCGCTCC
>CAUDMG010001410.1:0-18057 GCA_958450375.1 Homarus gammarus | reverse complement strand
GAAGGCCTAAGACCAAACCTCACTCATATAACACCATCTGTGAGGGAATTACTACACCACATGTCCCTCATAACACCATATGTGAGGGAATTACTGCACCACGTGAGGTCCCTCATAACACCATCTGTGAGGGAATTACTACACCACGTCAGGCCCCTCATAACACCATCTGTGAGGGAATTACTACACCACGTGATGCCCCTCATAACACCATCTGTGAGGGAATTACTACACCACGTGAGGCCCCTCATAACACCATCTGTGAGGTAATTACTACACCACGTGAGGTCCCTCATAACACCATCTGGGAGGGAGTTACTACACTACGAGTTTGCTGTTCAACACCTACATTAATCTGTATGTTCACTGTATGTTCCTTTACCTTTCTCTAATGAAGGCTTTTGTTAAACCACCAATGTATGTAATAAGTCATTTATGTCCAATGTATATTTTCAGCCTTCGGGCTGCAGAATTTTTTCAATAAACCGTTAATTATTATTATTATTATTATTATTACACACACACACACATATATATATATATATATATATATATATATATGCAAGTAAATCACTGTAGGTGCGCGTGATCTAGGTATATGCTGATAACCACCAGGAAAGAAGAAAACACGAAGTTCCCAAGCGCTTTCGTGTAATTCACATCTTCAGGGGTGAGTACAGACTAGATAGAGTAATGCAGAACAAGATGAATATATACAGAGGAGGGTGAGACCAGGTCCACAATGGTCAGGTAATGACCCTACTAATCTTTAAATGGCACACAACGGTTGGTGGTTGGGTCAGATGGGACAGTGACCCGCCCTCTCACCTGATCACAAATCTTCTTAATTACAAAGTTGTCCAGCTTGTACATGCCGTTACTCAAATTCATGTTGAATGCTTCGGTATGTTTAATAAGACTAGATTCTATGATGTTCCTACTATCAATTGAATTACATGGTAATATTGAGGAGGCATTATCCCAGTCAATGCAATGCTTGTTATCCCTCAAATGAACAAACAGAGCATTGGATTCCTGGCCTGTCCTGACACTGTATTTGTGTTGTTTAATTCTAGTTACAAGATCTTTACCTGTCTGGCCTAAGTAAAACATATTACATTCCTTGCAAGGAACTTTATAAATGCAACCAATTGTGTTGTTGGGGGAGTTCTTGATTAACATTTGTTTAACAGTGCATGAGTTTTTAAATGCCACATTGACGTTCCAAGATTTTAGCTGTGCCGGAATGTGTGAGAAATTTTTGTGAAATGGTAATATTAAGATATTCTTATGGTCATGGGTGGGCTTGGGATCAGTTCTATTAAAAGTTTTCTTAGTAATGTTTAAGCATTTGTCTATGAAAGATCTAGGGTATTTAAGGTTTGAGCCAATATTATATATATATTTGTATTCCTCATCGATGAATTCCGGACTGCAAATTCTCAAGGCACGTAAAAACATTGTTGTAAATACTGACTGTTTGACTTTATTATGGTGGGCAGAATAATAATGAATGTATGAACACACATTGGTTGGTTTTCTATAAATACTGAACTTAAAAGTGTTACCTATTCTGTGTATCAGACAGTCTAGGAATGGCAATTTACAGTCTTGCTCTAATTCCACAGTGAATTTGATCGAGGGGGCTAAGTTGTTAAGTTGTGGTAGGAAAACTTTTAGGTCCTCATTACATGGCCAGAGACATAATACATCATCAACATATCTAAACCAGACTGCTGAGGGTGGTAAAATATTACTTAATAGTTTCTTTTCAAAGAATTCCATATATAGGTTGCTTAATACAGGTGAGAGTGGATTACCCATTGCCATACCAAATTTTTGAGCATAATATTCCCCATTGAATTCGAATTTGCAATCCTTAATACATAGTTTGATGAGTTCGATGAAGTCATCTTTCGAGACGGGCAGTGAAATGTTATCCAGGGAATCTATGAGGAACTCTAGTAAATCATCAACTGGGACCTTTGTAAAAAGTGACGTTACATCAAAGCTGACCAGTTTAAAATCATGATTAATGTGCAAGTTATTGAGTTTATCAACCAGATCCATATTATTCTTGATATTGGAGTTAGAAATGTTGCCAACTAGGGGGTTTAGTAAGGAAACTAACCATTTAGATAGTTTATAAGAGATTGACCCAACAGAGCTAATGATGGGTCTTGCTGGGTTATTGGGCTTGTGGGTCTTGATTAAACCGTACATGTAAGGCAGTGGAGGGGACGTTGAAGTAAGATGTTTAATGAGAGTAGCTTTGCCTCTCAATAGGGACTTAAGTTTTTTGTTGAACTGGGTGTTGACAGTGTTGAGAGGATTATTTATGAGTTTAGAATATGTTGTAGTGTCACATAAAAGGTCATTCATTTTTGAGATATAGTCATCTTTGTTTAAAATCACTACTGTGTTGGCTTTATCTGCTTTAGTGACATGTAGATCCTTATTTTTCTTAAGGGCTTGGAGTGCTTTGGTGAATCTTTCTGGACAGTTTGAAACACAAGGCTTGGACATAGATGCATACACAACACCTTTACACATGTTCACTTCTTCACTTGTCAAATTACTGAATTTCTCCAAATTGCAAAATGCTCTGGCTATGTCAACACTGTCGACTCCCTTGTTGGAACCATCAAAACTTAAACCATAGCCGAGGGCACACAAGGTATCATTGTCTAGTTGTTTAGAGGAGAGATTCACTACACAGTTGTTATTGGCATCCTTAGTCCAATCACTATTTCTAATAAGGAGTGCCAATTTGTGGTCTATCTTGGCTTGAAGATCAGAACGCTCACGTCTCAGGTTATCAAAACATTAGTCCAACATGAACTTTTTCCAATAACTCGGTATGGTCATGATAAAAGCGCGCTTTTTTTGTCTTACAATACGGAAGGCTTCATCCACTTCAATTTTCTTTATTTCAAAATGCCTCCTCAATATTACCATGTAATTCAATTGATAGTAGGAACATCATAGAATCTAGTCTTATTAAACATACCGAAGCATTCAACATGAATTTGAGTAACGGCATGTACAAGCTGGACAACTTTGTAGTTTAGAAGATTTGTGATCAGGTGAGAGGGCGGGTCACTGTCCCATCTGACCCAACCACCAACCGTTGTGTGCCATTTAAAGATTAGTAGGGTCATTACCTGACCATTGTGGACCTGGTCTCACCCTCCTCTGTATATATTCATCTTGTTCTGCATTACTCTATCTAGTCTGTACTCACCCCTGAAGATGTGAATTACACGAAAGAGCTTGGGAACTTCGTGTTTTCTTCTTTCCTGGTGGTTATCAGCATATATATATATATATATATATATATATATATATATATATATATATATATATATATATATATATATATATATATATATATGCTGATAACCACAAAGAAAGAAGAAAACACGAAGTTCCCAAGCGCTTTCGTGTAATTCACATCTTCAGGGGTGAGTATAGACTAGAGAGGGTAATACAAATCAAGGTGTATATATACAGAGGAGGGTGAGACCAGGTCCACAATGGTTAGGTATTAGGTAATGACCCTACTAATCTTTAAATAGCACACAACGGTTGGTGGTCAGGTCAGATGGTCAAGTGACCCGGCCTTCTCACCTGGTCACAAATCTTCTTAATTACAAAATTGTCCAGCTTGTACAAGCCGTTACTCAAATTCATGTTGAATGCTTCGGTATGTTTAATAAGACTAGATTCTATGATGTTCCTACTATCAATTGAATTACATGGTAATATTGAGGAGGCATTATCCCAGTCAATGCAATGCTTGTTATCCCTCAAATGAACAAACAGAGCATTGGATTCCTGTCCTGTCCTAAAACTGTATATATATATATATATATATAGATATATATATATAGATATATATATATATATATATATATATATATATATATATATATAATACTCAAAAATTCAGTGTAATTTCAAACGCCGCACCATGGGCGAAACTGAGATTACAAGGTCGACTGAGGAAGAGAGCGCTCCTGTCCGTAGTGAGAGGTTTTGGAACTAGGCCTAGACGATATTGAATGTAGTTTTCCCGAATTAATAATGATGCGATTCATGAAGTTAAAGGACTATTATTAAAGTTGATATTATTATAGATCGTTTATCAGTCTGAATAATGCTACGGGTGTCTAAGAAAGTTATTAGTTAGGCGGAAAATATGTCACGTAGGCCTAAGCTAACGCCTTGGGGAGACACGAGGCTGGTTGGTCCTCAGTCAGGCGAAAGCGATCGGACAGACAGGACGTCCCTGTGCGTCCATCCACAAAAACGGTCACGTGGTCTAGTCACCTGTGTTGCGTTATTGCAGTATAACAAGTAAGTCTCATTCGATCTCAGATAGTGGTTAGATAGGGCAGTGATAAAGTTATAAAGAGCTAACAGTGAGATAATTTCAGGGTTTCCATCAGAACCCACTTGACTGCGAGAGATTGACTGCCAGAGATTGACTGGGGGAGATTGACTGAGGGAGATTGACTGCCGTTTGAGACTGCCGTTGATGATTGATGATTAGCGATCGTCGCAGTTGGAACGATCAATGCAGGCTTGTCGCTGGTCAGCGTGGATATCAAGGGATCTGTTGAGTGAACAAGTGCTCCCGACAACTAAAACGACACGGGACCAGCATCAGCATTGGGTGATCAGTTCTTCCCACGTGGGCGCACGGCACCACGTGTTTTCGGTCAGCTAGAAGTATTACCTACTGGCTAGGGGGTCACCTGCTGATGTTTTTTCTTCCCGCCCATGGACGCACTGAGAGTACACTGAGGCTATCTGAGTAAATTAATGGCCACACACACTGAGACCAGGAGTCTAGGGGATACCTAGAGAAACATTTTATCTCCCTTATTACGGGTGTATGTTGAGTTGGGTGAAGCATGGTTCAACGGGTATTGGTGGACCCAGTAACATCTCAATAATAGTGGTAATATTTTGTGTGTAGTTAATACCATTTCTTTCAGTTACTGATATTATCTTGATGTGTGTAGTTTAATATTTCTTAAATAATTTTGATAGTATTGTTTTTTAATGCTTGTGTCACTAATTGAAACCAGAGTGATACTGTGATTTAGTTCCTTTAATGCATTTAATTTTTCTTTATAATTCCTATCTCAGGTATAACCTTTGTTCCCCAGAGTAGTGTTTAAGTTAGGTTAGGAAGTGTGCATCTGTTGGCATAACATAATTCTATTGAGTGCCCTTTAGGCCTATTCAGGGTGGAATTAATAATTTCTTATGTGTATGCCATTTCCTCAGTGGTGGACATTATTTTGTGAAAACCCTTACAGCCTGTTTCATGCGTGTAAGGAAAAAATTTTAATACTTTAAATTTATTGTTGTCAAATGAGGCATTGTCTGAGTTTCTAATAATTTCAATATCATGTATAACTTTTATTCCCCAGAGTAGTGTTTTAAGTTCAGGTTAAGAGGTGCGCATATGTTGGTGTACCATTATTTGATTGTGTCTGTAGTGTTCGAGGGAATATAAGTGTCTAACTTTTACAGTGTGTCTCATTCATCCCAGTCACAGACACTATCCTTCCATGGGTCACAGACAATTCATTTTGTTTAGTAAATTTAAGTGTTCTTGTGCTGGTTTGGGGTTTTTCTCAAAGGGGCGCTTCCACTGCAATTACCATCTAATAATCTTTAATAAACCCCAAGTCAAGTGAGAAATTAAAGTCCAGTAAATTCCGACCGGTTACATATATATATATATATATATATATATATATATATATATATATATATATATATATATATATATATATATATGTATATATATATATATATATATATATATATATATATATTCAGTAACGAAAGGAGACAGTCCAGGACAGCTTGTAGAGAAGATGAAGAAGTGGCACGTATATATATATATATATATATATATATATATATATATATATATATATATATATATATATATATATATATATATATACAGTGATCCCTCCGTTAACGAGCGCCTCGGTTAACAAGATTTCGGTTAAAGATTTACCTTCCATAAGATTCTTAACTCCGGCTAACGAACAATCCCTCGATTAACGAGTTTTTTACAAGCCGACCTCAACATGTTTTCGCTTGCATTTGGCGGTCCACCAGCTGTAGAATTAGTCCACCAATACAGTAATCGGTTTAGGGCTTAAATTCCTTACTATTTTAGTAAATATCAAGAAGTTTATACTATTCAATAATTTTAAAAGTTTAATATTAAATTATTTAGTCATTTTAACAATTACTGAACACAATTGAAGGTAAGGAAACTAGTTTTATGTGCGCCATCCAGCCTGGCAACACACCAAACAGGCCCGTCTCTTTGTCTTTTCAGTGCTTGAGACTCTCTTCAACTAAACGCTTTTTTTCTGTTTGCAAGCCAATTATTGATCATTTTGAAATTTATTTTACATATTGACAATATATAATGCAGTGTAATGTTGATTTAAAGAAAATAATTTTGAATTACACCAGGAGAACTAAAATTTTATGGGTGAAATGGCGCCATGGGGTGACTTCTATTCCACCCCCATGCCTTCTCTTCTCTCTTCTCCTCCACCCCTATTCTAATTCCCATCATTATCATCCAGGAGCCTTCTACATACACACCTCAAAGTAAGTGTACTTTTCTACCTTTTTTGATGAATTTCGGCAATTTTCGGTGAGCTGGAACCAATTACCCAAAAACCCATTGAAACAATGGTTTCGGTTAACGAGTTTTTCAGTTAACGAGCAACCTGCTGGAAAGGATTGTGCTCGTTAACCGAGGGACCACTGTATGTATATATATATATATATATATATATAATATATATATATATATATATATATATATATATATATATATATATATATACATATATATATATATATATGTGTATATATATATATATATATATATATATATATATATATATACACATATATATATATATATATATATATATATATATATATATATATATACATATATATATATACACATATATATATATACACACATATATATATACACATATATATATATATATATGCAAGTAAATCACTGTAGGTGTGCGTGATCTAGGTATATGCTGATAACCACCAGGAAAGAAGAAAACACGAAGTTCCCAAGCGCTTTCGTGTAATTCACATCTTCAGGGGTGAGTACAGACTAGTCTGTACTCACCCCTGAAGATGTGAATTACACGAAAGCGCTTGGGAACTTCGTGTTTTCTTCTTTCCTGGTGGTTATCAGCATATATATATATATATATATATATATATATATATATATATATATATATATATAATATATATATTAGGGTGGTCCAAAATATCACATATTTGTATACGTTTTCTCCACAAGGTTTATTTTTGTCCATTAGGTACAAAATGCATCCCAGAAAAAAATTGGATCATTTAAAGCATATTTAGAGGTCAATCCATTGTCCACTTTTTTTCCATTTAGTACGTAATAAGGATTTTTCGGGGCTAGATAAACACATTATAAACACATTGTCTTTATTCAGCAAAATACAATTATAAGTTTTACAAATTACAAACTAAATAACTCTAGAACACCAATACACATTCTTTATTTGTATCCCTTCATCATAGCAGCTTTGCTTGCCGTTGGTAACTTCTTGCGATGAGCTGCAACAACCTGTAAAAGGTACTGCTTTTGGTCCTCATTTTGCGTTATAGACTCATCATAATGCTTCATATCTAGCCTTTGCCATGGACTCTTTTTCCTTTCTCTGTTGCCTCCTGGTTTCAAGTGAAGCTAATTCTTTATCAATACTAGCCATGCTACATGACTGAACACTTTCCCGCTGCATAGTGAGGAATTTCTTGTCCTCCAAATTAACCATTGTCATCATTGCATCTTTCGTGGCAATATCAAATAGCTTCTCAATATCAGCTTGGAACACTTGTTCTTTCATTATGTCACTCTCACGCTGTCTATTTCGGTTAACTTTGAGCATCTGGTACTGATGATATAACTTTGAAAGCTTACGGGCACAAGAATCTACCCGTTGTGTTGGGATATGAGCATGATCCCAAACTTCCTTAACTTTCAGACATGCTTTGTATAAACTCACGATAATGGTTTGTGCCTCATTTATGTGAAAATGTTGCACCATTAGTAGGGCATCTTTACTTGTAGGCAGCCTTGACATGGATAAACTTCCTGATGAATTGCCCAGGAGCCAGAACCTCGGATGTGATCTCGTTGTAGCCATTGTACCTGAGTGAGAAAGAGAGAGTTAGCTGATTAATTATCTCGCACAAATGAAAGAAACTTTAAAATACTCATTACCAATACACAAACAAAGAAAATGAAACAAGGCTGATATCATTGGCAGGAAAATCCAATAGCTGCCATCTGTGAACATGATCATCCACTCAAGTGTACTGATACTCTACATATGAAATTTATATAGAAAATTTGTAGCAACAAACGAAAGGATATGGATATGTTTTTCTTACACTTATGATAGTAAAATAAGTGTTTCTTGAATTAAAAACTATGGAATGTTTACTATGGAATGCTTCATTTACAGCACAAATGATTCAGTTGTAACCCATAGCAACCAAACAAACATTTGTAAACAAATATACAAGATCAATAACAAGAAAATGATATTGATAAAAAAAGAAAATACCCTATATTCAATAGTACATAGTATTGGTGACAATCTACTAACTCATTATTTACAAATATATATACCATAAATGAAAACAAAAAGAACCAATAACATAATGTTAGACTTTGCAAATACACACCTTCTCCTGCAGAGGTTGTAACTCGACTGAGGAGCTGCCAAAGTGGCTCAGACCTGTGCACTCACTGGAACCAGATCAGTGTTGCCAACATCCTTACAAAATCTGTAACTAAGTCTAATTATTTCTCACAGGTAATAATTGCCTGCCATTCATATGCCATGACACAAGATGGAAACCTGCATAATATACTATTTAGATTGATAATGAAATAATTGTAGAACTGATGAGATATAAATGAAATAAGTAACTTCATCTGATTAATGGTAACCCTTGTCTGTGTTTCCTGTTTCAACCTGTCATTGTCAGTCCCTATGACTCAATACTTGACTCTTTGCCCTTTCCAAATAGGCAACTAGGCTATATACATTGAAATATACCCAATATAATGTGTTGTGTATATTAAGACTGTATCATGCGGACAAGAAAATTCAGTCCTACACTACAAGTATAATATGCAAAATGGATTGACCTCTAAATGTTAATGAATATGGATAAAATTTTACAGACCTTATCTATGAACCAAATGGACAATTTTAAGGCTTGTGGAGGCAATATATTACTACTTATATTTTTTACCATATAGTTTTGGACCACCCAAATATATATATATACACATATATATATATATTTATATATATATATATATATATATATATATATATATATATATATATATATATATATATATATATATATATATATATATATATATATATTAGGGTGACAATAGTGCATAGGGGTGAATTTCTAAAATTGATTAAATGGAATGGCCATTGGTCCAATACTGCATACCCATGAAAAAAGAACACAGGCGAAATCCTGGGTCATTTGGACAATATTTAGAGGTAGCTCAAGTCAATTGAAGTTTTATCCTTATAGGCAAAAAATATGAATATTCATAATATGCCGGTTTATTTTAAAATTTACATATTGAGCAAGTTTATGTGTACACTGTACATATAAATGATTAATTCCTTTTTAAAATGAAACTGCAGTGAACACGCTTACATCAATGGGTGGGAGAGGTGTGGACAACCCATTCATTGTTTTCGCTTTTTGCTTGTAAGGTCCTGTTTTGATGTCCCTGGTTGTGACCGCCTCTGCTCTTCAACAACCTGCAGCAGATGTTGACGCTGGTCTTCACTCTTCGTGATCTTGCTGTTGAATGCCTGTATCAAGGCAATCCCTCTCTCTGCAGTGTCGTTGATGACTCTGAGACCACCCACAACTGCGACGCCAGTTTTGAAGTCTTCATCATCAGACCATGTGTCAGGTTCCTTGGACAAAAAAGAAGTCTTCATTTTGAGACTTTCAAATAGAAAGTTTGATCCTCTAGAAGCAAAGTCTGAGAGCTGCTTTGTGGGAAGGGAAGATGTGGCAGGAAGAGCAGCACGTTTTGGTGAATCCTCGGTTGCCTTCCTCTCAACGATTGCCCGAACTATGTTTGTCTTCATTGTTGCATTAACTTGTGGATCGAAGAGTGCAAGACCCACCAAGCCTTCACTGAGGTACCACAGGTGACGACCGAAGACTGTGAGACATGTTCTTGATATTTTGACGTCGTGGTACTCTGACAGGTCTTGGAGGAGCCGCAAATCATTAGCAGGAGCGGAGGATGGAACGGAGGCCGTGAACCATGCACTGACATACACCTCTAGCACAAAGAATGTGAATCGTTTCAAGCCTAATGTCTCACGAGCAGTTAGTTTAAACTGATTAGCAAAAATCAGGATCTTCATGACATAAATGAGCTTAGCCATCCACCGTGCTCGGTGAAGTGCTCCGGGCCGTCGGAGATTAAACTTGGGTAGAGCTCCATCGAGACACCTGATTGCTAGCTCCAGTACCTCACGGTAATCATCACGTGGCTGCTGCTTCTTGCCCAGATGATGTTTCCAGCAACAGATGAGGTCATCTCGTTTCTCGTACAAACTTGGAGGGAGGTCTGAGAGAGGGCTGTAGTCATCTTGACTGATGTCCTTCCACTTATGCTTGAAGCGAGAGAAGAGAGTAATATCTGGTCCAGAGGAAGGCCCCATGCATTCCACATACGCTTTCTCGGCAACAAGCTCAAGGATGTGGTGACGACACGCGAGATGCAGAAGACGGCGGCCGAGTTTCTGCTCCAGAATGACACATGCCCCCGACAAGTGCCCAGTGTTTGAAGCTGTTGTGTCAAAACTGAGTGCTGAAACATTCTCTGATATTTTCCACTCTTCCAGCGCTGCACTGACTGCTGTAGCAGTTTTCTTAGTAATGTTTAAGCATTTGTCTATGAAAGATCTAGGGTATTTAAGGTTTGAGCCAATATTATATATATATTTGTATTTATAGAAAACCAACCAATGTGTGTTCATACATTCATTATTATTCTGCCCACCATAATAAAGTCAAACAGTCAGTATTTACAACAATGTTTTTACGTGCCTTGAGAATTTGCAGTCCGGAATTCATCGATGAGGAATACAAATATATATATACTATTGGCTCAAACCTTAAATACCCTAGATCTTTCATAGACAAATGCTTAAACATTACTAAGAAAACTTTTTATAGAACTGATCCCAAGCCCACCCATGACCATAAGAATATCTTAATATTACCATTTCACAAAAATTTCTCACACATTCCGGCACAGCTAAAAACCTGGAACGTCAATGTGGCATTTAAAAACTCATGCACTGTTAAACAAATGTTAGTCAAGAACTCCCCCAACAACACAATTGGTTGCATTTATAAAGTCCCTTGCAAGGAATGTAATATGTTTTACTTAGGCCAGACAGGTAAAGATCTTGTAACTAGAATTAAACAACACAAATACAGTTTTAGGACAGGCCAGGAATCCAATGCTCTGTTTGTTCATTTGAGGGATAACAAGCATTGCATTGACTGGGATAATGCCTCCTCAGTATTACCATGTAATTCAATTGATAGTAGGAACATCATAGAATCTAGTCTTATTAAACATACCGAAGCAGTCAACATGAATTTGAGTAACGGCATGTACAAGCTGGACAATTTTGTAATTAAGAAGATTTGTGATCAGGTGAGAGGGCGGGTCACAGGCCCATCTGACCTGACCACCAACCGTTGTGTGCTATTTAAAGATTAGTAGGGTCATTACCTAATTACCTGACCATTGTGGACCTGGTCTCACCCTCCTCTGTATATATTCACCTTGATTTGTATTAATCTCTCTAGTCTGTACTCACCCCTGAAGATGTGAATTACACGAAAGCGCTTGGGAACTTCGTGTTTTCTTCTTTCCTTGTGGTTATCAGCATATACCTAGATCACTCGCACCTACAGTGATTTACTTGCATATATATATATATGTAATACTCAGAAATTTCAGAGTAATTTCGAATGCCCCTCCATTGGCAACACTGAGCGTTCAAGGTCATGGGAGGGAAAAGAGCGCTGCCTGCTCGTCGCGAGAGATTGCGGAACTAGGCCTATATGATATTAAATGTAATTTACCGAATTAATAATGATGCTATTCATGAAGTCAAGGGACTATTATTGAATTTGAAGTTATTATAGATCGTTTAGCAGTCTGAATAATGTTACGGGTGTCCCAAGGAGTTATTAGTTAGGCGGAAAATATGTCACGTAGACCTAGCTAACGCCTTGAGAAGACGCGACGCTGCCTCTCTCTCAGTCGCGGGAAGCATTCACACAGACAAGACGTCCCTGCGCGTCCGTCACAGAAATAGTCACGTGGCCTAGTCACCTGTGTTGCACTATTGCAGTATAACAAGTAAGTCTCATTCGATCTCAGACAGGGTTTAGATAGGGCAGTGATAAAGGTAACAAGAGCTAACAGTGAGTTCATTTCAGGGTTCCCCTCAGAACCCACTTGACTGGAATTGACCGGAGTTGACTGCGAGAGATTGACTGCCGTTTGAGACTGCTGTTGATGATTGAGGGTGGCGATTGTCGCCATTGGACCGATCAGTGTAGGCCTGTCACTGTTTAGCGGGGTAGCAAAGGATCTCTTGAGTGAACGAGTACTCCCGACAACTGAAACGACACGGGACCAGCATCAGCAGTGGGTGATCAGTTCTTACCACTCCGGTGCACAACCCCACATGTCCCGAGCAGCTAGTGAAACCCTCTTGCTAACGGGAAGCTGGAGTTTCTCTCAACTGTACAAGGTCTGATTGGCTCACTCCCTTCCGCTTTATGGACGCACTGGGAGTACACTGAGGCTATCTGAGTAAACTAATGGTCACACACTGAGACCGTGAGTCTAGGTCTCTAGGAGATACCTAGAGGAACATTTTCCCTCCCTTATTACGGGGGTAGTTAACACCATTCCTCAGACTGATATTATCTTGACGTGTGTAGTTTAATAGTTTCTAAATAATTTTGATAATATTGTTTTGAATGTTTGTGCCATTAAGTGGAACCAGAGTGATACTGTGATTTGATTCTTTTAATGCCTCTAATTGTTCTTCATAATTCTGAGCTCAGGTATAACCTTGTTCCCCAGAGTAGTGGTTAGGTTAGGTTAGGAAGTGTGCATCTGTTGGGGTGCTATAATTTTGTTGAGTACCCTTAAGGCCTATTCATTGTAGAGTATTTAATTTCTTAATTTTTATCACCATTTCCTCAGTGACTGATATTATTTTGCTGAAAGCCCTTAAGGCCTATTCATTGTAGAGTATTTAATTTCTTATTTTTATTACCATTTCCTCAGTGACTGATATTATTTTGTGAGAGCCCTTAAGGCCTCTCTCATGTGTGCAAGCAACATTTCTTAATACTTCAAATGTATTGTTGCCTGAGTTTCTAATAATTTCTATATCATGTATAACTTTTATTCCCCAGAGTAGTGTTTTAAGTTTAAGTTAAGAGGTGCGCATATTGGTGTACCATTATTTGATTGTGTTTGTAGTGTTGGAGGGAATATACGTGTCTAAATTTAACAGTGTGTCTCATTCATCCCAGTCACAGACGCTATCCTTCCACGGGTCACGGACAATTTATTTTGTTTAGTAGATTTAAGTGTTCTTGTGCTGGTTCGGGATTTTTCTCAAAGGGGCGCTTCCACTGCCATTACCATCTATTAATTTTAAATAAACCCCAAGTTTATATATATATATATGTTAGGTTCTGAATAATAAGTTCTATATACAGGAGAGAACACAAACACCTGTATAGTTTTGTAGGTTCGGTTTACTGGATAAGAGTATGTACACAAAGGAGAGCAGCACTCTCTCTTGACTAGGCTCCCGGTCAACTGCTATAGGCGACGTATGGCAAGTGATACATTAGCAGCTTCCATACGTCGCCAGGCACATTAATTAAGCGTGTGGGATATGGTAATAACATTGCCACACGCTGCTAGCTAGGCTGAATAAATAATACATAAATGGAGCACATACATGATATATAATCCAGCATACATAATATACATACACCTCCCTCCCCCCTATACGCTCATAGCAAAGTCTTGAGCGGACCTTTTCTTTTGGATCCGTTCTGAGCGTCGAGGGACTTCATCACTGGGAAGGGTATGGGACTCAACACTGGTGGCGGGGCCAGCAGAAGGCATTGTTACGGGTCGGAGAAAACGGCGGTTCCTCCACCACACACGACCACTGGGTAACCGCACCTGGTAGTCCCGTGACCTGCCGAGACCCATGACTACGCCTACTTTGTCCCAACGTAGGGAGGTCGGGTCCTGAACACGGACTTGGGTGCCGACACTCAACCTGGGGAGAGAACGGGCGTGGTCATTGTAGCGGGCGACGACGTCCTGAACACGTTCGGCGGCTCGGCGATCACAATCCTCTGTCTTGGCCTGCCACTCCTTGGAGAAGGATTGAGGGTGAGCAGGGACACAAGAACGAAGGGGGCGTCCATACAAAACCTGGGCAGGGGAGCGTCCGGTGTAGTTAGGTGTGTTGCGGAGTTCAAGAAGACCCCTGTCGAAGGCCTCGCAGTCAATGTTCCCAGAAGGGGCCACCTTAAGGATGAGGTGCTTCAGGGATTTGACAGCAGCCTCAGCGTGGCCGTTGGACTGCGGGTAATGGGGCGATGACAACACATGCCGGACTCCCCATCGGTCAAGGAACGCAGCAAAGTCCCGGCTTGTGAACTGAGGCCCTCCGTCGGTTCGCAGGCGTACAGGAACGCCCACGTCACGGAAGTAGTGGCGGAACTTGCTGATGGTGGCGGCAGACGTCGTGTTATTACCGCACTTGATGACAACCGGCCAACCAGAGAGACGGTCGACGATAACGAGGAAGGACTTTCCTGACACACAGAAAAAGTCGGCCGACACAGACTCAAAGGGGCGGGTGGGGTTGTCGTCACTCATAAAGGGTTCCTGCTGCTGGCTGGGTTGTAATACGTGGCGGGGCTTACACACCTGGACAGCATTGGAGATGTCGGGGTCGATGCCAGGCCGGAACACAGTCTGTCTTGCACGCCGTTTGGTGGCCTCGGCTCCACAGTGACTGTCGTGGAGGCGAGCCAAGGCGTGGAGACTTGAAGCAGCAGGGACAACTACCGAAGGAGAGGTGTCACTGGCCAGAGGTAGGGGCAGGGCGGCAGCAGGGTAGTTGCTGCTCCCTTCGTGCACCCTGTTGGCGTGTTTTACCTCGAGAATCGGTGTTGGGAAGTCCTGGGGGATGATGGCCAACTCTTGGCAATGTCTGTAGGACAGCAAAGGAGTCGGGACGCCATTATGCACATCAATCCAGGCTTGACACGACCTGTTGCCAAAGGTGACGTGTGCATAGAGTGAACCTAGGGCCGGGGTCATCTGTGAACCATCTGCCATAAAGCGGAGATCCTTGGGGGGCGGTCCTAGATCACTTGGAGAGAGCCCCAAGCATTGCAAATGCTGGGGACCGATGACTGTAGCATCAGCGCCGGTGTCGGGCAACATCTGAAGGCGGGATGACACACCGCCGTAGGTCACGATGACGCTGATGTACTGGGGGACTTTGGTCCTGGGACGCTGGGGGGAGCACACATTCCTAATGTGGCTCGAGCGTTGTCAAGAGTCGTCGTACCTCTGATTGGAAGACTGTGGGCGGCCCTCTCTGGTGGAGGGGGGCTGAAGCTTCCGCCGACGCGGTCCCTTGGGTATGTTGGAAGGGCAACACTTGTCATAGTGGCCCAGACGACCACACACATTGCACTGGACGCGTTTGGCTGGGCACCGTACTGTGAGTGACCAGTGGCCCTTACGGTCACAACTGTTGCAGGTAGACTGAGCAGCTGGACACACCTGTGTTCCGTGCTGCTTACCACAGTTGTTGCAAAATAAACCGGGCGTGGACGTGGTGGGCGAAGGCGTAGGAACGGACTTCTTGTCCTTCTTGTACCGGGACACAGCGCGTACAGCTGTAGGGGGAGCACGGATGGCAGAGGTGGCACACCTGGCAGCCTCATAGGAGCGACATATCGTCAACACATCCTTAAGAGAAGAGGAAGAGTCGAGGGAGGTGAGGCGTTGGACAAGTTCCTCGTCCTTAACACCCATCAGGATCACCTGCCTCAACTGGGTCTCCTCGCACTGCTGGTGGTGGCCTGGACATATATCTACCTCTTCCGAGGCTCTCTTAAGACGCACGTAAAAGGCATCAAAAGACTCACCCTCCATCTGTCTGCAGCTAAACAATTCCCTCCTGCGCAGAGCTTCATTCTGCTGTCCTTTGATGTGCCGTTGTAGAACGTCCAGTACCTCCTCTACAGACAGCGAAGAGGTTGGGGGTACCTGCAACGTATGTTCCAAGACACGCTGAATTTCCAAGGACAGGCACATACGCAGCTGGATGAGTTGTTTAGGCTGTGACAAACTCTGGAGATCCACCATTGTAGAGTAATCAGTCCACCGTCGCCGCCATTCACGAAAAGTCTGGAAAGTCTCATCAGGCTTCAAGATGGGCGGCGTTTGAGCTGCTGCTTTAGGTGGGGCTGGGGGGTGTGAAGGAAGCATGGATGAGGTATCTGAACCAGTCAGTACCGAGGCAGTGTTAGAGCCAGGGGCTTGGTTAACAGTGAGGCGAGATATCAAGGCTTCAAACCGTTCACTGTCTTCCAATCTCCGTTGGTTGTCTCGTTCTGCCTCTGCTTGCCTTCTGTGCTCATCCGCCAAACGTCTGTGGGCTTCATCCTCGCGTTTCTCATCTCTCATAAACTTCAGTAAAGCAATTATCTCTGGAGACAACGCTGAATATTGAGGTGAGGGACTGCGCGATGTGGGGGCTGAAGCGTCGTGGCCGGTCTGGTCATCCATCTCTGCGGGGCTATCACCCGCCTGGGTCATCCAGACGCTGGGTCCACGGCTACGTAAGGCGTGAGACATAACTACTTCCTCTGTGTACTATGTTTTAAATCAGTGTTGACCGGTCAGCCCGTCGTATCAACAAGATTTCAGACAAAAAATTAATTAAATACACAGATAAGTAGGTTATATATATAAAATATATATAAGGAAGCCGCGCGGTCAGCGAGTGTTAGTACAGTATATGTACGTGTGCGAGTGAGTGTGTGTCCTGGGCGGGTAGAGCGTCTCGCCCCAGCTGTGAGGGGGGGGTGGAGGCGGCGCTGTGAGGGGGGTGGAGGGAGAGGCGCGGCGACTCCCAGTCAGTCTAGTTACCCTCAGGACGCGGTCAGAGACGGGTGCACTCAACTCTACTCCTTACAAATGCCCAGAACGTGCCGTATACCTTGGGAATCCTTTAGAACAAGGTCACACATGAATGGCACGAACACACAATGCACTAAACACTTCACAGAAAATCACTGTCACTGACACTGCTCAAAGTTGCTGAAATTCTTCGAGGAGAGATGGCGCGGGAGTTGACCCAAGGCTTGACCCAAGACGGGAGGGGACCCTAGCCGGCTTTCTACAAACTTTGCGCTATCACTCGTAATTATCCAGTAAGATCGGATCACTGCGCCATGTTAGGTTCTGAATAATAAGTTCTATATACAGGAGAGAACACAAACACCTGTATAGTTTTGTAGGTTCGGTTTACTGGATAAGAGTATGTACACAAAGGAGAGCAGCACTCTCTCTTGACTAGGCTCCCGGTCAACTGCTATAGGCGACGTATGGCAAGTGACACATTAGCAGCTTCCATACGTCGCCAGGCACATTAATTAAGCGTGTGGGATATGGTAATAACATTGCCACACGCTGCTAGCTAGGCTGAATAAATAATACATAAATGGAGCACATACATGATATATAATCCAGCATACATAATATACATACAATAT
>CAUDMG010001409.1:0-10566 GCA_958450375.1 Homarus gammarus | reverse complement strand
GTATGTATATTATGTATGCTGGATTATATATCATGTATGTATATTATGTATGTGATCCATTTATGTATTATTTATTCAGCCTAGCTAGCAGCGTGTGGCGATGTTATTACCATATCCCACATGCTTAATTAATGTGCCTGGCGACGTATGGAAGCTGCTAATGTATCACTTGCCATACGTCGCCTATAGCAGTTGATCAAGGAGTCTAGCCGGGGAGAGTGCTGCTCCCCTTTGTGTACATACTCTTATCCAGTAAACCGAACCTACAAAACTATACAGGTGTTTGTGTTCTCTCCTGTATATAGAACTTATTATTCAGAACCTAACATGGCGCAGTGCGTAGTCTTACTGGATAATTACGAGTGATAGTGCAAAGTTTGTGGAAAGCCGGCTATGGACCCCTCCCGCCTCGGGTCAAGCCTTGGGTCAACTCCCGCGCGTCATCCCTGCTCGAAGAATTTCGCAACTTTGAGCAGTGTCAGTGACAGTGATTTTCTGTGAAGTGTTTAGCGCATTGTGTGTTTCGTGCCATTCATGTGTGACCTTGTTCTAAAGGATTCCCAAGGTATACGGCACGTTCTGGGCATTTGTAAGGAGTAGAGTTCAGTGCACCCGTCTCTGACCGCGTTCTGAGGGTAACTGGACTGACTGGGAGTCGCCGCGCCTCTCCCTTCCACCCCCTCACAGCGCCGCCTCCACCCCCCCCTCACAGCTGGGGCGAGACGCTTTGCCCGCCCGGGACACACACACTCACACACATACATGTACTAACACTCGCTGACCGCGCGGCTTCCTTATATATATTTTATATATATAATCTACTTATCTGTGTATTTAATTAATTTTTTTGTCTGAAATCTTGTTGATACGACGGGCTGACCGGTCAACACTGATTTAAGACATAGTACACAGATGAAGTAGTTATGTCTCACGCCTTACGTAGCCGTGGACCCAGCGTCTGGATGAGTCAGGCGGGTGATAGCCCCGCAGAGATGGATGACCAGGCCGGCCACGACGCTCCAGCCCCCACATCGCGCAGTCCCTCACCTCAATATTCAGCGTTGTCTCCAGAGATAATTGCTTTACTGAAGTTTATGAGAGATGAGAAACGCGAGGATGAAGCCCACAGACGTTTGGCGGATGAGCACAGAAGGCAAGCAGAGGCAGAACGAGACAACCAACGGAGATTGGAAGACAGTGAACGGTTTGAAGCCTTGATATCTCGCCTCACTGTTAACCAAGCCCCTGGCTCTAACACTGCCTCGGTACTGACTGGTTCAGATACCTCATCCATGCTTCCTTCACACCCCCCAGCCCCACCTAAAGCAGCAGCTCAAACGCCGCCCATCTTGAAGCCTGATGTGAATTTCCAGACTTTTCGTGAATGGCGGCGACGGTGGACTGATTATTCTACAATGGTGGATCTCCAGAGTTTGTCACAGCCTAAACAACTCATCCAGCTGCGTATGTGCCTGTCCTTGGAAATTCAGCGTGTCTTGGAACATACGTTGCAGGTACCCCCAACCTCTTCGCTGTCTGTAGAGGAGGTACTGGACGTTCTACAACGGCACATCAAAGGACAGCAGAATGAAGCTCTGCGCAGGAGGGAATTGTTTAGCTGCAGACAGATGGAGGGTGAGTCTTTTGATGCCTTTTACGTGCGTCTTAAGAGAGCCTCGGAAGAGGTAGATATATGTCCAGGCCACCACCAGCAGTGCGAGGAGACCCAGTTGAGGCAGGTGATCCTGATGGGTGTTAAGGACGAGGAACTTGTCCAACGCCTCACCTCCCTCGACTCTTCCTCTTCTCTTAAGGATGTGTCGACGATATGTCGCTCCTATGAGGCTGCCAGGTGTGCCACCTCTGCCATCCGCGCTCCCCCTACAGCTGTACGCGCTGTGTCCCGGTACAAGAAGGACAAGAAGTCTGTTCCTACGCCTTCGCCCACCACGTCCACGCCCGGTTTATTTTGCAACAACTGTGGTAAGCAGCACGGAACACAGGTGTGTCCAGCTGCTCAGTCTACCTGCAACAGTTGTGACCGTAAGGGCCACTGGTCACTCACAGTACGGTGCCCAGCCAAACGCGTCCAGTGCAATGTGTGTGGTCGTCTGGGCCACTATGACAAGTGTTGCCCTTCCAACAAACCCAAGGGACCGCGTCGGCGGAAGCTTCAGCCCCCTTCCACCAGAGAGGGCCGCCCACAGTCTTCCAATCAGAGGCACGACGACTCTTGACAACGCTCGAGCCACATTAGGAATGTGTGCTCCCCCCAGCGTCCCAGGACCAAAGTCCCCCAGTACATCAGTGTCATTGTGACCTACCGCAGTGTGTCATCCCGTCTTCAGATGTTGCCCGACACCGGCGCTGATGCTACAGTCATCGGTCCCCAGCATTTGCAATGCTTGGGGCTCTCTCCAAGTGATCTAGGACCGCCCCCCAAGGATCTCCGCTTTATGGCAGATGGTTCACAGATGACCCCGGCCCTGGGTTCACTCCAAGCACAAGTCACCTTTGGCAACAGGTCGTGTCAAGCCTGGATTGATGTGCATAACGGTGTCCAGACTCCTTTGCTGTCCTACAGACATTGTCAGGAGTTGGCCATCATCTCCCAGGACTTCCCCAAACCTATTCTTGAGGTAAAACACGCCAACAGGGTGCAAAAAGGGAGCAGCAACGACCCTGCTGCCGCCCTACCCCTGCCTCTTGCCAGTGACACCTCTCCTTCGGATGCTCGGAAGTACTTCCTGAAGGAATTCAGCGACGTTCTGGTGACCAAGTCCGCTCTGGAATCCAAGCCTCTCAAGAAGATGGCAGGCCCCCCCATGAGGATCCACCTGAGGGACGACGCGAAGCCATTCGCTATTTACACCCCTCGACTGGTTCCCCTGGCCTTCCGCGAGGCGGTCAAAAACGAGCTGGACTCCATGGTCGCCCAAGAAATTATTGTACCAACCGGCGATGACCCGTCTCCATGGTGTCACCCGATGGTTGTCGTCGCAAAACCTAAAGGTGGTGTTCGGATCACCACTGACCTTTCCAAGCTCAACAACCAGGTGTCTCGTCCTGCGCACCCTTCTCCCACGCCCTTTGCAGCCATACGCAGCGTGAACCCGAAGGCGCGCTTCTTCACGACGATGGACGCCCTGTGTGGATACTGGCAGATAGAGCTTGCCGAAGAAGACCGACCACTCACAACTTTCATCACCCCGCATGGACGTTACAGTTATTGCCGTGGCCCCATGGGATTCGCCGCTACAGGAGACGCTTTCTGTCTTCGAGGTGATATGGCTCTACAAGGTCTGGCAAACTGCGTGAAAGTGGTCGACGACATACTCGTGTACGACGAGGATTATATGGATCACCTCTGCCGTATCTACGAGGTACTCAACAGGTGCCGGAAGCACGGCATTACCCTAAATGCCGACAAGTTTGTTCTGGCCAGCTCTTCAGTTGACTTTTGTGGGTACACCCTCTCAGGGAATGGTATCGCAGCTGACCCGGAAAAGGTCCGCGCCATTACGGATTTTCCCACCCCTGCTAACCTGACCGACTTGAGGTCCTTCATCGGTCTCGTCAACCAGTTAGCAGAGTTTTCGTCGGACATCTCCGCAGCTGCTCAACCACTTCGCCCCCTGATGAGCCCCAAGAGGACATTCCTGTGGACCCCCGACCACGACAAGGCCTTCCAGCAAGTGAAACAGGCCCTGTCTCGTCCACCTGTCCTCGCCACGTTTGACCCAGCCTTGCCGACAGTTCTGCAGACAGATGCCTCACGCTTGTATGGCGTGGGATACGCCCTACTGCAGGATCATGGTGGAGGGCAGTTCCGGCTCGTCCAGTGTGGCTCGCGTTTCCTCTCTGACACTGAGACGCGCTACGCCACTATTGAGTTGGAGCTGTTGGCCGTGGTTTGGGCGATGTCCAAGTGCAGGTTTTACCTCATAGGCCTGCAACACTTTCACCTAGTGACCGACCATCGCCCGCTTGTCCCGATCCTCAACCACTACACGCTAGACGCCGTTGAGAACCCTCGCCTCCAGCGTCTGAAAGAGAAGCTCTCGGCGTACATCTTCACTGCAGTGTGGCGTGCTGGTAAGGAGCTCTGCATCCCTGATGCCTTATCCCGCTCTCCTGTCAGCCGCCCTACTCCAGAAGACCATGTACTCGACGCCGACCTCGCTCTTTCCGTCAGGACTGTGGTCACTCTCCATGCCGTCCAATCCCTTCGTTCGGACCTGTCACCAGATGACGACAAGGCAATGGAGGACCTTCGAACAGCGGCCCGAGATGACCCTTCCTATGTCCGACTCGTCGAGTGTGTGAGGAATGGATTTCCTAGCAACCGCTACGATCTTCACAACACCCTGCTCCCGTATTGGAAACTCCGCGATGAACTCTACTGCGACGGAGACCTTGTTCTGTACGGAGCACGTGTAGTTGTCCCTGCTGCATCACGTCCCCACGCCTTGGCCCGCCTTCACGACAGTCACCGTGGAGCTGAGGCCACCAAACGACGTGCACGACAGACTGTGTTCTGGCCCGGCATCAACTCCGACATCTCCAATGTTGTCCGTGCGTGTGAGCCCTGCCAAGTATTACAACCCAGCCAGCAGCAGGAACCCTTCATGAGTGACGACAACCCCACCCGCCCCTTTGAGTCTGTGTCGGCCGACTTTTTCTGTGTGTCAGGAAAGTCCTTCCTCGTTATCGTCGACCGTCTCTCTGGTTGGCCGGTTGTCATCAAGTGCGGTAATGACACGACGTCTGCCGCCACCATCAGCAAGTTCCGCCACTACTTCCGTGACGTGGGCGTTCCTGTACGCCTGCGAACCGACGGAGGGCCTCAGTTCACAAGCCGGGACTTTGCTGCGTTCCTTGACCGATGGGGAGTCCGGCATGTGTTGTCATCGCCCCATTACCCGCAGTCCAACGGCCACGCTGAGGCTGCTGTCAAATCCCTGAAGCACCTCATCCTTAAGGTGGCCCCTTCTGGGAACATTGACTGCGAGGCCTTCGACAGGGGTCTTCTTGAACTCCGCAACACACCTAACTACACCGGACGCTCCCCTGCCCAGGTTTTGTATGGACGCCCCCTTCGTTCTTGTGTCCCTGCTCACCCTCAATCCTTCTCCAAGGAGTGGCAGGCCAAGACAGAGGATTGTGATCGCCGAGCCGCCGAACGTGTTCAGGACGTCGTCGCCCGCTACAACGACCACGCCCGCTCTCTCCCCAGGTTGAGTGTCGGCACCCAAGTCCGTGTTCAGGACCCGACCTCCCTACGTTGGGACAAAGTAGGCGTAGTCATGGGTCTCGGCAGGTCACGGGACTACCAGGTGCGGTTACCCAGTGGTCGTGTGTGGTGGAGGAACCGCCGTTTTCTCCGCCCCGTAACAATGCCTTCTGCTGGCCCCGCCACCAGTGTTGAGTCCCATACCCTTCCCAGTGATGAAGTCCCTCGACGCTCAGAACGGATCCAAAAGAAAAGGTCCGCTCAAGACTTTGCTATGAGCGTATAGGGGGGAGGGAGGTGTATGTATATTATGTATGCTGGATTATATATCATGTATGTATATTATGTATGTGCTCCATTTATGTATTATTTATTCAGCCTAGCTAGCAGCGTGTGGCAATGTTATTACCATATCCCACATGCTTAATTAATGTGCCTGGCGACGTATGGAAGCTGCTAATGTATCACTTGCCATACGTCGCCTATAGCAGTTGACAAGGAGCCTAGCCGGGGAGAGTGCTGCTCTCCTTTGTGTACATACTCTTATCCAGTAAACCGAACCTGCAAAACTATACAGGTGTTTGTGTTCTCTCCTGTATATAGAACTTATTATTCAGAACCTAACAATGTTTACTTTGGTTATTGTTAAATATATTTTATTTTTATTTCTTAAAGCTGTGTTTTGATTAAACCAGTTTTAATGGGAACAGTGGTATTAAACTAAACACCTGTCAGTTGTCAGGAGATGTTAGCCAGAAATAAGGTAATCTGCCTGTTAACAAAAGCTATTTTTTTCAGTCTCCTCTGATCTAATGGTCCTATAGGCTAACTGTACATCCTCGAGTGAGGTTTAGAAGAGGGTGTGAGGTGTAACACAATGCAAAGTATAGCTATCCATTTGTGATATGGTTTCCTGTGAACTGTGAATTGTCGTGTTTTTTCACTAAGGCTCGTCACAATTACGGTAATACCCCCTGCATGTTTTTTATTTATTTTATTTTTATTTATTTTTTTATTGGGCACTCCCCCCCCCTCCTTTACATCCTTGTGTAAGGTGAAGCGTTTTACAGCGCCCAACAGGGAAGCATGCTAAGTTCATGCTTGCCTTATGTCTCATGAGTTAAGGGCGTAGAAGCCTGAAGAGTCAAGGGCGTAGAAGCCTGAAGAGTCAATGGTTTATGCCTAAGCAATTTATTGGAAGCTCCAACAACTTGTCCCTGAATACGAAATCGCAACTTTCGATTTACAGCAGGTACCTACTTTGCTGCTACGTGAACAGGGACCAAGGGGACTTGGAAGAGTGTCCAAACAACTTCCGCCGGCCCAGGAATCGAACCCGTGGCATCGTACTTGCGAGGCAAGAGCGGTACCGCTCTACCACCAGCGCCCCCTCCTGCATGCTTTAGTTTATTCTGATTTTAGTTTTGTACTTTGGTCTCCCTTATTTTTTTTTTGTTTTTAAATCGCAATGCTGTGTTAATTTTAAAAGTTTTGCGTAAGGTATAGTTTAGAATGTTTAGTTTTTCTTGTATATTAAATGTATTTTGTTTTAACTTTTTTGTCTGTTTCTAGGCCCTGAGGTTGGAAAATGAATTTCCGAAACGTTAGTAATGAAAGAAACCCAACTTAGTCAAGATGTTTGTGTTTTCCCTGGCTCTCCTCTTCGTTATGAAACTACGCTTTCCACGTAACAATTCCATTGCTGAGTTAAGCATAAAGGGAATTTAGGGGAATTGTAATATGTTATAATAGATCTGTTAGGAACCTACAGTATCCTGAAAAAAATATTGTTCTATTTAAATTTTCATTTATGACATGGATATTGCCTAAAACTCTTGTTCTGGCTGTTATGATTATATATATTCATTATCAATATAAATTTAGAGTGACCATGAAAAATCTAGGTCAATTATAAGAAGATCCTTTAAGCAAAGATATAATTACTATTTTTAACAGAAAAAGGTTGAGTAAATAAGAATAATAATGTTCCAATAGCCAATAGATACAATAGGAGTAACTGCACATCGTAGTTCATTTTATATAGTTAGCAATTTTACTTTCTCTTACAGTCTCTGACCGGAGGAAACTTTTTACTTCTTACCATCTGACCAATGATAGTCAACCTTCATATTAGGGAAGTACATGGGTCAACCTGCTGGTGTGTGAGTCAGTAGTATTACAGATACGGTAAGCTAAGCCCGCACTACACACGAAAACAGCATGGATGCAGTCATAGACCCCTCTTCTAAAATAATGTTTAATATCTGAACTATCAAAATGCAGATGATTTCAAGGCATTAACACTTCAGAGAGGATGTTAGAATTGTTTAAATATTTATCATAAAAGGTTGATATAAATACGCGATTGTACACACACAGTCCTGGGGAGGTAAGACGCTCAGGGGAACCAATCAGCTATTTGTAGCTGTTACCGCCACAGTAGGATAAACTAGAAGGGAGAGAGAGAGAGAGAGAGAAAAGGGGGGGGGGGGAACCGGAGAGAGAGAGAGGGAGTGTTGACAACGAGCTTTGCTGAGGTGTTAAATGTGAAACAGATGGTCCTCGCGAGCCTCGGGCTGACTAGCTCAAATAGTCTCTAGCCGTCCAGTGAGCCATCAATTCAGGGAATAAATAAGTTCTACATTAGACCCGAAACACGTAAGTTTTATATGGTTTAACACCCTACTCTACTCAGATATATTATATGTAGTCGTTAATAATGAAGGAACATACGAGTGAATTAATTATCTCATATGTAACATATGTAATTTGTACTCTGCAGGTTTTGACCGAATAAAGAACAATCGAGTCCTACGTGCATTGGTCTCATTATCCCACAGTCACTCATTGAGCGGTTACAGTAGCTATAGATAAGGGGCCATCTTTGCGTGGAAAGGGTATAAGCCCACTGTACACACGGAAACAGTGTGGCTACAGTAAACTAAGCCAGTGGTACACAAGGAAACAGTGTGGCTACAGTAAACTAAGCCAGTGGTACACAAGGAAACAGTGTGGCTACAGTAAACTAAGCCAGTGGTACACAAGGAAACAGTGTGGCTACAGTAAACTAAGCCAGTGGTACACAAGGAAACAGTGTGGCTACAGTAAACTAAGCCAGTGGTACACAAGGAAACAGTGTGGCTACAGTAAACTAAGCCAGTGGTACACAAGGAAACAGTGTGGCTACAGTAAACTAAGCCAGTGGTACACAAGGAAACAGTGTGGCTACAGTAAACTAAGCCAGTGGTACACAAGGAAACAGTGTGGCTACAGTAAACTAAGCCAGTGGTACTCAAGGAAACAGTGTGGCTACAGTAAACTAAGCCAGTGGTACACAAGGAAACAGTGTGGCTACAGTAAACTAAGCCAGTGGTACACAAGGAAACAGTGTGGCTACAGTAAACTAAGCCAGTGGTACACAAGGAAACAGTGTGGCTACAGTAAACTAAGCCAGTGGTACACAAGGAAACAGTGTGGCTACAGTAAACTAAGCCAGTGGTACACAAGGAAACAGTGTGGCCCACGGTAGACAAGGAAGTAATGTAACAGTTAACATATTCGACTGTTTTCACTGGTCCAATTCTAAAGCTAGATTATTCTCTGTTGGGTATCTTCCTTTAAATCACTCTCTACACTTACTTGGTGGTGTCTGCCTCATTCCTCCACTTGTAGATTCCGACATGCGTTTGAGGCCACGTGACAGAAGGCTTATGCCGCTCCATAACAACCTCCCAGATTGACTCTTGCCCCCCGACAATTGGAATTTGCACCCCGAGTGTGAGAGTTGGAGGTTGCAGTGTATGCATGCATGTGTGTGTGTGTGTGTGTGTGTGTAATAATAATAATAATAATAATAATATTAATGACAATAATAATAATAACAATAATAATGATGCTGAAGCCCTTTTGTTTAGTGTGGTAGACGGAGGTGAGACATCAAGTAGTTTAGTGTGGTGGTCGAGGGTGAGGACATCTGGCGGTATACTACAGAGGTGGATGGGAAAGACTGCTGGTTTGGTCACCATTATTGACGACCAACAACGTTAGTTCCGTGTGGGGTGTAAGAAATAAAAACTAAGATAGAGATTCCACTTAAGAAGATTGTGGCTATTTGTTCAGTGGCAGCAAGCCTCGGCAACCAATGTGTTGGTCTTGACAGTTGTTGATACATGATCCTGTGCCACTCACCTCCTTCATTTTTGGCCTTCTTACCTTGCCTTCATGTCTTACCTAGAGCCTTACCTTCCCTCTGTTGTTCTTTCCTTACCTTCATGTCTTACCTAGAGCCTTACCTTCTCTCTGTTGTTCTTACCTTACCTCTATGACTTACCTAGAGCCTTACCTTCCTTCTGTTGTGTTTACTTTACCTTTGTGACTTACCTAGAGCCTTACCTTCCCTTCTGTTGTGTTTACCTTACCTTTATGACTTACCTAGAGCCTTAACTTCCTCTGTTGTTCTTACCTTACCTTTATGACTTACCTAGAGCCTTACCTGTCCTTTACCTTACCATTATGACTTACCTAGAGCCTTATCTTCCCTCTGTTGTTCTTACCTTACCTTTATGACTTACCTAGAGCCTAACCTGTCCTTTACCTTACCTTTATGACTTACCTAGAGCCTTACCTTCCCTTCTGTTGTTCTTACCTTACCTTTATAAATTACCTAGAACCTTACCTTCCTTTTACCTTACCTTTAAGACTTACCTAGAGCCTTACCTTCCCTTCTGTTGTGTTTGCCTTACCTTTATGTCTTACCTAGAGCCTTACCTTCCCTTCTGTTGTGTTTACCTTACCTTTATGACTTACCTAGAGCCTTACCTTCCCTACTGTTGTGTTTACCTTACCTTTATGACTTACCTAGAGCCTTACCTTCCCTTCTGTTGTGTTTACCTTACCTTTATGACTTACCTAGAGCCTTACCTTCCCTTCTGTTGTGTTTACCTTACCTTTATGACTTACCTAGAGCCTTACCTTCCCTTTACCTTACCTTTATGACTTACCTAGAGCCTTACCTTCCTTCTGTTGTGTTTACCTTACCTTTATGACTTACCTAGAGCCTTACCTTCCCTTCTGTTGTGTTTACCTTACCTTTATGACTTACCTAGAGCCTTACCTTCCCTTCTGTTGTGTTTACCTTACCTTTATGACTTACCTAGAGCCTTACCTTCCCTTTACCTTACCTTTATGACTTACCTAGAGCCTTACCTTCCTTCTGTTGTGTTTACCTTACCTTTATGACTTACCTAGAGCCTTACCTTCTCTCTTTTGTTTTTACCTTACCTTTATGACTTACCTAGAGCCTTACCTTCTCTCTCTTGTTCTTACCTTACCTT
>CAUDMG010001408.1:762500-768901 GCA_958450375.1 Homarus gammarus | reverse complement strand
GGCTGGTTCCCCCCCCCCCCCCCCCCCCGTGTTAAAGGCCACCGTGACTCATCGTTTTCTTACTTTTTCACAGGAATTTCAGGCGAGTATCTCTCTCTCTCTCTCTCTCTCTCTCTCTCTCTCTCTCTCTCTCTCTCTCTCTCTCTTTGCATGTATATATGATTGTATGTCTCTGATGGAAAGGAAGTTTTGACATTTTTATAAGTACAACAAAAGTATACTACTACTACTACTACTTCTTTTTTCAACACTACTACTACTACTATTACTACTACTACTAGTAATAATAATAATGATAATAATAACGATATTGTATTATTCTTTTACTGACTATTATTACCATCATTATTATCATGTTGTTAATGTTAATATTATTCCTAATATAATCAGCATAAATCAAGGCTACTTAAAGCAAAAATAATCAGGCGCGGCAAAAATCCCTTCCCTTGACCCTACTTGAACCCCTTGAGGGAGGATCCACTAGGGTTCAAATCGTCTCAGCACCCAGGCGAGCAAAAGAGGTTCAGGCGACTCAACTCAGCCACGGGGTTCATCGTCTATAATTACGGTGGAGTCCGCTTACTAGCATACACGGGATTATTGAACCTTCTCTATCACTATCATCTGTGTGTTTTAACCTCTATATATTGGATTATAGGATTGTTACTCTTATAGGTGATGTGGTTGATATAGGGAGGTTATTTTGTAGTTGTTTGTGGTGTGGTTATATACGGGAGGATATAGTCTGGCAATCGGGAACAGAAAACGGAGTCAGGTATCAAGTAGGTGTTATAAATACCTGGAGAAGGTGACACAGTCGTCAGTTATACCCAGGCGGTGAGGGACTCCCGAGCTGCCTCCTGTTGAACTGTTTGTCTTGTTGATAGGTAAACTTGAGCTATATTAACTTAATGTAACCTAACCTAACCTAATCTAACCTAACCTTATCTAATCTCACTTCACCTTAGCAATTGGGAGCTTGTTTTATACATCCTGTCCATTGGTTTAGAGGAGCAGGAGGAAGGGGAGGGAGGAGAGGAGGGAAGAAAAGAAGGATAGAAGAATAGGGAGGCACAGCAGTAAGAGGGAGGAGGAATAGTAGACAGGACGAAGAAGGAGAAGGAATAGGGAGGAGGAGAAATAGGAGTAGAAGAGAAGAGGAATTGGAGGGAGGAGGTTGCTGACACGATCCCGCCCGTTCAGGATCTGTGGCGTTCCCCAGCATGATGGCAGCATCCCTGACCCCTGCATGCCGTTCTCGGCCGTTCCCAGGCGGGGGGTGGGGGTGTGAGCGGGGGCAGGGGGAAAAGGGAGGACGGGGGAGGAAGGGTGGCAGAGTGGAAGGGGATGAGATGGGTTGGGTAGGGGAATGATGCATGGTAGAGGTGGGGATGGAAGGGTAGGGGTTTGGAGGGGTGATGGGAGTAGGATGGGTAGGGGTGTAAAGGGGGTGACCGGGGTGGGACAAAAGGGGTGAAGGGTTGAAGGAACAGGTAGGAGGGCGAGGGGAATGGGAAGAGATGGGAACTGGGAAGGGGGGTATGAGGGGATGGGACAGGAGGGAAGGATAATTGAATGGAAAAAGAGGAAGGTGGGGAAGAGGCTGGAAGAGGAATGTGGGGGAAGGAAGGGGGTTGGGATGGTGGAGGAAGGGGCTAGAATGGTGGGGGGAAGGGAGGAAGGTGTAGGAGAGTGGGGGAAGGGAAGGGGGGTGGAGGACGACAGGTAGGGAGGGGCAAGGAAGGGGGGAAAGGGAGCGGTGAGGGGGTTGTGAAGCTGACTCTTCTTCCCCCTGGTTCACGTTAAAGGGGTCAAGGGGATTATCTCAATGGGTGCTGGGGCGAGACACACCCCTCCCTCCCTCCCTCCCTCCCTCCCTCCCTCCCTTACCCCCCCCCCCCCACCTAGGAGGTCACGAACAAACTGGGGGGGGGGGGTGGAGATGGAGAAGATGAGAGAGAGAGAGAGAGAGAGAGAGAGAGAGAGAGAGAGAGAGAGAGAGAGACGTCATCACCCCACCTCAGTAGCAACAACTGAAAGTAGACAGTAAACAAACACCCTCTCGTAATACCCCCCCCCCTCTCCCCCCACTCATACCTCATCCACCCACTAAGGGAGGGGGGAAGGGAGAAGGAGGGGGACAGAGGAGGGGAGTGACATAAGCCGTTCATTCCCAGTCATTATGCACATTCTTCCCCCCCCCCCCCCTCCTTCCCTCTCTCTCTCTCCTCTCTACTCCTCCACCTTTCCCTCATCTCAGTTTCCTTCCCTTTAGCTCTTTAACCTCCCACTCTCCCTCCTTCCCTCTCTTGCCTATTCCCCTACATTCCCTCCCCCTCCCTCCTCCCTCTCCCACGTTCCCCTCCCCCTCTCCTCCCCCCTCCCCCCCTCCCCCCTCATAGGTAGTCGAACTCAGTATGTGTCTTTAACGGTCTCATCTTCTTTCATTCTATTATCCCCCCCTCCTCCCTGTCTCTCAACCCTGGGGGGGGGGGGGGGGGGGGGGGGGGGGGTGGGGGTTATAGCAGTCACTGTGTGTGTGTGTGTGTGTGTGTGTGTGTGTGTGTGTGTGTGTGTGTGTGTTTTGTTTCTTTAACTACCCAAATTATAGGCCTAAAAATTTTCAATGTATGTTTATTGATGTAAGAAGCTGATTCCTCTTGAAATTTAGGTTAGGTTAGGTTAGGTTAGGTTAGGTTTGGTTAGGTTAGGTTAGGTTAGGTTTGGTTTGGTTTGGTTAGGTTAGGTTAGGTTAGGTTAGGTTAGTGTTACGATGGTTAATCTTTTGGTGGTGATATAAACTGGGGTGTATATTCTTCAGGTGATATTCGTGTTTTTCTATAGTAAATTTATTTTTCTTTCAGGTTTGTGGTGGATTAATGAGATCAGTTAAGGCGCCGTGCAGCAGGTTGGGTGAGTATTGTATTTAACTTGGCCCTGGGAAGGGGAGGGGTGGGAAAGGGGAGAGAGGGGAGGGGAAAGAAAAGAGTAGAGGAGAGGGGGGAGGGGGAGAAGGGGAAGAGAGGGGAGGGGAAAGGAAGAGAATGGGAAGAGAGGGAAGGGGAAAGAAGAGAGGAGAGGAGAAGGGGGAGGGTGAGGAGAAGAGAGGGGAGGGGAAAAGAAGAGAGGAGAGGAGAGGGGGAAGAGGGGAGGGAGGGGAGGTTGGTGTCACTCAGAATACACTTGTTATAATAATATTGTTCCTATTTCGCATACACACATACATATATACATATACACATACATACATACAGTACATACATACAGAGAGAGAGGGATGGGAGAGCTAGTAGGAGAGGGAGACGTAGAGAGCGAGGAGGGGGAGCGATAGAGAGAGAGAGAGAGAGAGAGAGAGAGAGAGAGCATCACCTCCCGGTAGTCACGCCTGGTGTGTGTGTGTGGGGGGGGGATGGGACCCGTTACACTAAAGTCCGCCACCCTGACTGATGCCGAAACAGTAAGGGGGGAAGGAAGAGGTGAGGGGGAAGGAGGAGGAGGAGGACTGGGTGAGGGGGAGGACGGAGGAGGAGGAGGTGAGGGGGAGGAAGATAGGGTGAGGAAACGGGGGATGCTGAGGTGAGAGGGGGGAGTTGATAGGGAAGGAGGGGCGGAAGCCCAGAGAGGGTCGGAGGCGGGTAGGGAGATAAGAGGTAAGGGAGATAGAAGGGAAGTCAATTGATGAAGAGAAAATAAGAATTAAGGACAATAAAACAACAAACAAATTAACAAAAAAATTATAAACATATGACAAATAAAAACAAACAAATAAACAAAGGCAATAGATTAGATAAACAAAAAATATACAACAATAATACAAACAAAAGTAAGAACCTCGATAACAAACAAGAAAAACAAACAAACAAACAAACAAGTAAATAAACAAACAAACAAACAAACAAATAAATAAATAAACAAACAAACACAGAGTACGAAAAATATCCCAAAAATCGGGAAGGTGGAGTATAATAAATCGGGGGCTGGGCGTTCCGGATTATAGGCACGAAATCGGGACGGTAAAAATCGGGGAGTTACTGATGTCTTATTTAAAGGGGGAGGAGTTTGTTGTATAATTCATGTCTAAAATTATTGGAAATAAACGTAAAATCCTGAATAATTATAGAAAATGGCAAAAAATTGAGGTGCTATAATCGGTGAGGGAAAATCGTGATATAATCGAGTTATATCAGGTAATAGAATGTATAATATGGATTAGAGGGAGTAAATCGGGATAACGTATAATGTGGTATAATCTGAACCTGGATTTTAGGTTGGTAAATCGTTATAAAAGGTAATCTAGTATAAACTGAACGTGAATTATAGAGTGTATTTAGGCTAACAAAGCAGTTGGAAGAAAATAGCTTAGAATTATAGAACTGGAAATCGGATAAGGAAGGATTTAGTATAAGGGTGATATCCTGGATTATACCTCTATAACCTGAGTCAAGGGTTCGAAGATATAATTCGAATTATAGGATATGATTCGAATTATAGCACATGGTGATTATAGGAGGGAAGGGAAGGTTAGCTAGTGATTCATGAAGTAATTATAGAGGGTACTAGAACTTGATCACGATTATAGGGAGGTCACCTAGAACTGAAATTATATTAAGGTTCTGATACGTAAGGCAGGTTCTTGTTAGGAGTACCTTAAGTAATTATAGGATTCCAGAACTTAGTGAAACTTCTAGTAAGGTGACCTAGCCAGTAATTATAGGGTTCTAGGGTCAAGTATGGTGACCCAGCCAGTAATTATAGGGCTTCTAGGGTCTAGTAAGGTGACCCAGCCAGTAATTATAGGGCTTCTAGGGTCTAGTAAGGTGACCTAGCCAGTAATTATAGGGCTTCTAGGGTCTAGTAAGGTGACCTAGCCAGTAATTATAGGGCTTCTAGGGTCTAGTAAGGTGACCTAGCCAGTAATTATCGGGTTCTAGGGTCTAGTAAGGTGACCTAGCCAGTAATTATAGGGCTTCTAGGGTCTAGTAAGGTGACCTAGCCAGTAATTATAGGGCTTCTAGGGTCTAGTAAGGTGACCTAGCCAGTAATTATAGGGCTTCTAGGGTCTAGTAAGGTGACCTAGCCAGTAATTATAGGGCTTCTAGGGTCAAGTAAGGTGACCTAGCCAGTAATTATAAGGTTCTAGGGTCTAGTAAGGTGACCTAGCCTGTAATTATAGGGCTTCTAGGGTCTAGTAAGGTGACCTAGCCTGTAATTATAGGGCTTCTAGGGTCTAGTAAGGTGACCTAGCCAGTAATTATAGGGTTCTAGGAGGTAATGATATCAAACGGTGTCTCTCTGTTCACACATTACCCTCCTGACAGCCGCCGCCCAGTAGACATCGTTCAGGCACCACTCGGCTTCGTTCACCGTCTCGTTTCGTTCACTCGACTACAACAATGATCAAAGTTCTGTGTCAACGCCGTGGTAATGACCCGTGTGCCCCTGGTGAGTTAGGAGAGGGGCGGGGGGGGGGGGAAGCTGAGGTGGTTAAGGGTGGTTTGGCTGTTAGTTAGATGAGCGTTAGTCGGTGGTGAGGAGCGAAGGATATTGACACGGATCGATGGGGTTGTGGCAGCGAGCATCATATAGTTTATGAAGGACGTCGTTCGATTCCCCTGACGAGTTGATTCCAAGTTGAAAATAAGTCCATTTGGAGTATTTATTTTTCGCAGGATGGTTTTAATTTGGTTTTATCGATCGTCTGATGTTAAGAGAAGGATGATAGAGGCTGTGGAAGTGTGTTCGGATGTGTCGGTGAGGTTGGGACGTGGCCAAGTCGAGGAGGAAGCGGCGGGGGATTCGGACGGTTCGCTTGACTCTCTCTTTGTTCTTCTTCATCTAGATAAGTTGGGCTTCAGCACCGTGCTAGAGGGGCGTAACCCACACCTGCCTGCCACCTCGCCGCCCTCGTGCCACCCCTTCCTGCCGCCCCGCCACCCTCGTGCCACCCTCGTGTCACCCCCATCACCCCGCCGACCACCAATCCACCAACTACACTCCCCTCCTCCCCCGCCGCTCAACACCTTCCACCCTCATGCCACCCACCAACCAATCACACCCCCTTACCCATCACCCCACCACCCATCACCCCGTCATCCACTACCCATCACCCCACAACACACCACCTTCTGACCGCCCACCACCCCGCCGACCACCAATCCACCAACTACACTCCCCTCCTCCCCCGCCGACCACCACCTTCCACCCTCATGCCACCCACCAAACCAATCACACCCCCTTACCCATCACCCCACCACCCATCACCCATCCACTACCCATCACCCCACAACACACCACCTTCTGACCGCCCACCACCCCGCCGCCCTCCTGCCACCCACACTGAAGGGCGGGTTATGGTGAGGGAGGTGGGTTACGCCCCTCTGTCGCCCCATGACCAAGATGGT
>CAUDMG010001408.1:730000-757500 GCA_958450375.1 Homarus gammarus | reverse complement strand
GGTGGGCGGGAGGGATTCGAAAGAAGGTGTGAGAGGAGAGAATGAGAGAGAGGAAGAAAGAGAGAGAGGAAGAAAGAGAGCGAGAGAGAGGGAGGATTAAATCTGTGCCGCAGACCCTTAGTGTGTGTGTGTGTTCGAGGCATTTGGATTTTGTCCATTTGAGGGAGGGTAACAAGTCTCTCTCTCTCTCTCTCTCTCTCTCTCTCTCTCTCTCTCTCTCTCTCTCTCTCTCTCTCTCTCTCTCTCTCTCTCTCAGTCTCTCTCCCTCTCTCTCTCTCTCTTGCCCTTATAATTTCCATGCCTGACTCATCCTTCCTCTCCCCTCACTCTCCCGGCACCTCCTCTCCTCCCCTCTCACTCTTCCGGCACCTCCTCTCGCTCTCCCAGATCCCCCCCTCTCCCGCGCCTACATTTCTCCTCTCTCTCTCTCTCTCTCTCTCTCTCTCTCTCTCTCTCTCTCTCTCTCTCTTCCAACCACACTAATCCGCCGTAGCCACCACCCCCCCTTCCATGGAGAGAGAGAGAGAGAGAGAGAGAGAGAGAGAGAGAGAGAGAGAGAGAGAGAGAGAGAGAGTAATACTTAAAGAGCAAATAGCGAAAACCGTACATAAAGAGGGGAGAAGAGAGATAGGGGGGAGAGAGGAGAGGAGGAAGGAGAGGGGAGAGGAGAGGTAGGGGAAGTGGAAGGGAGAGAATAAAAGAAAACGAGGAAGAGAAGAGAGAAGAGGGGAAGAAAAAAGGGACTGTAGAGTTGAAAGAGAGGAGAAGAAGAAGAAGAAGGAAGAGGAGGAGGAGGTGGTGGGATAATGTGGTTTAGTGGGCCAGTCGTGAGTAATGACGGGAGGTGAGTGTGGCTCTTAGATATGTGGCGGCTGTGGCGGTGATGGCGGCTGAGGTGATGATGGTGATGGTGGCGGCTGAGGTGATGATGGTGATGATGGCGGCTGAGGTGATGTGGCAGTGGCTGTGGCGGTGATAGCGGCTGAGGTGATGATGGTGATGGTGGCGGCTGAGGTGATGATGGCGGCTGAGGTGATGTGGCAGCGGCTGTGGCGGTGATGGCGGCTGAGGTGATGATGGCGGCTGAGGTGATGTGGCAGCGGCTGTGGCGATGGTGGCGGCTGAGGTGATGATGGTGATGATGGCGGCTGAGGTGATGTGGCAGTGGCTGTGGCGGTGATGGCGGCTGAGGTGATGTGGCAGTGGCTGTGGCGGTGATGGCGGCTGAGGTGATGTGGCAGTGGCTGTGGCGGTGATGGCGGCTGAGGTGATGACGGTGATGGTGGCGGCTGAGGTGATGATGGTGATGATGGCGGCTGAGGTGATGTGGCAGCGGCTGTGGCGGTGATGGCGGCTGAGGTGATGACGGTGATGGCGGCTGAGGTGATGATGGTGATGATGGCGGCTGAGGTGATGTGGCAGCGGCTGTGGCGGTGATGGCGGCTGAGGTGATGACGGTGGCGGCGGTGATGGCGGCTGAGATGATGATGGCTGTGGCGGTGATGGTGGCGGTTGTTGTTGTTATAACTTTCTCATGTTCGGTGTGTGTGTGTGTGTGTGTGTGTGTGTGTGTGTGTGTGTGTGTGTGTGTGTGTGTGTGCGTAACACCAACTGGCTAGGCGACAGTTGGTATTATTATTATTATTATTATCATCATTATTATAGTAACATGCAGCCAACAAGGCGGAAACTAAGAAGGATTTTGATTATAATAGACTTGTATTGATAAAATAAAGACAATATACATTAATAAAGAATAAACCAATGAATGAAATAAATAAATCAAAAGATGCAATAAACCATGGAAGAAGAGATAATACGATAACTAATCACAATTATTCTATCCTTGTTATTCCTCATTTATCTTATCCTATCGTCTTCATATCTGGGCATTTTTTTATTAAAGAATTGAAGATAAACAACTAAGCAAATAAAGATGAGTGGGATATAAATAAGAGATAAATGACTTGAAACAGACAATAGTACGATAGAAAGACACAAAGGAAGGTTTGGATAATTTAGTCGTAATTAGCGAAAGATATATAGTGAGTGAACACCAAGCTCTCCACTCATGCACACTCACCCCTGTTATTACCTTAATGTCCGTAGTCTTCTTCTTCTTCTTTCTTCTTCTTCTTCTTCGGAGGTATTTATATATGAAGTAGGAAATAAATATAAACACAATCTACTGGTTGTAAAAGATTGAATGGTATCTCTCTCTCTCTCTCTCTCTCTCTCTCTCTCTCTCTCTCTCTCTCTCTCTCTCTCTGGCATGCAAGAAAGATAATATTGACCGTGACCTTGGCTTGTCCGATGCTGTACTTAGCAACATATATACAAGTCAAAAAACATGAACTCTGATCCTGAAGATGCAGAGAAGTAAAGAGGACAAGTTTTGTGACGGGAGGTACCGGTATGGCCAGCATAAGGACAGAACCAGACAATGTGATGTAGTCGTGGCCAGAATTAGGCTAGGATACAGACACATCTGGCAGGTTGGTAACGCTGGACCCATACCGGAACACTCAGCATGTAAACTTTGTGATAAACCTTTAAAGCATACACTTGAACACAATATTATTGAATGTGACACTGTCAAAGACTTCAAGCCACCTGGCTTATTGTATCATGAACTTTGTAATTATTACATTGAATCAGGAGTGCTTGAGGACATTCTTGCTTTTATCCAAAATTTGCTAGTCAAAACTGATTAGTCCTCAAATAGAACATGACTTCTACTGTGTATGAACCACTATCCTGCGTGGCAGTGAACAGTGATATCACTCACATAACTCTGACCTATATATAGTGTTAATGAATATGATCTATTTCTTTGTGTATGAACCTCTGTCCTGCGTGGCAGTGAACAGTGGTATCACCCTGACTCTGACCTATATATGCTGTTAATGAATATGTTGTATTTCTTTGTGTATGAACCTCTGTCCTGCGTGGCAGTGAGAAGTGATACCACCCTCAGAATAGGCAAACTGTACTCCAAGCTTTGCCAATAAATTTGTTAACCGTAAAAAAATCTCTCTCTCTCTCTCTCTCTCTCTCTCTCTCTCTCTCTCTCTCTCTCTCTCTCTCTCTCTCTCTCTCTCTCTCATTCCCTCCCTTGTTCCCTTCTTTCCCCATCATCTTCTCTCATTACTCCTCTAAATCCCTTTATCCGTTCCTCCCCATCTATCTCTCATCTCCTATACCCTTCCCTCTCACCCCTCCCCTAGTCCTCTCTTCTCCCCTTCCCTCTGTATCCCCCTACCCTCCTCTCTCCCCCTTTCCTTACCCCGTCCCCTTCCCCCTCCGCTCCTCCCCCTCCTTCCCTTCCCGCCCTTCCCCTCCCCCCCCCCTACACAACCGTAAGCTTTCAGAGTAATTGGAGGGACGGAGTGGTCAAGTGTGGGCGGGGGGAGGGGAGCGGAGGGGCCGTCAATCCCCTGTCCCCCCACCCATACCCGCCCACACTCTCTCTCTGTCTCTTTCTCTCTCTCGATTCTTGTCCCTTCATCATTCACACTTTGTGTTCCTCTCGTTTCACTTTCCCCCATCTCTCTCTCTCTCTCTCTCTCTCTCTCTCTCTCTCTCTCTCTCTCTCTCTCTCTCTCTCTCTCTCTCTCTCTCTCTCTCTCTTCAATTCCCGTTTCCCACTTCCATCCTCTTCCATATTCTCCCTTCTTCCCCTTCTTCCCTGTTCTCCCCTTTTCATTCCGTCTTTCCTTGCCATGGGAATAAACGAGGGAAAAAACAGAGAGGGAGAAAGAAGAAGAAGAAGAGTGAGAAAGAGAGAGAGAGATTGTAACACACACCAGGTACAAAGACACGCCCAACAGGGCATCCCTAGAGGAGGGGTGTGTGTGTGTGTGTGTGTGTGTGTGTGTGTGTGTGTGTGTGTGTGTGTGTGTTGGGGGCGTGTAGTGTTTGTGTGTGTGTGTGTGTGTGTGTGTGTGTGTGTGTGTGTGTGTTGGCGTGTAGATGTGTGTGTGTTGGGGGCGTGTGGGGGTGTGTGTGTTGGGGGCGTGTAGGTGTGTATGTGTTGGGGGCGTGTAGATGTGTGTGTGTTGGGGGCGTGTTGGTGTGTATGTGTTGGGGGCGTGTAGATGTGTGTATGTGTTGGGGGCGTGTAGGTGTGTGTGTGTGTGTGTTGGGGGCGTGTAGGTGTGTGTGTGTGTGTTGGGGGCGTGTAGGTGTGTGTGTGTGTGTGTTGGGGGCGTGTAGGTGTGTGTGTGTGTTGGGGGCGTGTAGGTGTGTGTGTGTGTGTGTTGGGGGCGTGTAGATGTGTGTGTGTGTTGGGGGCGTGTAGATGTGTGTGTGTGTTGGGGGCGTGTAGGTGTGTGCGTTGGGCGCATGTAGGTGTGTGTGTGTGTGTGTTGGAGGCGTGTAGGTGTGTGCGCTGGGCGCATGTAGGTGTGTGTGTGTGTCTGTGTGTGTGGGTATGTGTGTGTGTTGGGGGCGTGTAGGTGTGTGTGTGTGTGTTGTGGGGGGGCGTGTAGGTGTGTGTGTGTGTGTGTGTTGGGGGCGTGTAGGTGTGTGTGTGTGTGTGTGTTGGGGGCGTGTAGGTGTGTGTATGTGTTGGGGGCGTGTAGGTGTGTGTACAGTATGTGTTGGGGGCGTGTAGGTGTGTGTATGTGTTGGGGGCGTGTAGGTGTGTGTGTGTGTTGGGGGCGTGTAGGTGTGTGTGTGTGTTTGTTGGGGGCGTGTAGGTGTGTTTATGTGTTGGGGGCGTGTAGGTGTGTGTGTGTGTGTTTGTTGGGTGCGTGTAGATGTGTGTGTGTGTGTGTGTGTGTTGGGAGCGTGTAGGTGTGTGTATGTGTGTGTGTGTTGGGGGCGTGTAGGTGTGTGTGTGTGTATGTGTTGGGGGCGTGTAGGTTGTGTGTGTGTATATGTGTTGGGGGCGTGTAGATGTGTGTATGTGTGTGTGTGTTGGGGGCGTGTAGGTGTGAGTGTGTGTTGGGGGCGTGTAGGTGTGTGTGTGTGTTGGGGGCGTGTAGGTGTGTGTGTGTGTTGGGGGCGTGTGTGTGTGGTGTTGGGGGCGTGTAGGTGTGTGTGTGTGTGTTGGGGGCGTGTAGGTGTGTGTGTGTGTTGGGGGCGTGTAGGTGTGTGTGTGTGTGTTGGGGGCGTGTAGGTCTGTGCGTGTGTTGGGGGCGTGTAGGTTTGTGTGTGTTTGTTGGGGGCGTGTAGGTGTGTGTGTGTGTTGGGGGCGTGTAGGTCTGTGCGTGTGTTGGGGGCGTGTAGGTGTGTGTGTGTTGGGGGCGTGTAGTTGTGTGTGTGTTGGGGGCGTGTAGGTTTGTGTGTGTGTGTTGGGGGCGTGTAGGTCTGTGTGTGTGTTGGGGGCGTGTAGGTGTGTGTGTGTTGGGGGCGTGTAGGTCTGTGTGTGTGTTGGGGGCGTGTAGGTGTGTGTGTGTGTTGGGGCGTGTAGGTGTGTGTGTGTGTTGGGGGCGTGTAGGTGTGTGTGTGTTGGGGGCGTTTGGGTCTGTGTGTGTGTTGGGGGCGTGTAGGTGTGTGTGTGTTGGGGGCGTGTAGGTGTGTGTGTGTGTGTTAGGGGCGTGTAGGTGTGAGTATGTGTTGGGGGCGTGTAGGTGTGTGTGTGTGTGTGTGTGTGTTGGGGGCGTGTAGGTGTGTGTGTGTGTGTTAGGGGCGTGTAGGTGTGTGTGTGTGTGTGTTGGGGGCGTGTAGGTGTGTGTTGTGTGTCGGGGGTGTGTAGGTCTGTGTGTGTGTTGGGGGCGTGTAGGTGTGTGTGTTGGGGGCGTGTAGGTGTGTGTGTGTGTGTTGGGGGGTGTGTGTGTGTGTGTGTTGGGGGCGTGTAGGTCTGTGTGTGTGTTGGGGGCGTGTAGGTGTGTGTGTGTGTGTGTGTTGGGGGCGTGTTTGTGTGTGTGTTGGGGGCGTGTTGGTGTGTGTGTGTGTTGGGGGCGTGTAGGTGTGTGTGTGTGTGTGGGGGCGTGTAGGTGTGTGTGTGTTGGGGGCGTGTAGGTGTGTGTGTGTGTTGGGGGCGTGTAGGTGTGTGTGTGTGTTGGGGGCGTGTAGGTGTGTGTGTGTTGGGTGCGTGTAGGTGTGTGTGTGTGTGTTGGGGGCGTGTTGGTTTGTGTGTGTTGGGGGCGTGTAGGTGTGTGTGTGTGTTGGGGCGTGTAGGTGTGTGTGTGTGTTGGGGGCGTGTAGGTGTGTGTGTGTTGGGGGCGTGTAGGTGTGTGTGTGTGTTGGGGGCGTGTAGGTGTGTGTGTGTGTTGGGGGCGTGTAGGTGTGTGTGTGTTGGGGGCGTGTTGGTTTGTGTGTGTTGGGGGTGTGTAGATCTCTGTGTGTGTTGGGGGCGTGTAGGTGTGTGTGTGTGTTGGGGGCGTGTAGGTCTGTGTGTGTGTTGGGGGCGTGTAGGTGTGAGTGTTGGGGGCGTGTAGGTGTGTGTGTGTGTGTTAGGGGCGTGTGGGTGTGTGTGTGTGTGTGTTAGGGGCGTGTAGGTGTGAGTGTGTGTTGGGGCGTGTAGGTGTGTGTGTGTGTTGGGGGCGTGTAGGTGTGTGTGTGTGTTGGGGACGTGTAGGTGTGTGTGTGTGTTGGGGGCGTGTAGGTGTGTGTGTGTGTGTTGGGGGCGTGTAGGTGTGAGTGTTGGGGGCGTGTAGGTGTGTGTGTGTGTGTTAGGGGGGGTGTGTGTGTGTGTGTCTTGGGGGCGTGTAGGTGTGTGTGTGTGTGTGTGTGTGTGTGTGTGTTAGGGGCGTGTAGGTGTGTGTGTGTGTTGGGGGCGTGTAGGTGTGTGTGTGTGTTGGGGGCGTGTAGGTGTGTGTGTGTGTTGGGGGCGTGTAGGTGTGTGTGTGTGTTGGGGGCGTGTAGGTCTGTGTGTGTATGGGTCAGAGGATCACCTGGCGTGGCACACAAGGGCCCTGACCTTTGTCCCCGCCTCGCATTCTTCAAGTCGCTTTATTCTACACCACCTCTCTCTCTCTCTCTCTCTCTCTCTCTCTCTCTCTCTCTCTCTCTCTCTCTCTCTCTCTCTCTCTCTCTCTCTCTCTCTCTCTCTCTCTCTCTCGTGTTATAGTCTTTTAATACTGCATTAATTTTCTTCACACTGACAAACATACATGATAAAGACAGCAAGACATACCCCTCACCCCCCTTCCTCCTTAGCAATGAGGCTGCCGATATCTGCAACCAACCTCCCTCCCTCCCTCCCTCCCTATCCTCTGCACCCCATACCTCTCCCCACCACCCAACTCATCCTACCCCCCCCCCTTCCCAACCTCCCTTCCCTCTGTTCCTCCTCCCCACCTCCCTTCCCTCTGTTCCTCCTCCCCACCTCCCTTCCCTCTGTTCCTCCTCCCCACCTCCCTTCCCTCTGTTCCTCCTCCCCACCCCCCTTCCCTCTGTGCCTCCTCCCCACCTCTCTCCCGTCTTCCTCCTCCCCACCTCCCTTCCCTCTGTGCCTCCTCCCCACCTCTCTCCCGTCTTCCTCCTCCCCCTCCTCCTGGTGAATCTGTATGCCATCCACCTCTGTACTGCAGAGCGGTCGCCCCACGCTACGGGAAATTTACTCCTTCTCTTCTTCCTTCTCATTCTTTCTTCTTCTCCATGGCGTCTCTTCTTCTTCTTCTTTTATTTTCTGTTGCTTTTTCTTCTTTTTCTTCAATTATTTGTTTTGTATTTTGTTTATTTCTCTCTTTCTGCTTCTTATTCCTCATCATCTTGTTATTAATATCCTTCCTCGCTTTATTACTGTTGAGATATTATTATTATTATTATTATTACTATTATTATTGTTATTATTATTATTATTATTATTATTATTATTATTATTATTATTATTATTATTGTTGTTATTGATGGTGTTAATATTGTTGTTGTTGTTATTGTTCTTCTACATCTCCATTCCTCCGTTTTACTTCATTTACGTTTAACCTTTATTCTCATTCTCTTATTCACATTTTCTTTGTATACAACCTTCTTCTTCTTCTTCTATCCTTATTTATTTTTATTTCTCTTTTCTTTCCTTCTGTTATTAATTTCCACTTTCCTGTTCCCTCCTCCTCCTTTCATAATGTTTATTCTCCTCTTCCCTCCCCCCTCTTCCTTCTTTCTCTTCAGCTTTCCCTTGTCATTCTTCCCTCTCTTCTTACCTTTCTTCCTCCTCCTCATCTTCCTTCCTCCTCTTCTTCCCCCCTCTTTATCCCTTTTCTCTTCTTCCCTCCACCTCTTTATACCTCTCTTTCACTCGTACCACAATTTATTTCCCTCTATCTCCCTAATTATATATCAATACCTTGCCCTCTTCTCCTTTCTCCTCCATTCTTCCTCTTCCTCATCCCTCAATATTCTTCCTTTTTACCTCTTCCTTAATATTTTTTTCCTTATTCAACTTCTGTTCCATCCTCCCTCTTCCTCTTCTTTCCATTTCTTCATTTACCTCCTTTTTCCATTCCTCACTCCCCCTCCTCCTCCTCCTTCCATTCCCTCGTCCTCTTCCTCCTTTCTCCTTCTCATTCCCTCCCTCCTTCTCATCCTCTTCCTACCGTCCCCTCCCCCTCCGCCCTCCTTCCCCTCATCCCGGTCTTAAAAGATCCGACGAAAGGCAAAAAAGAAAGTTTTTTAGAAGAGGGTCCGGAGCTCCTCTTAAGCGTACGCCATATTGTATGTGTTCCAATAACGGTTATTATTATTATTATTATTATTATTATTATTATTATTATTACTATTCAGATCGCTTATAATATTTGCTTTGCTGTACAATTATATGTAGCAAAACGTAACTCCCATAATTTTCTCTATGTCATTAAACATTCATAAAGTTCTTTACAAAATCCATTAGATTGTCGTCCAACACTTAGGCAAGTTAATGGTATTATCATTTTGAACACCTTCTGCCTCCTTCCCTGGCGCGCGTAATCCTTCGTTCGCGCGCGAAAACATCTGACGAGCGCCCGAAATTGGCGGGAAAATGGTGGGCGTGGAGGAGGGGGGGGGGGGCGAGCCTTCACGAAGTTGGCTGAGGAAGACGAAACAATCGGAGCAATTATTCTAAATCTTTAGAAACAAGGAGGGAAGGTTCATAATTCCAAATTTATTAGGATTATATTGCATCCCAAAGATTGAATTTCCTGGGGATGTGGAACCTGACTACTGGTTGGGGAGGGAGGGGGGGGGGGTGCTCCGCGCGAGGTGGAGAAGGTCTTTTATAAACCTCTCGTCGGATTGGTCCCTGAATTATCCTTTAATCTAAAACACAGTCGCGGCGGTCCTGTCTAATTAACGGGATGTATATTGACTGTTGAGTTCAACATTTTCTTTCTTGTTGCTGACATCCTATAGTTGTATAACCTGTCGGAGTCATCGGTTCTATATATATATATATATATATATATATATATATATATATATATATATATATATATATATATATAAATAAATATATATATATATATATATATATATATATATATTATATATATATATATATATATATATATATATATGCAAGTAAATCACTGTAGGTGCGCGTGATCTAGGTATATGCTGATAACCACAAGGAAAGAAGAAAACACGAAGTTCTCAAGCGCTTTCGTGTAATTCACATCTTCAGGGGTGAGTACACGAAAGCGCTTGGAACTTCGTGTTTTCTTCTTTCCTGGTGGTTATCAGCATATACTATATACTATATATATATATATATATATATATATATAGATATATATATAATATATTATATATATATATATATGAATAATAAATTCCTAGAGTGTGACGTCACGGTCTTGGTGTACTTTGACAATTGGCTCATTTTCCCGCCAGTACACTCACCTCCTTCACTCCCTGGCCAGAAAAAAAGAAATCCGCCGAGAAGCTAATTTACCAAAACTGTGCTTAATTAAGGTACTAGCTTAAATTTAGGGATTAATTAATGCTAAGATGCGCCACAGATACACTTGGGGGAGAGGCGTATCCGGATCCCTGATATCGATTCGGATGGAGCGAGGCGGGGCAAGCCAAAACCGGGGCTGGAGGTAAGCGTCCGAACACAACTGGGAGCGCAAGAGTGATAGCAGACGCAGAGTTGCCACATGTCTTCGTCTGGTATCTCCCTGCATCGTTTTTAACCAAATTCTACTCTTATTTATTCATGTATTCTCTTTCCGAGACCGCAGAGAGATAAACTTTAAATATTAGAGCACGTTAGATGCCGAGGGGGTTGAGGTAGAGGCTTCTAAAAAGACGAATTACGTTTAGATTTTAATTAGAAATTCGAATATCAAATGGAGAGGCGAAACGGCAACCTGATCACCCGGTATGTGCCAATATACTCATTTGCAAGTTAGGGGGTGGGGTGGGGGGTTAAGGGGGGGTGGGGTGGGGGTTAAGGGGGGGGTGGGGTGGGGGTTAAGGGGGGGGTGGTGATGGGGAGGGGGATGGGGAGTGGGAGTAGAAGGGGGAGGAGGGAGGGAGTGAGAGGAAAGGCACTGTGAGTGGGGAAGGAGTGGAAAGAATTTCTCTTCCTTTCTTACCATTTTTTTGTTATATTGTTCACTTCATCTTAACGTTTGTTTGAGTGATTTGTTTTCGTTGTTTTCTCTCTCATACAAACAAACAAACATACAAACTATTTAACTCGTCAACTAAGAATAGTATAGTTGTAGTCGTAGTCGTAGTAGTAGTAGTAGTGAAAACTTGAACCACTTGTATAAACGAAACGTAACTAGATAGATAGATAGATAGATAGATAGAGCGCGAAAGTGGTTTAAGGAGACCCCCCCCCCACTCCCCCTCAGAATGTAAACAAAACACATTAAAAGATCCAGATTCACGACTGACGAACGCTTGGATAAAGACAAGGGGGAAGGAGAGAGAAGGATTGACTGGGAGGAGAGAGAAGGATTGACAGGGAGGAGAGAGAAGGATTGACTGGAGGTGGGGGAGAAGGATTGACAGGGAGAAAGATTGACAGGAAGGAGAGAGAAGGATTGACAGGCAGGAGAGAAGTAAATTAAATAAGAGGTCTCTCTCTCTCTCTCTCTCTCTCTCTCTCTCTCTCTCTCTCTCTCTGCTACGTTAAAACATTCATCTTTCAGTAGTAGTAGTAGTAGTAGGTGTGGTGGTAGTAGTAGGTGTGGTGGTAGTAGTAGTAGTAGTAGTAGGTGTGGTGGTAGTAGTAGGTGTGGTGATAGTAGTAGTAGTAGTAGTACAGATAGGATAGCTTCTTATGTATTAGGATATTTAATATTAAGGTAAATAAATGGTGGCGAAGGTGTGGCTATTGGGGGAGGCTGGAGGCCACGTTTTAAAAAAAAAAAAAAAAAAAAAAAAAAAAAAAAAAAAAAAAGGTGTGGTGGTAGTAGTAGGTGTGGTGATAGTAGTAGTAGTAGTAGTAGGTGTGGTGGTAGTAGTAGGTGTGGTGGTAGTAGTAGGTGTGGTGACAGTAGTAGTAGTAGTAGTAGTAGGTGTGGTGATAGTAGTAGGTGTGGTGATTGTAGTAGTAGTAGTAGTAGTAGTAGGTGTGGTGATAGTAGTAGTAGTAGTAGTAGGTGTGGTGGTAGTAGTAGGTGTGGTGATAGTAGTAGTAGTGTAGTAGTAGTAGTAGTAGGTGTGGTGGTAGTAGTAGGTGTGGTGATAGTAGTAGTAGTAGTAGTAGTAGGTGTGGTGATAGTAGTAGTAGTAGTAGTAGTAGTAGCAAAATCCACAAAGTCTTCAGAATTAGTGTTTTGTGTCAACTCAGGTAGTAAACAAGACTGTGTTTCACCTGTGTGCCTCACCTTACACACATTCCTACAGGTGTTGTGACTCAGGTACACAACACACTGGGGGGGGGGGGGGGGGAGGGGCACTGTTGTGTTTCCTTGATAAAAACTCTACTTTTATCTATACTTGGTGTTAGTTATATGATTGCGTTATTTATTTAATTATTTTATTTATTATTTATTTATTTTGTTTTTTATTTATTTTATTATTTATTTATTTATTTTGTTTTTTATTTATTTTATTATATATTTGTTTGTTTATTTATTTGTTTATTTATTTATTTATATATTTATTTTAATTTGTGTTTCTAGTAAGATAGTTTTCCAGTGTTTGTGTTACTGTGGCTATAAGATGTTGTTTATGTACCAATAGTTGGGTGTAATATCTTCCTGTGGTGGACGTGTGTGCCGTCTGTCTCTCTCTCTTGTACACGTCTCTCTCTCTTGTACACGTCTCTCTCTCTTGTACACATCTCTCTCTCTCTCTCTCTTGTACATGTCTCTCTCTCTTGTACACGTCTCTCTCTTGTACACGTCTCTTGTACATAAGAACATAAGAATGGAGGAAACTGCAGCGGGCCTATTGGCCCATACTGGGCAGTCCCGTTTACACCCAACCCCTATTGCTCATATGAGCATCCAACCTATGTTTGAAGCAATTCAGCGTATTCGAGTTAATGATGATATTTGGTAACTTGTTCCATTCATCCACTACTCTGTTTCCAAACCAGTGTTTACCTATTTCACGCCTAAATCTAAATTTGTCCAATTTAAAACCATTGTTACGAGTTCGCTCCTGGTTGGATAATTTGAGTACCTTTGTAATGTCCCCTTTGTTTAGCCCTGCCTTCCATTTATACACCTCTATCAGGTCGCCCCTCGCTCTACGTCTCTCAAGGGAGTGCAAATTAAGATGCTTTAACCTGTCTCTATACTCAAGGTTCCTGATACCCGGGATTAGTCTTGTCATTCTCCTCTGGATTCTTTCCAAGGATTCTATATCCATTCTGTAATACGGTGACCAGAACTGGACTGCGTAATCCAGGTGTGGTCTCACAAGAGCAAGATACAGTTTTAGGATGACCTCGCTAGTCTTGTAACTAACACTCCTTTGTATGAACCCAAGTACTTTATTAGCCTTGTTACGAGCAAAAACACATTGTTTACTTGGCTTAAGGTTCCTACTTATCATTACTCCTAAATCTCTCTCGCAGTCGGATTTCTCTATGGCATCGTTGTTCATCTGGTATCTGGTTTCCCTGTTTACATTCCCTATACTGAGTACTTTACATTTGTCAATGTTGAATTTCATCTGCCATTTTTCAGACCATTCGAAAAATTTGTTTAGATCCTCCTGTAGTTTTGCCGAGTCCTCGTCAGATTTGATAACACGTCCTATTTTAGTATCATCAGCAAATTTACTTATGTTGCTGTCTATGCCGATATCTATGTCGTTTATGTATATAATAAACAATAATGGTCCAAGTACTGAGCCTTGGGGAACTCCACTTGTGACGTTGCTCCAATGGGACTTAGTGCCGTTAATGCTCACTCGCTGTTTCCTGTCCTGTAACCACGCCCTAATCCATTTAAGGATGTCACCTTTGATGCCATGAGCTTCTACCTTTCTAATTAGTCTTTCGTGGGGTACTCTGTCGAAGGCTTTGCTAAAGTCGAGATATACCACATCATAATTGTGCCCCTCGTCCACTGATTCGAAAACTGATGAAAAGAATGTTAATAGATTAGTTAGGCAAGAACGTCCGCTTGTGAAGCCATGCTGGGAATCATTGATCAATCTGTGCTTCTCCAGGTGATTTCGAATAGAGTTTGAAATGATTGCTTCCAGTAATTTGCCTACTATTGATGTTAGACTGATTGGGCGGTAGTTAGAGGATAGTGATCTATCCCCCTTCTTGAAGATCGGTATTACATTCGCTATCCTCCAGGATTCTGGTACTACACCTGTTTTTAAGGACATGTTAAACAACTTTGCTAAGGGCATACTAAGCTCTTCCTTACATTCCTTTAATACTCTGGCAAATATCTCATCGGGACCAGGTGACTTATTAGGCTTTAGTTTGTCTATTTGCTTACTAACATCGTTACTAGTCACTACTATCTCACTTAATTTGTTTTCTTCACTATCTCTGAATAGAGTCGGTGCCTCGGGTATCATGTTTAAATTTTCGCTGGTGAAAACTGTTGAAAAATATTTATTCAAATTATTGCTCATTTCTCCGTCGTTATCAGTGAGCTCGCCGGAGTCTGACCGTATTGGTCCAATCTTTTCTCGTGTTTTAGTTTGGTACATTTGGTAGAATCCTTTGGGGTTTGTCTTTGCCTCCCTTGCTATCCTTACCTCATTATTCCTCTTTGCTTTCCTTATCTCGGTTTTAACCCTACTCGCCAATACCCTATAATAGTCCCGGAGGTGAATTTCGCCACGATTTATCCTTCTACCTATAGCCTTCCTTTGGCCAATGATGTCTCTCTCTCTTGTACACGTCTCTCTCTTGTACACGTCTCTCTCTCTTGTACACGTCTCTCTCTTGTACACGTCTCTCTCTCTCTTGTACACGTCTCTCTCTCTTGTACACATCTCTCCCTTGTACACGTCTCTCTCTCTTGTATACGTCTCTCTCTCTTGTATACGTCTCTCTCTCTTGTACACGTCTCTCTCTCTTGTACACGTCTCTCTCTTGTACACATCTCTCTCTCTTGTACACGTCTCTCTCTCTTGTACACGTCTCTCTCTCTTGTACACGTCTCTCTCTCTTGTACACGTCTCTCTCTCTTGTACAGTCTCTCTCTCTTGTACACTCTCTCTTGTACACGTCTCTCTCTTGTACACGTCTCTCTCTCTTGTACACGTCTCTCTCTCTCTTGTACACGTCTCTCTCTCTTGTACACGTCTCTCTCTTGTACACGTCTCTCTCTCTCTTGTACACGTCTCTCTCTTGTACACGTCTCTCTCTCTTGTACACGTCTCTCTCTTGTACACGTCTCTCTCTCTTGTACACGTCTCTCTCTCTTGTACACGTCTCTCTCTCTTGTACACGTCTCTCTCTCTCTCTTGTACACATCTCTCTTGTACACGTCTCTCTCTCTCTTGTACACGTCTCTCTCTCTTGTACACGTCTCTCTCTCTTGTACACGTCTCTCTCTTGTACACGTCTCTCTCTCTTGTACACGTCTCTCTCTCTTGTACACGTCTCTCTCTCTCTTGTACACGTCTCTCTCTCTTGTACACATCTCTCTTGTACACGTCTCTCTCTCTCTCTTGTACACGTCTCTCTCTCTCTTGTACACGTCTCTCTCTCTTGTGCACGTCTCTCTCTTGTACACGTCTCTCTTGCACACATCTCTCTCTTGTAACACGTCTCTCTCTTGTACACGTCTCTCTTGTACACGTCTCTCTCTTGTAACACGTCTCTCTTGTACACGTCTCTCTTGCACACATCTCTCTCTTGTAACACGTCTCTCTTGTACACGTCTCTCTTGTAACACGTCTCTCTCTTGTACACATCTCTCTCTCTCTTGTACACGTCTCTCTCTTGTACACGTCTCTCTCTTGTACACGTCTCTCTCTTGTACACGTCTCTCTCTCTTGTACACATCTCTCTCTCTCTTGTACACGTCTCTCTCTTGTGCACGTCTCTCTCTCTCTTGCACACATCTCTCTCTTGTACACGTCTCTCTCTTGTACACGTCTCTCTCTTGTACACGTCTCTCTCTTGTAACACGTCTCTCTCTTGTACACGTTTCTCTTGTACACGTCTCTCTCTCTTGTACACATCTCTCTCTCTCTTGTACACGTCTCTCTCTTGTACACGTCTCTCTCTCTTGCACACGTCTCCCTCTCTCTCTTTTACACGTCTCCCTCTCTCTCTTGTACACGTCTCTCTCTCTCTCTCTCTTGTACACGTCTCCCTCTCTTTTACACGTCTCTCTCTCTCTTGCACACGTCTCCCTCTCTCTCTTGTACACGTCTCCCTCTCTCTCTTGTACACGTCTCTCCTGCAACATATAAGCTGCAATATTACAAGTGCAGGACATACAAGCATCTCCCGCCGTCCTTGAATTGATGTTAGTGCTCTCCTAGACGGTAGAGGCGCAGTGTTGACGGAACCTCTGTCTCTCCTCTTAAAACTTTTTGTACTATTTATAATATCATCTTATTTTATTCACTAACCTACACACACACACACACACACACACACACACACACACACACACACACACACACACACTATAATGACACTAAAATATACATCTATGTCCCCTTGTACACGCTACACACTCAACCACTTGTGTAAAGTAATTATAAGTACTGTACAAAGCCAAAGGGAAAATAGTATAGTATCACCACGAGCCACATCGTTCTTTAGAATATAAGTAAAAAATAAATAAATCCGGATTCACGATTAACAAACGATCATCAGACATTTAATTTACGTTCTGAAGGAGTCTCTTGTAAAATAGAAAATGTACATTGTTACTTAAAACACCTGAAAAAATATAATCCCACAACCCAGACAAATAAGACATAGATAAATAAGTAGATAAGAGAATAAACAAGTAAATAATAGGGTGTGGAGGAGATGAAAGTAGTGTTGAAGACGTCTGACATGGGTGGTTTTATCTTGGCTTTGTATCGTAGGAAGGAAGCCTCCATAGCCAGCCAGCCACTCTCCGTCCCTCTAGGCTATACAGTTCTCTCTCTCTCTCTCTCTCTCTCTCTCTCTCTCTCTCTCTCAGCCTTCCTTTAGGTTTTATTACTTGGAGTGTGTCTAAATTAAAGGAATGAAGGCCTTTCTCCCCTCACCTCCAACCTCTACTCTACGTCAGTTTCTTTTCGGGTGACGTAGTAATTAAATCTCTCTCTCTCTTTTTTAATGTGCCTCTATCTGTATGTCTGTTCATCTCTCTCTTTATCTTAATTATAACGATTCTGTAAACGGTTTCTCATTATAAAGCTTATTAATTATGGAATTTTGTCATTATAAAGGTTTCTGATATTAAAGCTTACGAATAATATAGCTTCTTCATCAACTTTACTACACACTATTAAGCTTCACTCATTCTAAGGCTTCTTAATTAAATTTACTACACACTATAAAGCTTCACTCATTATAAAGCTTCCTCATTAACTTTACTAAACACTATAAAGCTTCTTCATCACCTTTATTCCTCACTATAAAGCTTCACTCATAAAGCTTCTTCATCACCTTTACTACACACTATAAAGCTTCACTCATAAAGCTTCTTCATCACCTTTACTACACACTATAATGCTTCACTCATAAAGCTTCTTCATCACCTTTACTACACACTATAAAGCTTCACTCATAAAGCTTCTTCATCACCTTTACTACACACTATAATGCTTCACTCATAAAGCTTCTTCATCACCTTTACTACTCACTATAAAGCTTCACTCATAAAGCTTCTTCATCACCTTTACTACACACTATAAAGCTTCACTCATAAAGCTTCTTCATCACCTTTACTACACACTATAAAGCTTCACTCATAAAGCTTCTTCATCACCTTTACTACACACTATAATGCTTCACTCATAAAGCTTCTTCATCACCTTTACTACACACTATAATGCTTCACTCATAAAGCTTCTTCATCACCTTTACTACACACTATAAAGCTTCACTCATAAAGCTTCTTCATCACCTTTACTACACACTATAAAGCTTCTTCATCACCTTTACTACACACTATAAAGCTTCACTCATAAAGCTTCTTCATCACCTTTACTACACACTATAAAGCTTCACTCATTCTAAAGCTTCCTCATTAACTTTACTACACACTATAAAGCTTCTTCATCACCTTTACTACACACTATAATGCTTCACTCATAAAGCTTCCTCATTAACTTTACTAAACACTATAAAGCTTCTTCATCACCTTTATTCCTCACTATAAAGCTTCACTCATAAAGCTTCTTCATCACCTTTACTACACACTATAAAGCTTCACTCATAAAGCTTCTTCATCACCTTTACTACACACTATTGAGCTTCACTCATAAAGCTTCTTCATCACCTTTACTACACACTATAAAGCTTCACTCATAAAGCTTCTTCATCACCTTTACTACACACTATAAAGCTTCACTCATAAAGCTTCTTCATCACCTTTACTACACACTATAAAGCTTCACTCATAAAGCTTCTTCATCACCTTTACTACACACTATAAGGCTTCACTCATAAAGCTTCTTCATCACCTTTACTACACACTATAAAGCTTCACTCATAAAGCTTCTTCATCACCTTTACTACACACTATAAAGCTTCACTCATAAAGCTTCTTCATCACCTTTACTACACACTATAAAGCTTCACTCATAAAGCTTCTTCATCACCTTTACTACACACTATAAAGCTTCACTCATAAAGCTTCTTCATCACCTTTACTACACACTATAAAGCTTCACTCATTCTAAAGCTTCCTCATTAACTTTACTACACACTATAAAGCTTCTTCATCACCTTTACTACACACTATAAAGCTTCACTCATAAAGCTTCTTCATTAACTTTACTACACACTATAAAGCTTCACTCATAAAGCTTCTTCATCACCTTTACTACACACTATAAAGCTTCACTCATTCTAAAGCTTCCTCATTAACTTTACTACACACTATAAAGCTTCACTCATAAAGCTTCTTCATCACCTTTACTACACACTATAAAGCTTCCTCATTAACTTTACTACACACTATAAAGCTTCACTCATAAAGCTTCTTCATCACCTTTACTACACACTATTGAGCTTCACTCATAAAGCTTCTTCATCACCTTTACTACACACTATAAAGCTTCACTCATAAAGCTTCTTCATCACCTTTACTACACACTATAAAGCTTCACTCATAAAGCTTCTTCATCACCTTTACTACACACTATAAAGCTTCACTCATAAAGCTTCTTCATCACCTTTACTACACACTATAAAGCTTCACTCATAAAGCTTCTTCATTAACTTTACTACACACTATAAAGCTTCACTCATAAAGCTTCTTCATCACCTTTACTACACACTATAAAGCTTCACTCATAAAGCTTCTTCATCACCTTTACTACACACTATAAAGCTTCACTCATAAAGCTTCTTCATCACCTTTACTACACACTATAAAGCTTCACTCATAAAGCTTCTTCATCACCTTTACTACACACTATAAAGCTTCACTCATAAAGCTTCTTCATCACCTTTACTACACACTATAAAGCTTCACTCATAAAGCTTCTTCATCACCTTTACTACACACTATAATGCTTCACTCATAAAGCTTCTTCATCACCTTTACTACACACTATAATGCTTCACTCATAAAGCTTCTTCATCACCTTTACTACACACTATAATGCTTCACTCATAAAGCTTCTTCATCACCTTTACTACACACTATAATGCTTCACTCATAAAGCTTCTTCATCACCTTTACTACACACTATAAAGCTTCACTCATTATAAAGCTTCCTCATTAACTTTACTAAACACTATAAAGCTTCTTCATCACCTTTACTCCTCACTATAATGCTTCACTCATAAAGCTTCTTCATCACCTTTACTACACACTATAAAGCTTCACTCATAAAGCTTCTTCATCACCTTTACTACACACTATAAAGCTTCACTCATTATAAGGCTTCCTCATTAACTTTACTACACACTATAAAGCTTCACTCATAAAGTTTCTTCATCACCTTTACTACACACTATAAAGCTTCACTCATAAAGCTTCTTCATCACCTTTACTACACACTATAAAGCTTCACTCATTATAAGGCTTCCTCATTCACTTTACTACACACTATAAAGCTTCACTCATAAAGTTTCTTCATCACCTTTACTACACACTATAAAGCTTCACTCATAAAGCTTCTTCATCACCTTTACTACACACTATAAAGCTTCACTCATAAAGCTTCTTCATCACCTTTACTACACACTATAAAGCTTCACTCATAAAGCTTCTTCATTAACTTTACTACACACTATAAAGCTTCACTCATAAAGCTTCTTCATCACCTTTACTACACACTATAAAGCTTCACTCATAAAGCTTCTTCATCACCTTTACTACACACTATAAAGCTTCACTCATAAAGCTTCTTCATCACCTTTACTACACACTATAAAGCTTCCTCATTAACTTTACTACACACTATAATGCTTCACTCATAAAGCTTCTTCATCACCTTTACTACACACTATAAAGCTTCACTCATAAAGCTTCTTCATCACCTTTACTACACACTATAAAGCTTCACTCATAAAGCTTCTTCATCACCTTTACTACACACTATAAAGCTTCACTCATAAAGCTTCTTCATCACTTACTAACACTATAAAGCTTCTTCATCACCTTTACTACACACTATAAAGCTTCACTCATAAAGCTTCTTCATCACCTTTACTACACACTATAAAGCTTCACTCATAAAGCTTCTTCATCACCTTTACTACACACTATAAAGCTTCACTCATTATAAGGCTTCCTCATTAACTTTTCCTAGCGTTGTCGACAGTTCAAAGAAGTCTTTTTTTTTTCTCCATAATATAATTAAACCCCTGAGAGAGATGGAAGGTCTTGTCCGTGTGTTAGTTTTGTTTGTTATTGTGGTTATTATTGTCATTGTTTTTATTGTTTTTGTATTAGTGTTGTTGTTGTTGTTAGTTCTCCTACTGTACGACAGTTTGGACAGATGCTCTGGCGTCTACCACCTGTGAACCTAACATAACCCACACTGATGCTGATCTGTGCTGGCGGGCGCACGATGTTGGCTGCCATGCTCTCTGAAAAAGCAATTCCACCAAAGAAAACGATCCTCTACAAAAAAGGACTCAAGAATTATGTAAAGAAAATGAGAATAAATAAAAGAAAATGGGGAATAGATAACAAAAAACAAACAGGGAAATAAACATTCAAGTGAAAGGAAACAAGAATGTAATGTAATGTAAAACGAGACTCAGTGCTGAAGATTTACTCCAATTAAAGAAAACGATCATTTACAAAAGGAAATGGAAAAGCCATCAAAGAAAACGAGACACCAAGAAAGAAAACGGAAAGTCCATCAAAGAAAATGACAAACCAAAAAAGAAAAACAAAAATTATCAAAGAAAACGAGAATAAATGAAAGAAAATGGAAAAATCATCAAAGAAAAAGAAAATTAATGAAGGAAAGTGGAAAGACCATCAAAGAAAACGGATGATACTTGCCTGGTGTACGGGTTAGGGCAGTCAGTCTTTACCATGCAGAGTGGCTCAATATGTGGTTGCTTTCTTGCACACCTGCCTGCTTGTTTACTTACCTGCCTGCTTGTTTACATACCTGCCTTTTTGTTTACATATCTGCCGGCTTGTTTACATACCTGCCTGTTTATTTACAAACCTGTGCCCTTATTTACACACCTGTTTGCTGACTTACATACCTACCTCCTCCCTCACCTGCCTCCTTGTTCTCCCCCTCTCTCTCCCTCACTACCTCCCTCCACCCCCTCCCTAGGCTCCTGCTTGCGTGCTTGTCTGCGAGTGTGTTCCATTGCTTGCTCCGGCATTTCCCTAGTGTTGGGGGGAGGGTGGAGGGGTTAGAGGGAGAGGTGGAAGAAAGGTGTTGGATGAAGGAAGGTGGAGAGGAGGTGGAGGGGGAAGTGGGATGGAGGGAGCGGATTGGATGGTGGTGAAGGGGTAGAGTAAGAAGGTTGGATGGAGGAAGGGGAGAAGGTTGGTGGGGTAAATGGGAAGAAAGGTGGAGGAGGAAAGGAATGGGAATGAACTTGGAGGTTGGGTGGGGGTTGAGGGGGGTGGAGGTAAAGGGGAAGGGAAAGAGGAGATGAAGGGGAAGAAGGGGGTAGAGGAAGTGAAGGGGAAGAGGAGGTGAAGGGGTAGAGGAGTTGAAGGGGGGTAGAGGAGTTGAAGGGGAAGAGAAGGGAAAAGTGAAGGGAAGATGGATGGGATGCAGGTGGTGGTTGTGAGGAGAGGGAAGGATGAGATTGAAACTTGCTTGCGGCCGACGACACCCTGGACCTAAGCTCTCGACACATGGTGAAGCCCCCTTGGTCGATCACGTACTCATTAGCATCACAACAAGAGGAATGATGCATGAGTCTCCCCCTTAAAGATAATAGGAAAAAAAAAAGAAAATGAGAAGAGGATAAAGAGAAAACGGACGGTGGAATATTTTTAATTTTTTGCTCTTCTCCTCCTTGTTGTTCTTCTTCTTCTTTGCTTGGGGATTTCTTTCTTTGTTCTTCATGTCTGTCTAGAACGGTGTTTTGAATGTGTGTGTGTGTGTGTGTGTGTGTGTGTGTGTGTGTGTGTGTGTGTGTGTGTGTGTGTGTGTTTTAGTTGAATGTTGTTGAAGAAATATGCGTATGTTTGTGTTTGTTTAGCTATATATTGTCTTGTGATTATATGTGACTACCTGTATGTCTGTTTGTGAGTTTGATATTCTCTCTGTCTGTCTCATTTGAACCAAATATCTCCACATAACAGATTAAATGTTAGGTCAGAGGTCAAAGGTCACACAGGTCAAGGTAATATTTAACAGTCACAGAGGTCAAGGTCAAAGAAAGTGGTTTGTGACCTTAAATTAACATAACAAATAGTATTGAAAATTTGGTCTGTTTATTTTCCTTTATTATTATTATTATTATTATTATTATTATTATTATTATTATTATTACTTCCTTATATTGTATTCATCTCTCGAGTATGTTAACTTGTCTGTCTGTGGTGGTTAGAGGGAGTGTACCTGTTCTAGAGGTTATGGGAGGCTTAACGAGGTGGTTTAACTGTGTATTAACTAATGATTTGTTAGAGCTCAACCAAGACTAATCACGGGTTAACGAGGCGGTAGCTGTAGTCTAATGAGGGTTAAACGCTAATCAAGTATTAGAGGTTAAGAGGGTTAGTTATAGGTTAACGAGGAGTTAGTTGGGTGTTAAGAGAGATTAAACGTTAACCAGGGAGAGTTACAGACTAACTAACGTTTAGTAGAGGTTAAAAGAGCAATGACGTTTGGCATTTAACGAAGATTAACTGAAAGGTTTAACAAAAGTCAGGTAAAGGTTAAGAGGGAGCTAATTAGATGTTACCTGTATGTGAAGTAGTGAAGACTTGTCGCCAATAACGAAAATTAGTCAAATGGTTTTTGAAACGAGAGGTAGTGTGTGTTCTGCTTAACGAGGAGGTTAACGAACAAGAGCGTACGTAAACCCGACGCACCCAGAGCCACACCAGACATGTAAAAGAAAAAAAGAAACAGAAAAGGAAATAAAAAAAGACAATGATTTTGCATCTAGCGGTGTTGCCATACGGCGAGCTTCTCTTTTTCAGCGAATAAACATTACAAATACCTCCCATCTCCCTCCCTCCCTCCCATCTCCCTCCCTCCCATCTCCCTCCCTCTCATCTCCCTCTCTCCATGAGCCCTCACTCCCTGAACCCTCCCTCCCATCTCCCTCCCTCTATGAGCCCTCACTCCCTGAACCCTCCCTCCCATCTCCCTCCCTCCATGAGCCCTCACTCCCTGAACCCTCCCTCCCATCTCCCTCCCTCACTCCCTGAGCCCTCCCTCCCTCCCTCCTTTCCTCTCGCACTAAACCGAAATTTGTTTGGATTGGGTTTTCTGGCTTTACGATTCTGCTCAAATCTACGCCAAATTACGCAAAGTTTACGTATAAAGTGCAAGAGGTAGAATTGAGGCTACAAAAATTGACGTGTTTTTTAAAATAGCGTCGCCAAACTGACTCGACGCTAAATTTCGTGAGCGATCGCGCCAGAACCTCTCTTATGATTTTTATTTTTCTTCCTCTAAATTTATTCCGGCCGCTGACTTAATTTACTTTGGTATCTTGTCGGAATATGTGGTAAATATATTCTGTTTTTTTATTTTGTGTCAGCGGGTTACCATCTGGAAGGACATAGAGGCAGAGATGTAACAGAAAATAATGAGGTAATGCCCGAATGAAAACACTGCCCCGAAAGGTACAAATAGCCGGGGTTGCGCGCGAGGCAGAAGGGGCATTAACTCCGCCTCATGAAATAGAGTTCAGTCCGCTTTATTGCCTCCAAACTTTTTCTCCTTCTCTCTCAATCACTCCAGATATTATAATAAACTCCAGTATTATCAGTGGCAGCTGTGGCGGACCCTTCCTTCCCTGCCGAGTCGTTCATTGCGTAATTGTTTGTGGGGCGATGATCTCCTTAACACAAAGAGGGTTTATAAGTAGAGGTATTGGGAAAGGTGAAGGGAGGTACTTTCAAGTGAGGAGGAGGAGAGGGGGGAGGAGGAAGAGTAGGAGGAGGAGTAGGAGAGGGGGAGGAGGAAGAGTAGGAGGAGGAGTAGGAGAGGGGGAGGAGGAAGAGAGGGGGGAGGAGGAAGAGTAGGAGGAGGAGTAGGAGAGGGGGAGGAAGACGACGAGGAGGAGGAGGAGGAGGAGAGGAGGAGGAGGAAGAGTAGGAGGAGGAGGAGTAGGAGAGGGGGAGGAGGAAGAGTAGGAGGAGGAGTAGGAGAGGGGGAGGAGGAGGAGAGGGGGGAGGAGGAAGAGTAGGAGGAGGAGTAGGAGAGGGGGAGGAAGACGACGAGGAGGAGGAGGAGGAGAGGGGGAGGAGGAAGAGTAGGAGGAGGAGGAGTAGGAGAGGGGGAGGAGGAGTAGGAGGAGAGGGGGAGGAGGAGGAGGAGGAGGAGTAGGAGAGGGGGAGGAGGAGTAGGAGGAGGAGGAGTAGGAGAGGGGGAGGAGGAGTAGGAGAGGGGAAGGAGGAGGAGGAGGAGGAGGAAGAAGCATGGGGGTCAGGCGCGTCCTCACCTCTGTCAACTCCTCCTCTGTGTTTTCGTTATTATGATTGTGAATAACGTTTAGAAAATATAAGTTTTGACGTGGAGTAATGATGGTGTGTGTATATATACTCGTGTCTATTGTTTTATATATATATATATGTACGTTTGTTTTCTTTTTGACAGTTTGCAGTGTTTAAAAAAATACTTCAGTGAAAGATTATTTGGACCACCTGAAGATTAGGCATCCCCAGCTTATTTCACCTGCATATTAACTAACCTAACACTAACCTAACCTAACACTAACCTAACCTAACACTAACCTAACCTAACACTAACCTAACCTAACCTAACCTAACCTAACCTAACACTAACCTAACCTAACCTAGCTTAACCTAACCTAATCTAACCTAACCTATCCTAACCTAATCTAACCTAACCTAACCTTAACCTAACCTATCCTAACCTAACCTAATCTAACCTAACCTAACCTAACCTAACCTAACCTTAACCTAATGTAACAGGGTGATTAATCTTCAAGTGAAATAAGCTGGGGTGTCTAATCTATAGATGGTCCGATGAGTGTGTGATTTTGTTAACTTTGCTTTGTAAGGTTGAGAGAGAGAGAGAGAGAGAGAGAGAGAGAGAGAGAGAGAGAGAGAGAGAGAGAGAGAGAGAGAGAGTTTGGTGATAATATTAGTAAACAAAGTAGTTTTCACTATATTACTAAACCCATTTTTTTCATTGTCGCCATAAAGTGCCAGAACTCAACCCAAAGCTGCAACACTTACCTTAGAGTCATAGTTTACCTCAGAGAACTGTAGTTTACCTCAGAGGACTGTAGTTTACCTCAGAGGACTGTAGTTTACCTCAGAGGACTGTAGTTTACCCCAGAGGACTGTAGTTTACCGCAGAAGACTGTAGTTTACCTCAGGGTACTGTAGTTTACCTCAGGGTACTGTAGTTTACCTCAGAGTACTGTAGTTTACCTCAGGGTACTGTAGTTTGCCTCAGAGTACTGTAGTTTACCCCAGAGGACTGTAGTTTACCTCAGAGGACTGTAGTTTACCTCAGGGTACTGTAGTTTACCTCAGGGTACTGTAGTTTACCTCAGAGTACTGTAGTTTACCCTCCGTACCGAAATTGCACTCGAGTACACTACTGAGGTTAAAATCCCGCTGAGCCAGAGTTTACCTTGTGTACCCGAGTGGCCCCGTCTTCACCTCCCCACCCTGCCCTCACCTCACCCACCCTGCCCTCACCTCACCCCACCACCCCCACCCTGCCCTCACCTCACCCACCCTGCCCTCACCTCACCCCACCACCCCCACCCGTCTGACCCTCACCCCAACACCCTTCTACCACTCATCACCCCACAACCCACACCCCTCTACCCCTCATCACCCCACCACCACCCCCACACAGAGAAACATAAACAGAAAAACTTGGGGAGAAAAAGATGAATATGAACTGGAGATAAACAAGGTGGTGCCACAGGTAGGGACAGGTGAGTAAGAATTCCTCCTTCAAGATGGATTACATAATGACACAGCGTCTGTTAGGGGGTGAGGGGAGAGGGGGGGGGAAGGGTGAGGAGGAGTTAAGGGAGGGTTTTGAAGTGGTGAGGAAAGAGGAGTGGGGGAGGAGGGGGGGGGGAAGGGTGAGGAGGAGTTAAGGGAGGGTTTTGAAGTGGTGAGGAAAGAGGAGTGGGGGAGGAGGGGGGGGGTTGAGTTATTAGGGAAGGAGGAGAGTTAGGGTGGAGGAAGGGGGAGGGTAGTAAGGTAAGAAGGGGGAGGGAGGAAGGGGTAGGGTAGTTAGGGAGGAATAGGAAGGGGTGGGTTAGCAGGAGATAAAGGGGGGGGAGAAATGGATAGGGTGAGGGGATGTTTTTCTACCTCATCCCCCCCCCCTTCGTTCTTACGTACGACTCCTACCTCACCATTCCCATCCTTTACCTTCCCACTTACCCCTTTATCGGCCCATCCCCAACACCCCTTCCCGCCCTTCTCACTCGAATTGTCTTCCTTTTTCATCCCTTCCTTTCGCCTCCCTTTCTTTCCCCCCGACTCCTCACCTTCCCTCCCTTTCCATATCCCCCTCACCCTTCCTCTTACCCCCACAAATCCCCCATACTTCTTCTTCAATGACCCAACCTCCCCCCTCCCCCCTTACCTTGCTCCAGGCCCGACCCTCCACCCCGTAAACCCCCTCCTCCCTTCCCCTCCTTTTCTCCTCCCACCTTCCTCCCTCCTCCCTACCTACCTCTGACCCGACCTGCCAGCCTTGCTTTGACCTGTGACCCCGGATGTTGAGGTCAGCGTCGCCCTGGGCAGACGAGCTAGCGAGGAAGGTGGTGCGAGGAGGGGGTGCGGGGGGTTAAGTAGCAGAGGACCGCTAATTTCGGGGGTTCGCAGGGTGCTACACATTACCGCCGGTCCGCTACTCGTCTTGTCACACGGGGGGAAGGAATCGAAGGAAGAATAGGGGCGTAGGAAGGAGGAAGGTGAGGGAGAGTGGGCAAAGAGTGATGAGTGAGGTAAGGAAGAAGGATGAGGGAGAGTGGGGAAGGCGTGATGAGGAGGGAGGAAGGATGATGGAGAGTGGGGCAAGGAGAAGAGGGGGGACAGGTGTGTGTGTTGTTCTCTTCTCAGGAATATTTTGATGACAGATCTTGACTGACTGTACGAAGCGGGGAAGACTGAAGGAGACAGAGAAAAAGAATAAGGAATTAAGAGAGAGAGAGAGAGAGAGAGAGAGAGAGAGAGAGAGAGAGAGAGAGAGAGAGAGAGAGAGAGAGAGAGAGAGAGACTTAATGGACTTGGGGAAGACTATCTCGTGAAAGACAATATGCATTAGAAGTTCAGAAGGCTACCCACATCGGCAATAAGGCGGTGTAAACACATATCAGCTGATTGTGACGTCATAATCAACAAACATTTTATTTATTCCTCATTAATTTAATTAGATAGAGTGTGGGGGAAGGT
>CAUDMG010001408.1:685000-725000 GCA_958450375.1 Homarus gammarus | reverse complement strand
CTTGCCTTGGTTTTGATAATAGAAGTTATAATTATTATGTGGTCTTGAGGCAGAGAGGAAAATTAGACATGGGAATCTGCATGGAAAGTGTATTCTCTCTCTCTCTCTCTCTCTCTCTCTCTCTCTCTCTCACCATCATCACCATCAACGTCTCATATTACTGTTCTCGTCCACTCAACCATGCCTGGCTAATGTCTTTGTCTGTACAGGAAATATCTGTGTGTGTGTGTGTGTGTGTGTGTGTGTACAGATACAAACACAGGTACAGTACATTTACAAGTACAGTTACAAAGGTTTCAAAGCTAGTCCATAAACAGTACTCAGGAGTAGTATTCAACAGTACTTAACATCATAGTGTACTCTTAACACCCTTGAGTACGATGAACTAAAATTTTGTGTAGGATGACCAGATCCCTTGAGTACAATGAGTTGATCGATTGAGTCCAATGAATTAACTCCATGAGTACATTGCCATCTTCCTCAGAGGAATACGTCATCGAATTAAGAGGGTTAAGACATCGTACTCAAGGGGTTAAGTCATACTAAAGGGGTTGAATAATAACAACAACAACAACAACAACAACAACAACAACAACAACAACAACAACAACAACAACAATAATAATAATAATAATAATAATAATAATAATAATAATAATAATAATAATAATAATAATGATAATAATAATAATAATAATAAAAATAATATCACTAAATAACACCAATGAACATTAACAACCATAACAGGTAGGAGGCACAAAGTCAGTTTATATCGTGGGTGAGTTTTGCATGGCGACAGATATGCAAATTAGTGCGTGGGTATAATCAGGGGCTCAGTGTGCTAATTAAAGTTATTTTTATTCTCTCTCTCTCTCTCTCTCTCTCTCTCTCTCTCTCTCTCTCTCTCTCTCTCTCTCTCTCTCTCTCTCTCTCTCTCTCTCTCTCTCTCTCTCTCTCTGAGTAGATAAGTTACACAAAGACAAACAAAAATAGAAATATGAATATGAGAGAAATAGAGAGAAAGAGAGAGGTTAAGGAGAGACATATATGTAAGTAGAGAGAGAGAGAGAGAGAGAGAGAGAGAGAGAGAGAGAGAGAGAGTATTAACGCACTACTCTTAAAAATTTTCCTTTTGGGTGACGTCGTTTGAAGTTAAACCAGGAGGATGTGTGTACCCTCCTTCTCTTCCTTCTTCTTCTACTTCTTCTTCTTCTTCTCAGTTGCTTTCCCCGTCCTCCTCATCCCTCCCAGTTTTCTTCCTCTTCCTCCCCTCCTCCTCCTCCTCCTCTTCCCCAATTATATTCCTCCTCTTCATTCTTCCCAATTATTATCTTCCTTCTTCTCCTTCTCCCCAATTATCTTTCTCTTCCTCCTCTGTGCTTCTATCTCTTTCTCTCTGTATCTCTTTTACTTCTTCCCTCCACCTCTCACCACCCTTTTCTCTCCTTTCTTCCTTTATCTTTACTTTTCTTATCGTCCTTTCATCTCTCTCCGTCTCCCCCTCCCCCTCTCTTCGTCTTTCCTCCCACTCCACCTCTCACCAACCTTCCTCCCTCTCACCGTCCTTCCCCCCACTCCACTTCTCACCGTCCTTCCTCCATCTTTCTCCGTCTCTTACTGTCCTCCCCCCTTCCTCTCCCCTCTCACCATTCTTCCGACCTCTCCCTCTCTTCCTCTCACCATCTTTCCTCCTTCTTTCCCTCTCCGTCCTTGTTCTCTCTCCCTCTCATCCTTCCTCTCCCCATCTTTCCTCTCTCTCTTCTTCCCACTGCACCTTCCTCCCAGTCCCACCGCCCTTTCTCCCTATCCCTCTCTCCCTTCTTCCTCCCTCTCCTCCCCTCTCACCGGAGTATCTGGACCAGCTATAATTCAAGGATCATTCGCCCTGGAAATCTCTCAGGCAGGGAATTCATTTTCGTGGGGTATTTGGCGACGATTTTTGCTTTAGTGACCCCTTGAAGGTCTACAGGTTCTCGTTTTCTGTGTCCTTAAAGTAGTAATTTTGTTTGGTCGTGGTTTGTCTCCTGAAGATCTACGTGTTTCTGTTTTCATTACTGTAAAATATGAATAAATTTTTGTTTTAGCCACCCCTTGAATGTTTACTTCTTCCCGTTTTCTTTGTTGGATTTAATCTTGTTTGTGTTGTGGGATACATAGATACAGGTGTGTGTCGTCCAGGTGTGTGTCGTACAGGTGTGTGTCGTACAGGTGTGTGTCGAACAGGTGTTGTTATCTTGTATGTGTTGAGGGACACACACACACACACACACACACACACACACACACACACACACACACACACACACACAGCTGCTTCCTGGCTGTCCTTCCTCCCATCCTACCAACACATCCTTCACCCCATCCTACCAACACATCCTTCACCCCATCCTACCAACACATCCTTCACCCCATCCTACCAACACATCCTTCACCCCATCCTACCAACACATCCTTCACCCCATCCTACCAACACATCCTTTACCCCATCCTACCATTTCCTTCCTGGTCTTCCCTTCCCCTCTCCCTCCTGCTATCCACCTTGTTATCAATCATTCACTTCTCATTCTCTTCTCCCTATTCCCTGTTTTTATTAACGGTGCATCAATTTCTTATTTATTTATTTATTTATTTATTTATTTATTTACTATTCTTTACTTCTGTTTACGTCGCATGTTACTCTTAGGGCTGCTGTTTATTACTACTACTACTACTACTACTACTACAACTACTACTACTTATAATAATAATAATAATAATAATAATATCGACCCCTACAATAAACACTGATCCAAAAGTCCCTGTGCACCGGTAAATAGTAGAAATGGTCACAATAAAGGCGGCTAATTATCACAGGTGCACAGGAACTTTTTGATCACCCTATATTTATTAGAAGTGTGTGTGTGTGTGTGTGTGTGTGTGTGTGTGTGTGTGTGTGTGTTTACGAGGTGGTGTTGCCCTCTTATGGTCTTTGTATTTGTGGGTGTTATGGTGGTAGCAGCACAGGTGATAAACTTGTCTTAGTGAGATAATTGTTGTAGAAGAGAAGTAATGGTATTGTCTCTCTCTCTCTCTCTCTCTCTCTCTCTCTTTCTCTCAAACCTTCTATCCATCTACCTATCCATATATTTAATTAATCTATCTCTCTGCCTCTCTCCCTCATTCACTTATCTATCTATTCTATCCATCTTTATCTATCCCTTCCTCCCCATCAATCCCTCTTCACCGTCCCATCCCTGTCAGCCACCTATCCTACCCCCATCCCTAGTGTGTATTGATTTTCTTGAGTACAGAGGTTTGTGTCCCAGTCCCGCTCTCTGCTAACCTGCCACTAACCTTCTGCCACTATACTCCTCTGCCACTACCCCTCGAGCACTACCCCTCGGCCACTACCTCTCGGTCACTACCCCTCGGCCACTACCTCTCTGCCACTACCCCTCGGCCACTACCCCTCGAGCACTACCCCTCGGCCACTACCTCTCGGTCACTACCCCTCGGCCACTACCTCTCTGCCACTACCCCTCGGCCACTACCCCTCAGCCACTACCCTTCGACTTCTACCCTCTGCCTCTACTATACTGCAAACAATACCATTATCACCACTACCACACCACCACCACACCACACCACCACATAACCACTACCGCACCACCACCATTACCACACCACCCCACCACATAACCACTCCCACGCCACCTCTACCACATCACCATCACTACCACACTACCACACCACCAATACCACAACCACACCACCAAAACACACCACCACCCCCCCACTACCACCATTACTACCACCACCACAACCACTATCATACCATCACCACCACAAATATTCCCACCATAACGTGTACCCTAACTGGGGCTATAAAAAGCGTATCTACCTGACCTAACCTCTTGAGTACATTGACAACCCTGAGTGCTATGCTATTTCCTTGAGTACGATGTTTACCCCTTGAGTACGATATCTGCACACACACACACACACACACACACACCTAAACAGCAATGGACAAAGAGACAGAGACAGAAGCATAAACCCCCTCTCTAGTCTTTCTGTCTCCTGGTGATGTATATTGTAAACTTCCACTGTTCCAGTAATATTTCAGGAAGGGGGCGCCGACCTATAGGGAATTCGAGACGGAGGTGGAGGGGGAGGAGCAGAAGGAGGAGGAGGAGGAGGAGGAGGAGGAAGTGACCACAGGTGTAAAATATTTTTCCTTGATACAATTTATTGAAAGATTGAATTAAGAAAAAAAAGAAGTTGGGATAGAATATGATATGTATGGATTAAATTAATGTATGTATGTTTGTATATGTATGTATGTATGTTACGTTACAAGTGTGTGTGTGTGTGTGTGTGTGTGTGTGTGTGTGTGTGTGTGTGTGTGTGTGTGTGTATAGAAGTTATTATTCATGGATTTCAATATTTTATGAGTTGTGGTAAGGGAATATGTGATCATGAATGACTTAGTATGTTATCATGAATGGGTTAGTGTTTACCCCTTCTGTTCCTGCCTCCCGAACATGAATTTATGTATAAGTATTGGTTTATTTGGTTTATTTGGTTTATTTCACCTGATGACGGCTTATTTCACCTGCTCATGGCCTATATCACCTGAGGATTTTAAATATTAACACTATACCTGGTTATAACAAAATAATCACAATATTTCCCTGGCTATCAATATTACTACAAATTATTATATAGAGCCGTGTGAATGTATGTCTCGGCACTTCTTCAACCTGCTCCTCTCCTTACCTGCACAATACCTGGGTTTAATTACCTTCTCCTGTCGTGTCAGAAGTGTTCAGCAGGTTAAGACAAAACGTTGAGTCAACAAATTAATGCTGTTTACCGTGTTCATGCAGGTATTGAACAGAGAAATAAACGCAGTTAGGGGAGTTTAAGTTTAGTTTTGGTTGATTATGTCAGGTAAGGTAAGTTAGGTTAATTTTGGTTTGGTTAGGTTAGGTTAGGTTAGGTTAGGTTGGTTTAGATCAAATTAGGTTGGGTTAATATAGGTTCAGTTACGTGAAATCAGGTTAAGTTAGGTACGGTTAAGTTAGGTTAGATTAAGTTAAGCTAGATTTGGTTTGGTTAGATTAGGTTAGGCTAGATTAGGTTAGGTTAGGTTAGGTTAGGTTAGGTTATTAAGCATTTTCTTTTCTAATATAATAATTCATATTAATGTCCTCATTTACTCTACCTTAGAAAGTAATTATCTATGTTAATTTAGGAGTCATTTAGTGTGTGTGTGTGTGTGTGTGTGTGTGTGTGTGTGTGTGTGTGTGTGTGTGTGTGTGTGTGTGTTCAATTTCATTGTTCGGTATACAATAACTGACGTTCCTCCCTTGATAATCGATACGGCATCATAACAGTAGACTAATCTCTGTTAATTCTGTTGTTTTCTTTTATGCCAACAGGACAACGGTTAGTGGATTCTTACCCTCCATCGTCACACCAGCTACTGTATATAAACAGATCAACAGAAGAGCGGGATTAAGGTAAGTTTATGTTATTTTTTGAACAGATCGTCTTCACCTGTTAACAACGGTATGGTCCTCCTGAACAGACTAACGACTGGTAAATCATTTCAACATGTTTACTGTTTATGAACGGAAGGATACGAGAGAACTGATTTTTGGTCAACGGATTAACGGAAACTGAACTATTAGTTTTGTGTAGATTAACGGTATAACAGTAATTTACCTATTAACTGTTAGTCATTAGTAAATGACTAAGGTATCGTTTTAATCAACAGATCAACGGGACTTCCTTAATTATCTGTTAAGCAACGGAATTATCTTAGGACGCTGGTTTATTTAATAGAACAACGGTAACATTAGTGAAATCTACAAATGGAAAGACACTCCGTGACCGTTTTAGTTAACAGGATAACGGTAAACATCCTTAACTGGTAACATTAACCGAACGACTTGAGCATGCCGTTTTATTCAACAGGTTAACGGTGGCATTTCATGGGTACTGTTTCAAACTACTCAATAGAATAACGGTAATGCACTCCAACAGGACAACGCGGAAGTGCCATTGTATACCTGTTTTAAACTAGTGAAACAACGGCAAGTCAAAGGTACCGTTTTTACACGCTCGATGGCACAACGGTAATTTATCCGTCACCAGCTGGTGGCCCGTTTGTGTATGCTCACGAGTATGTGGACCGGATAGAAGTGGGTTTGGACCGGATGGAGGGGGCGAGCCGGATAGTTGTGGGGGATGGACCGGATGGAGGGGGGGGGGATGGGCCGGATAGATGTGGGTTATGGACCGGTTGGAGGGGGGGGAGGGGATGGGTTGGATAGATGTGGGTTATGGACCGGTTGGAAGGGAGGGGATGGGTCGGATAGATGTGGGTCATGGACCAGATAGAAGTGGGGTTGGACCGGATGGAAGAGAGGGGAGTTAAGTTTACTTAAGTTAGGCCCAACAGTGATTGTGTGGGGGGGGGGGGGGGGTATAGTTAACTGTGTCTTGTACTATCCACACTTCAGCCACACTGTCCACCTCATCCACACTACATCCAGACACGGCGCCATATCCAACAGACAGACAGACAGATGGCTAAGATGAGAGAAATGAATGTTTAGAGTGAGAGAGGAGAGGACAGAAAGAGGAAGACAAGAATTGAGAAAGACAGAAAGAGACAGAGAGAGAGAGACGATAATTAGATAAGTACAGACAATAAAAGGAAAAGGGCTTGGAAAGAAGGCGCTATGAATGAAGGATACGCGAAAGATAATGAAAATCAGAAAGAGAAAGAAGAGACAAAGAAATTAGAAAAAAATCGCCGTTGGGAAAAAATCCTCCTTTGAAGCCACATTAAAAAAAAAATTGTGTATGAAAAGTTTTAACCCCAGGATGAACTAAGGTTTTGACTATCTTGCTGGACCTTCCCCTCCCCCTCCCCCCCCCCTCCCCCTGGTCAAGGCCTCAAGACAAGAGCTTCAAAGAGAGAGAGATAGTGAGAGGGGGAGGGAGAGGGAAGAGGTTAGAAGAGTTCGTAACAGTGGAACGGTAAACAATGGTATGAAAAAAAATCCTCCTCGGCTCAGTCGCTTCTGTTGCTGTCTCAGCAAACGCTTGTGCTTCCGAGTTGATGTATATATTGTGTTGTTTCTTCCTGGCTCTCTCTCTCTCTCTCTCTCTCTCTCTCTCTCTCTCTCTCTCTCTCTCTCTCTCTCTCTCTCTCTCTCGCGGTCTTCACATCTCAGTCTTTATTTGTTTGTCTTTCCTCCTGTATCTCTGAAATCCTCAAACATCCTGACGTTACCTTTACGTCATAACTTCTCCGTCTACCTCATTGGTGACTTTACTCTCTTGTTATAAACTAGATGTATATGACGTCACTTTCACTATATATATATATATATATATATATATATATATATATATATATATATATATATATATATATATATATATATATATAAAATCAACACCTCAACCCGCCAGGATTCGAGCCCACGGCGGGTTGAGGTGTTGATTGTATGTAGAAGTCCGCGTGTTTATTGGGCTAATGAAATATATATGGATCCTCGTGTTTCGAAGCCGGATTTGGTAAAACGTTACTCTGACCACCTACGTGATATAGGTAGTCCCCATTAGAGGTTCACGGCGCCATAAGCTCGTTGAACAGGCTTTGTGTGAAATATAACAGAGTCTAGGACTGCTTTTATTATCCTGGTGGTCCAGCGGTTAGCGTTCCCCGGTCACAGTCATGGACTCGTGGGCCGTGGGTTCGAATCCTGGCTGGTTGAGGTGTTGATTGTATGTAGAAGTCCGCGTGTTTATTGGGCTAATGAAATATATATATATATATATATATATCCGAGTGACGTCAGTTCTCACGTTAAAAACGCGTTCTGATTGATGACGTCACCACAAGCGCTTACTTCCTGGACAGACTCAACCACGAACCACAAAAGTATAATATCCCCTCAATTTCCAGTCATTTTATGTCTTATATACCGGCAGCCGTGTACCCCCCCCCCCCCCCCCCCCACACACACACCTAATTTATGATTCATATTTTATCCCAAGACTAACCACCTAATTGCATACAAGACCTGACAAGGGTAATATTATGATTTTATTCGGATTTTCCAGCCACGGTACAAACTTTCTTGAGGCCCGCCATTATCGTGTATCCCTCCCCGGCGTAAACAAACTTTTCCCGCGCAAAATACGAGGCGCGAACAGGCATAAATAATAAGCCATTGAGATATTCGCCACGGTACTTATTATAATCCGTAGAACTATAACATCCTCTCTCTCTCTCTCTCTCTGTCTCTCTCTCTCTCTCTCTCTCTCTGAATAATAATCAGTGTAGGAATGAATATTTTGGTCGTAAAATGTAAACAAACTTTTACTGCTCAAAATACGAGCTGTGAACAAGCCTAAATAATGTGTTCTGTATTCTCTTACGAAATAAAACGAGAAAGATGCTCACCACGACGCTTATTATGCACACTTGAGCAGTGAACGTCTCTTAACTCTCAGACAACAGTGACACTAGCCAAGACATGACTGAACTACTCAAATTAGACGACACTGTACTCCAACCATGTCAATAAAGTTGTTATACTCTCTCTCTCTCTCTCTCTCTTTCTCTCTCTCTCTCTCTCTCTCTCTCTCTCTCTCTCATGAACGTATATAATGTGAACAAATTCTTCATCTTAAAATACGAGGTGAGAACAGACCTTAATAATACATATCATTTGCGATATACGACACTGAAGAGGATATATACCACGCCGTTAAAAACCTTGAAGCAATAGATAACTCTCTGGCTGTCTCTCCCACTCTCTTAGTGAAGGAATAAAGTTTAAGTGTAAAATACGAGGTGAGAAGGACGCCGTAAGTCATTAAGTTGCGGCCGCGTCCCACCCGCTGAAGGTTCCTCAGTTTCCAGCGCCCATTGTCAACTGCCTCCTGCATACAAATCTCTCATTTGACTCCCGGAGCGAATATAAACATCTCGGCAAGGAGGATGTAGTCAAAATAACATCTACAGTGTCATTACTCCTTTATTCTTCCATGAATTTATTGTTTGGTCTTTCGTACACCCAATATTTATGTCCCGTGGCAATATTTTTAAACATATTATTTTGTCGATCTGCGTAACAATTAATATTTCATTTAAATGTTGAGTTAATTGTAAAGATACGGAATAATGATTTAATTCAGCAAAAACTAGACATATAATTGCAATTCAGCGATAAAAAAAAGAGATATTAAACGATTTTATAAAATGTTTGGTGGGAGGAAGGGGCGGCCGTCAGAGCTGTTGCTAAATCGACCGCTCCTGACCCGCCTGGTCTGGTCATTCCAAGGTTAAATGCTGACCAGAATTATTTATGACGAGAATTATATGTGTGTTGGACGCTACAGTGAATATTAAACCCGGTAATTGTGGTGTTTATTGTATAAATACTCTATAAACGGCGGAGTTTACACGATAATTGAAGAAATGCGTTTGTGGCGACTTAGGAATCGTACGTGGTGGAATTGTGGGCGGTGGACACGTACACAAGTCTCTCTCTCTCTCTCTCTCTCTCTCTCTCTCTCTCTCTCTCTCTCTCTCTCTCTCTCTCTATATATATATATATATATATATTATATATATATATATATATTATATTATATATATATATATATATACACACTTATTTTTCATTCTCCTTATTGTCTTTCTCCCTCTTCCTCGTTTCCTCCGCCCTTCACCCTATTCCTCTCCTTACTCCTCGCATCCTGTCCTTCCCGGTCTTTCCTCTTTCCCTCCATTTCTCTTCCATCTTTCTCCCCTCTTCTCCACTTTTCATCCTTGCCTCTCCCCATTCTCTGCCATCCTCCCTTTTCCTCCTTTTTTATCTCCTCTTCCTCCCTTCCCCTCTCTCTTTCTCCATGCCCCACTCACCCTCTGCCTCCTTCCCTGTCCCTCTCACATTTCCTCCTGTCCCCCTCCCTCCATCCCTATGCATCTCACACTTCCTCTTCCTTCCCCCTTCTTCCCTCCCTCCCTGTGCTAGGTCAAGTCAGCCGGGGTGGTGATGGCCGTCACTTCACCCAGCTAACAGGAAAATCACATTCTCTCCGTAATACATGTTGAGGCCGCCCGCGTGGGTGTGGGCGGCCCTACACACACACACACACACACACACACACACACACACACACACCTCCCTTACACCCCTTTCTCCCTCTTCTTCTATCATCTCTCACCCCCTCTCTCTCCTCCATCACCCTCTCTTTTCCCACCCCCTCCTTTATCCCTCACCTTCATTCTCCCTTCCTACTCATCCTCTTCCCCACGCTTCCTTACCCCCTCACCCTACCTTACACCCTTCCCCAACCATTTCCTCGCTGTCTGATCTCACACCTCTTCCCTCATACCTCTTCCTCCTTCATCTCCTTCCATCATCTCCTGCCCTCAACATAAACCCTTCTTCCCCCTACCTCATGCGCTCCCTCCTTTTCCCCCTGGTTTTTCTTCCTTCCTCCTCCTCCTCCTTCACACATCCACTTGACCTCCCCTCCCCCCACCCCTTTACTCTTCCTCCCCCTCCTTCCCCTGATCCCTCCTCTTTCCCCCCTCTCCCTCACACGTCCTCCTTCAACCTTCCTTCGTACCTCTCCTCCCCCTTCCACCCTTCCCCCTTCACCCCTCCCCCCTTCACCCCTCCCCCAATCAGACCACCAGGCCAGGAAGAGGTGGTGCGGTGATCGTCCACCACAACTACCTGATAAACAGACAGACGCTCATTTGTTTTTTTTACTGGTCGGATTATTGTGGGAAGTTACAGGTCGTTGATGGTCGTTAACTCTCTACCATATACACGTGGTAACTGCTTTATGACGCTGTTTGAGTATGGGAAGGGGTTGATGGGGGGAAGAGTCTGTGTTTGTTTTTGTTTGTGTGTGTGTGTGTGTGTGTGTGTGTGTGTGTGTGTGTATGTGTGTGTGTGTGTTAATGGGAGGAAGAGTTTTTTTTGTTTGTTTCCTTGTGTGTGTGGGGAGGGGGGGGGGGGGGGTGGACATGATATTAGGATGGTTGTGTATGTGTGTATGTATGTATGTGTATTTATGTGCATATTTCTAATGATGATTTAACCTCCTAGTGTAGATCGTCCACCTAACCTAACCTAACCTAACCTAACCTAGCCTAACCCTAACCTAACCTAGCCCTCCCCCGGGAAGCACTAAGGTGTTTAATCATAAGGTAAAGTAAAGTAAGCCGCTTATTAATGATGTATATACTGTATTATGTATGCTTGTAACTTACTAATACATATGCTCTCGCTTTATGTATACTGTATATGTGTCTCCGTTATCGTCGCCTATTTAACATGTCTTGTTCATTCCGCCCCAACCACTACTGCCGCAACCATCAACCCCTACCTCCCCTCTACCCTCCCCTCTACCCTCCCCCCCTCCCCATCCGTTACCACCACAATCTCTCTCTCTCTCTCTCTCTCTCTCTCTCTCTCTCTCTCTCTCTCTCTCTCTCTCTCTCTCTCTCTCTCTCTCCCTTCTTCTTCTACCATCACATACTGTTTGATTCTCCCCCCAAATCCCCCTTCAAAATCCCAATCCCCCTTATTCCCCCTGCAGACTCTCTCCTCCTCATGCCTTAATCCTTAAATCCCACTTCCTCATCCCTTTCCCCCCTCCTGATCCTCCATCTCATATCCCCCACCCCCTTTCCCCCCTCCCTTCTCCCACTTTCCCAACCATTAACCCTTTACGCCTCATCCACCCTCCTGTCGCACCTCTTCCCCCCTCATATCCACCCCTTCCCCCTCCTCATATCCAACCCCTCCCCTACCACATACTCACCCACTCCCCCCCCCCCTTCCCCCAGGTGGTTGGACATAATAGAGCACTTTCCTGCCACATAACAGCATCAGTGGTAGCGGCTACTGTGGGTGGCGGCTACTGTAGGTGGCGGCTACTCTGGGTGGCGACTACTGTGGGTGGCGGTTATTGTGGGTGGTGGCTATTGTGGGTGGCGGCTATTGTGGGTGGCGATAATGTGTTGGAGGTGTGGGCAGTAGTCGCCAACCCTCAGACTGATTGATTGATTGGAAAGATGGGCAGTAGTCACCAACCCTCAGACCGATTGATTGGTATATTTTGTTTTTATTTATTTGTTAGTTTACCTTAGTGAACGGTGTTTTTCTTCCTTGTGTAGTTTACTGTTTACGATTTTGAGAAACAATCACAGATAATACCATTAGTTATTAAATAATCTCTCTCTCTCTCTCTCTCTCTCTCTCTCTCTCTCTCTCTCTCTCTCTCTCTCTCTCTCTCAACACAATACACAGTGAGGTGGTAAGCGTCACGGGTCATGGTTCCTACGGTCCAATACTAATATTCTCATTTTCACCTGGAGACAATTTATGCTTTTCTTCTTCCTCTTCTTCACGCTCTCCACTAATGTGTCGTGCACGGTTAATTTCGTCGCTAACTGTACACTACACTCCACTACACTACACTACACTACACTACGCTATGCTACACGACACTACACTACACGACACTACGCTATAGCTATACTACACGACACTACACGACACGACACGACACGACACTACGCTATACTACACGACACTACATGACACTACACGACACTACACGACACGACACGACACGACACGACACTACACGACACGACACTACGCTATACTACACGACACTACACGACACTACACTACACTACACTACACCGCAGGCAGTAAGAGGAGGAAAACTTCTCGTATGAACCTTTGTGAATCTTGAGTTCAAGATCACCTCTGCACCGTGTGTGTGTGTGTGTGTGTGTGTGTGTGTGTGTGTGTGTGTGTGTGTGTGTGTGTGTGTGTGTGTGTGTGTGTGTGTGTGTGTGTGTGTGTGTGTGTGTGTGTGGTTTTTGTGTGTTGAATTGTGTTTTGCCTCAGACAGCAGCTAGTTTATTGTGCACCCCATCGTCATCCTATGAGCGGTAGCACATAATTATTACAGAGTGTAGTAGAGGTCACAGAGGGTGTGTACAACAGACCTCACTGACCAGGGTGTTCCGGCGTTAAGTGTTACAGAGTGTTTCCAGTACACTGTTTGTTTACTTCTGTACACAGGGGTTGACTTAGCTACCTGGTGCAACATGTGGATACAGTCTTATACACACAGTGTGCCTGGACCTGTCCCTAGAATGTTCTCTTTCCTCACACTCTTAAGACGTAGTGCTGGAGTGTGTGGCCAGACATATGACTGCACACTTTACATTTAGTTTTGTTCACATCTGCCTGAGGGGCATACTGCCAGAGGTACTTATATTTTAACCTTAGTCTAGCTGTTACAACATCTGGTAATCTAGTGATGTTGTTCCTTGCTCCATATACATGTTTTACGTGATACACCTCATCTTGATAGACAACGGTTTAATTTGTGCCATTTTGCACTTATCTGCTTGCTTCGATGTCATCAACAAGTTCTCTCCTGATTACAGTTTTTAGGTCTCTATTGATAGATCCAGATTATACTCAACAGTGTCTTTGTTTGACGCGAGTTTAGTTAAGGCATCAAGTCTGTCATGTTCACTGAGGTCTATGTGAGAGAGGATCCACAGCAGCTTGAGCCTGACACCCCATCCAGAAGGCATGCAAATTTATGTCTGACTTCAGAGACAAGTGTGTGGCACTCTGAGTTGAGGGTGTCAAGAGCAAGCAGTGAGGAGTCTTTTTTTTTTTTTTGAGAGAGAGAGAGATGGTGGGGAAGGGAGAGGTTGGCGGAGGAAAGGTACTGACAGTTTGGAAGGAAGTAGCTGACCTTGTTACTGACTATAGAGAAGCTGATGTTATGGGTGAGCGTTTACATTGGTTTAGTTATTGTAGGCGGTTGGGAGCTGTTTGGCAGCCCTCATTATCAGTACTGGCACTCGACACTCTAGATACTCTAACCTATCCCCTATTCAGTGGTTTTAGGCCACGTTTCGTATTCCGCCGACCATACTGTTGCTTGGTCGTAAACACTGTGGCTATTGATGAACTCCTGGATTTTTGGTAGTTTTTGGGGAACCATCCATTTTTTTATCTCAATCTTTGCTGGGAGTCTGTAGAATTTCTTAATAGAATCATTTAACTGTTTGCCATATTCCTCTAGCCAAGGTGTGTACTGTAGCTGATGGTCGGCGGGTGATATACTCAGGTCTGTGTGTAGTTAGGCTGTTGTGACGGCTCTCAGGCTCACCTGTACTGCGTGGTGGTACAGTCTGTGGTGGTGACTCCTGCAGCTGGTACAGTAGCTGACCAGTTGTTGTTGATTCTGTGCTGTTGTGAGCAGATGGGCCCCCCAGTCTTAATGGGCCCCCAGTCTGAATGGGGCCCCCAGTCTGAATGGGTAATAATACTAATATTTAATTTAGAGCTTAATAGTCCCTGAGTCTGTTAGAGCTATAAGTAATTTTATCATACAATTTTACAATAATGTATGTATGTATGACGGCTACTGAAGAAGTAGTGCACACAACATTTCTTGGCCAAATTAAGTCAAACTCACGTCCAAACATGGCGAGCAAATTAGGTGTCTTTTGCGTTAACCATCTGCCTGTCACGAGCTGTCACTTGTCACCCACCCGGGCTGCCACCACCACCTACCCGGGCCACCACTACCACCACCACCCACCAGGGCCACCACTACCACCACCACCCACCAGGGCCACCACTACCACCACCCACCAGAGCCACCACCCACCTGGGCTACTACTACTACTACTACTACTACTACTACTACTACTACTACTACTACTACTACTACTCTTGGCTCAGATATACAGAAGGTTGGTAAGTTAGCTGGCTCTCGTACTAATGCTGTAACACAGAACTAAACTGGATCACCTCTGCTAAAACACACAATTACTATCCAAAATGGCACCAAACTGACGTTGAGACTCTACCTTAAGAACAAACATTGCCAGTAATTAGGAGGCAAAAATTAATTCCCAGGATCTTGTACAGTCGTCAGTGTCGCCAGAGGGTGAGGCAAAACACTCATACAGTCACTGTCGAGTATGAACTTAATTTGGGCGCCATTTTGTCCAGTCGGAGACGTAGTGGCCTTGTATGTTATTATTATTATTATTATTATTATTATTATTATTATTATTATTATTAGTAGTAGTAGTAGTAGTAGTAGTAGTAGTAGTCGTACCATTGTGATAACCTTACAATGTCATTATAATTATACATACTTATAGACTTATCCTTTCTAAAACCAAGATGGCCGACTTGCGTAAAGAACAACACCGGTAGCGTCAGCTGACTTAGGGAGAGTGACATCAGCAATACACGTCACGCATGTCTGTCACTTTCCAACACTTTACAAACTTGCAAATCTCCTCTACTTTCCACCTTTAATCCTAACCCTCGTGACCAATCTGCCCATCTGCTCTTCTCCCGTGCCAGAACTCATTAATCCACACGTCGTCAACTCTCCTCGTCACCACGTCATTATACACAAGTTTGGCGACTTAGTTTGTGTTGCTGCTCCGTTTACCGACGCTCCTCCCCAAATAATCTCCACCATATTTTGTTTTTAACGAGCCTTTATCCTTCAATAAATCCATGAATCACATCTCACGGAATTAAAAAACGGTGATGATAATATATTTCACATATGTCGTAGGTACAGACGAAAAATATAGTGTAAATCTTGATCAAAATATAAGTAAAAGACTAAAATCAGCTGACCTGTCTTCAATTTTTTTGCACCCGGGAATATTTCAATTTGTTGACAGGGTGACGTAAGCAAATGGCCGCCTTGCCTCCCCCGCCAACGTGTAATTTGCATTCTTGAGTAAATACTAAACTCAAGATCAGATTAATGGAGGCGAAAAGGCAGTTATGATGATCAAATTATTATTATTATGATGATAAAATAATAGGTCCGGGACGCTCGTTAAGGGGAGTGAGAGGGCGCTTGTGTAGGTCTATGGGGAGAAGGTGACTGTAATGGGGAGGGGGGTGAAGAGGGCGGGGGGAGGGAGGGTGACTATGGGGGAGAGAGAGATGAGGGTAAATGGGAGTAGAGGGAGATTGAAGAAGAGGGTAATATAGAGGGAGATGGGAGTAACAGAGAGATAATTAGGAGGAAAGATAGACGACGAGAGATAGAGAGAAGTAGATAAAGAGATTGAGAGATGTAAGAGAAGAAGAGGTAGATATAGAAAAAACTAGAGAGAGAGAGAGAGAGAGAGAGAGAGAGAGAGAGAGAGAGAGAGAGAGAGAGAGACTAACGGTACACCACACTGTATGCAACCAATGGAGTGACTTACCAGGTCGGGAAATATCGCCTTTGTTATTGTCAGTCAGGTGATCGACATAAAGACAGGCTTGGGGGGCGTGATGGAGGCCAATCATGGTGCTGTTGGGGGGCGTGATGGAGGCTAATCATGGTGCTGTTGGGGGGCGTGATGGAGGCCAATCATGGTGCTGTTGGGGGGCGTGATGGAGGCTAATCATGGTGCTGTTGGGGGGCGTGATGGAGGCTAATCATGGTGCTGTTGGGGGGCGTGATGGAGGCCAATCATGGTGCTGTTGGGGGGCGTGATGGAGGCCAATCATGATGCTGTACTCTCGCTCTGTTTTACCTGTACTGTTATATCGACTCCTCTTCTGTTGACCGCACCAAGAGTTCACAGGGAAAGGTCACAGAGGTCAAATCAAGAAAGGCAGAGGTAAGAGGTCACAGCATGAAGTCAAAAGTCACAGCAAGAGGTCAACGGTAACAGCAAAAGGTCAAAATTCACAGCTAGAGGTCAAAGGTCGTACTAAGAGGTCAAGGTCACAGCAAGAGATCACACACACACACACACACACACACACACACACACACACACACACACACACACACACACACACACACACACCCCTCTCACTCTTCTACCTCTCCCTTCTTTATCCTCATCTCTCACTCTCACCCTCTTCTCACCTCTTGTTCGCTTTCCTCATCTCTCCCCACTATTCACGCTCTCCTCTCATCCTTCACCTCTCACTTCCCTCTTCCCTCACCTCTCACCCTCTACTCTCCTCTCCTACTCCATCTCTTTGTTCCTCCCCTCTGTCTAGGTCGCTTTCCCCTCTTATGCTTTAAAGGCTTTTTATTCCCTCCCCCCCTTCTCTCTCTCTCTCTCTCTCTCTCTCTCTCTCTCTCTCTCTCTCTCTCTCTCTCTCTCTCTCTCTCTCTCAAGCTAGTCATAATATCTCTCTCTTCCCCTCTTCCTCTTCTATCATGTTGCCCCATTCTTCCCTCCTCTCCCTTTTTCCCCTTCTTTCTTTCTTCCTTCCTCCCCTCTACTTTCCTTATCCACCCCCTCTACTTCTCTTTTCCTTATTTCCTTTTCTCTTCTTCCTCTTCTTCTCCCCTTCCCTCTTTTTCTCTTCCCCCCCCCTCTCTCTCTCTCCGTCCCTCTTGCCTTTTCCCACTCCTTATAGTTCCTTCATCCCCACCCCTCAATCTCCTGTTCTCCCCTCCTCCCCATCCTCTCCCTCTCTCCTCCCCACTCCTCTTCCCCCTCCTCTCCTCCCCACCCCTCTTCCCCCTCCTCTCCTCCCCCCTTTATCAGTGTGTCAGTATGTCCAATAATAATAGTGTTATAGGCTTCCCCCCTCACCCTTCCCTCAACCCCCTCCCTCCCCCTCCCCTTTGTCAGTGTGTCAGTATGTCTAGTCGCGATGGTAATGGTGTTATAGGGTCCCATTATCACTCCCATTACCGTCCCATTAAGCCCATTACATTCTCCCTTAATGACTACGCTCCCTCGACTCCCTCCTCTCTTTAATTTAGGATAAATCTCCCTGAAAAATTGTCTCTCCCTAAAATTTCCCTTAATTATTGTTAAATCTGTATACAAAATCTTTCTCGGTTATTGGTAAATCTGGTTGAATTAAAATCTCCGTAAAAATCCTCTTTTCAAAATTAATCTCCCTTGAATAATCCTTTTAAAAAAATCTCCGTTTATCAACCAATTTCTCAGTATTAATCCTTTAAATCTCCGGTAAATAAATCATTAAATACATCTATTTGTCTCTCTTGATCGTTGATAAATCCCCCTTGACTGTTGATAAATCCCCTTGATTGTTGGTAAATCTCCCTTATACCCCGCCACAAAAATCTGTCGTAATCTGCCTAAAAAAATTTGGTTGAGTATTGAGAAATCGGTCATAAAAATCTGTAAATTAATCTCCCTAAAAATCTGTCATGATTGTTGATAAATCTGAAATCCTTTAAAATCTTATCCCTTCTTCCTCCCCTCCCGCCTCCCCTATCACCCTCTCTGGCCATCCCCACTCCTTCTGGCCACTCCCCTTTTCTGACCACTCACTCCCTTCCTACTCCCCCGCCCCCACTCCTCACCACCCCTCCCTGGCCACTACCCCTTCTGTTCCACCGCCCCACCCCTCCCTGACCACTACCCCTTCTGTTCCACCGCCCCACCCCTCCCTGGCCACTACCCCTTCTGTTCCACCGCCCCACCCCTCCCTGGCCACTACCCCTTCTGTTCCACCGCCCCCACTCCTCACCACCCCTCCCTGGCCACTATCACTTCTGTTCCACCGCCCCACCCCTCCCTGACCACTACCACTTCTGTTCCACCGCCCCCACTCCTCACCACCCCTCCCTGGCCACTATCACTTCTGTTCCACCGCCCCACCCCTCCCTGACCACTACCCCTTCTGTTCCACCGCCCCACCCCTCCCTGACCACTACCCCTTCTGTTCCACCGTCCCACCCCTCCCTGGCCACTACCCCTTCTGTTCCACCGCCCCCACTCCTCACCACCCCTCCCTGGCCACTATCACTTCTGTTCCACCGCCCCACCCCTCCCTGACCACTACCCCTTCTGTTCCACCGCCCCCACCCCTCCCCACCCCTCCCTGACCACGTGTTATCGCTCTATGCTGCCCCCAACATGGACCAGCTGGGAGGGTCTATTTTATGGTCGAGTAACCGCTCTACTACAATCGATTTTTGACCTTTAGTGTAGTGTGTCTGGTGTGTCGGCCGGGACCCTCTGTTTAGTGGCAAGTTGTTCCTGTGTTTTTTTTTTTCGTGTATTTTAGTGTTTTTTCATGTTTTTGTGGAATTATTTTTCATGTTTTGGTTTGTGTGTTGTACTCTGTTAATGTCTGGCTGTTTGGCAGTTTTTTTTATCCTGTTTTGTTATGATTTTTGTGTTTTTTTTTCTGTGTGTCTTGTCATGTTTTATTCTGTGTTTATTGGCCGTTTTTTTCGTGTTTTTGTTGTATTTTGTGTTTTATTATTATTATTATTATTATTATTATTATTATTATTATTATTATTACATACATCCCCGGGTACATCATGGGGCACACACACACACACACACACACACACACACACACACACACACACACACACACACACACACACACACACACACACACACACACACACTAACAGACAGGCATGTAATGGTTAAGTGTATGTCTGAGGCGAAAATTATGTGAGGAGGGGAATAAAAGGGGAAAATCAACCATAGTGAAGAGGTAGAGGGGGGGGGAGGTGTCCTCTTCCCCTCTCTCTTCCCCCTTCCCCCTCTATCTTCCTTACCCCTCCCCTCGCCTACCTCCTATTCACCTACCCAGTGTCATTGACTTGGTGAACGAAGGTGAGTGGGATTTACCGACCTCCTCCTTCTCCCTCCCTCTCCCCCTCCTCTTTCTCCCCCCCCCTCCCCCTCCTCTTCCCTTCCTCCTCCTCTTCCTTCCTCCTTCCTCCTCTCTGCTGACGAATTTTTCAGTGATGAGAGACAGACTTAGTGAAAATGGATGACTCCCCCTCTTCTCTTTCTCCTCCCCCTCTCCCCCTTCCTTCTTCCTCCCCCCCCCTCTCCTAACTCAGTCCTTTCTCCCTGCCCTTCCCTTTCTCTTCCCCAACTCCCCTTACTCCCCCTCCTCTCCTCTCCTCTCGCTCCCCCCTCCTCTCCCTCCTTCCTCCTCCCGGCCCTTCCCCTCCCTCCTACACCTCTCCTCCTTCCTTCCCTCTCCTCCCCCCTAAGGTGAATCACGGGTCAGCTAAGGTGGTGATTTTTTGGGGGTCTGTCGTGTTTACTTTTTCTCTTTTCTTGCATTTGTGATTTTTTTCGTGATTGTTTGTTATTTTTCTTTGAGTATTATTTTCAGGGATTTGAGTATTTATTTTATTTCGGTTTCGATTTTTTTTTTAGGTTAATTGGTTTTGTGGTTTTGGGTGATTTTAGAATTTTGTTCTGTGTAATTTAGAGTTTTTGGTTTCGCTATTTAACATTAGAGAAAGAGAGGAGGGGGAAAACAGATAGAGAGAGAGAGAGAGACAGAGAGGGGGGGAAAACAGATAGAGAGAGAGAGAGAGAAAGAGAGGAGGGGGAAAACAGATAGAGAGAGAGAGAGAGACAGAGAGGGGGGGAAAACAGATAGAGAGAGAGAGAGAGAAAGAGAGGAGGGGGAAAACAGATAGAGAGAGAGAGAGAGAGAGAGACTCTTCTGTATACATAAAAGATCATTTAAATGTTACCAGATGACATTTGCAGCGCCACACTATCTTCCCCTTCACACTGTCTTCCCCTTCACACTGTCTTCCCCTTCACACTGTCTTCCCCTTCACACTGTCTTCCCCTTCACACTGTCTTCCCCTTCACACTGTCTTCCCCTTCACACTGTCTTCCCCTTCACACTATCTTCCCCTTCACACTATCTTCCCCTTCACACTATCTTCCCCTTCACACTATCTTCCCCTTCACACTATCTTCCCCTTCACACTATCTTCCCCTTCACACTATCTTCCCCTTCACACTATCTTCCCCTTCACACTGTCTTCCCCTTCACACTGTCTTCCCCTTCACACTATCTTCCCCTTCACACTATCTTCCCCTTCACACTATCTTCCCCTTCACACTATCTTCCCCTTCACACTATCTTCCCCTTCACACTATCTTCCCCTTCACACTATCTTCCCCTTCACACTATCTTCCCCTTCACACTGTCTTCCCCTTCACACTGTCTTCCCCTTCACACTGTCTTCCCCTTCACACTATCTTCCCCTTCACACTGTCTTCCCCTTCACACTGTCTTTCCCTTCACACTGTCTTCCCCTTCACACTATCTTCCCCTTCACACTGTCTTCCCCTTCACACTGTCTTCCCCTTCACACTATCTTCCCCTTCACACTATCTTCCCCTTCACACTGTCTTCCCCTTCACACTGTCTTCCCCTTCACACTGTCTTTCCCTTCACACTGTCTTGCCCTTCACACTGTCTTCCCCTTCACACTATCTTCCCCTTCACACTATCTTCCCCTTCACACTATCTTCCCCTTCACACTATCTTCCCCTTCACACTGTCTTCCCCTTCACACTGTCTTCCCCTTCACACTGTCTTTCCCTTCACACTGTCTTCCCCTTCACACTGTCTTCCCCTTCACACTATCTTCCCCTACACACTATCTTCCCCTTCACACTGTCTTTCCCTTCACACTGTCTTCCCCTTCACACTGTCTTCCCCTTCACACTGTCTTCCCCTTCACACTGTCTTCCCCTTCACACTGTCTTTCCCTTCACACTGTCTTCCCCTTCACACTGCCTTCCCCTTCACACTGTCTTCCCCTTCTCACTGTCTTTCCCTTCACACTGTCTTCCCCCTTCTCACTGTCTTTCCCTTCACACTGTCTTCCCCTTCACACTGTCTTCCCCTTCACACTGTCTTCCCCTTCACACTGTCTTCCCCTTCACACTGTCTTTCCCTTCACACTGTCTTCTCCTTCACACTGTCTTTCCCTTCACACTGTCTTTCCCTTCACACTGTCTTTCCCTTCACACTGTCTTTCCCTTCACACTGTCTTTCCCTTCTCACTGTCTTCCCCTTCACACTGTCTTCCCCTTCACACTGTCTTCCCCTTCACACTGTCTTCCCCTTATCACTGTCTTTCCCTTCACACTGTCTTCCCCTTCACACTGTCTTTCCCTTCACACTGTCTTCCCCTTCACACTGTCTTCCCCTTCACACTGTCTTCCCCTTCACACTGTCTTCCCCTTCACACTGTCTTTCCCTTATCACTGTCTTCCCCTTCATACTGTCTTTCCCTTCACACTGTCTTCCCCTTATCACTGTCTTTCCCTTCACACTGTCTTCCCCTTCACACTGTCTTCCCCTTCACACTGTCTTCCCCTTCACACTGTCTTTCCCTTCACACTGTCTTCCCCTTCACACTGTCTTCCCCTTCACACTGTCTTTCCCTTCACACTGTCTTCCCCTTATCACTGTCTTTCCCTTCACACTGTCTTTCCCTTCACACTGTCTTCCCTTCACACTGTCTTCCCTTCACACTGTCTTCCCCTTCACACTGTCTTTCCCTTCACACTGTCTTCCCCTTCACACTGTCTTTCCCTTCACACTGTCTTCCCCTTCACACTGTCTTCCCCTTCACACTGTCTTCCCCTTATCACTGTCTTTCCCTTCACACTGCCTTCCCCTTCACACTGTCTTCCCCTTATCACTGTCTTCCCCTTCACACTGTCTTCCCCTTCACACTGTGTTCCCCTTCACACTGTCTTCCCCTTCACACTGTCTTTCCCTTCACACTGTCTTCCCCTTCACACTGTCTTCCCCTTCACACTGTCTTCCCCTTATCACTGTCTTTCCCTTCACACTGTCTTCCCCTTCACACTGTCTTTCCCTTCACACTGTCTTCCCCTTCACACTGTCTTTCCCTTCACACTGTCTTCCCCTTCACACTGTCTTCCCCTTCTCACTGTCTTTCCCTTCACACTGTCTTCCCCTTCACACTGTCTTCCCCTTCACACTGTCTTCCCCTTCACACTGTCTTCCCCTTCACACTGTCTTTCCCTTCACACTGTCTTGCCCTTCACACTGTCTTCCCCTTCACACTGTCTTCCCCTTCACACTGTCTTCCCCTTCACACTGTCTTTCCCTTCACACTGTCTTTCCCTTCACACTGTCTTCCCCTTCACACTGTCTTTCCCTTCACACTGTCTTCCCCTTCACACTGTCTTCCCCTTATCACTGTCTTTCCCTCACACTGTCTTTCCCTTCACACTGTCTTTCCCTTCACACTGTCTTCCCCTTCACACTGTCTTTCCCTTCACACTGTCTTTCCCTTCACACTGTCTTTCCCTTCACACTGTCTTTCTCTTCACACTGTCTTCCCCTTCACACTGTCTTTCCCTTCAACTGTCTTTCCCTTCACACTGTCTTTCCCTTCACACTGTCTTTCCCTTCACACTGTCTTCCCCTTATCACTGTCTTTCCCTTCACACTGTCTTTCCCTCACACTGTCTTTCCCTTCACACTGTCTTTCCCTTCGTACTGTCTTTCCCTTCACACTGTCTTTCCCTTCACACTGTCTTTCCCTTCACACTGTCTTTCCCTCACACTGTCTTTCCCTTCACACTGTCTTTCCCTTCACACTGCCTTCCCCTTCACACTATCTTTCCCTTCACACTGTCTTCCCCTTCACACTGTCTTTCCCTTCACACTGTCTTTCCCTTCACACTGTCTTTCCCTTCACACTGTCTTTCCCTCACACTGTCTTCCCCTTCACACTGTCTTTCCCTTCACACTGTCTTCCCCTTCACACTGTCTTCCCCTTCACACTGTCTTCCCCTTCACACTGTCTTTCCCTTCACACTGTCTTTCCCTTCACACTGTCTTCCCCTTCACACTGTCTTCCCCTTCACCGTCTCCCTCACACTGTCTTCCCCTTCACACTGTCTTTCCCTTCACACTGTCTTCCCCTTCACACTGTCTTTCCCTTCACACTGTCTTTCCCTTCACACTGTCTTTCCCTTCACACTGTCTTCCCTTCACACTGTCTTTCCCTTCACACTGTCTTCCCCTTCACACTGTCTTTCCCTTCACACTGTCTTCCCCTTCACACTGTCTTTCCCTTCACACTGTCTTCCCCTTCACACTGTCTTTCCCTTCACACTGTCTTTCCCTTCACACTGTCTTTCCCTTCACACTGTCTTTCCCTTCACACTGTCTTCCCCTTCACACTGTCTTCCCCTTCACACTGTCTTTCCCTTCACACTGTCTTCCCCTTCACACTGTCTTTCCCTTCACACTGTCTTCCCCTTCACACTGTCTTCCCCTTATCACTGTCTTTCCCTTCACACTGTCTTCCCCTTCACACTGTCTTCCCCTTCACACTGTCTTCCCCTTCACACTGTCTTCCCCTTCACACTGTCTTCCCCTTATCACTGTCTTTCCCTTCACACTGTCTTCCCCTTCACACTGTCTTCCCCTTCACACTGTCTTCCCCTTATCACTGTCTTTCCCTTCACACTGTCTTCCCCTTCACACTGTCTTCCCCTTCACACTGTCTTCCCCTTATCACTGTCTTTCCCTTCACACTGTCTTCCCCTTCACACTGTCTTCCCCTTCACACTGTCTTCCCCTTATCACTGTCTTTCCCTTCACACTGTCTTCCCCTTCACACTGTCTTTCCCTTCACACTGTCTTCCCCTTCACACTGTCTTTCCCTCACTCTTACTCCTCACAATGACTAATTAGGTGTGTAATAATAATAATAATAATAATTGACGGTTTATTGAAAAAGTTCTGCAGCCCGAAGGCTGAAAATATACATTAGACATAAATGACTTATTACATACATTGGTGGTTTAACAAAAGCCTTCATTAGAGAAAGGTAAAGGAACATACAGTGAACATACAGATTAATGTAGGTGTTGAACAGCAAACACGTAGTGTAGTAACTCCCTCCCAGATGGTGTTAGGGGGAACTCACGTGGTGTAGTAGTTCCCTCACAGATGGTGTTAGGAGGAACTCACGTGGTGTAGTAGTTCCCTCAGATGTTGTTATGAGGGACCTGGCGTGGTGTAGTAATTCCCTCCCAGATGGTGTTAGGAGGAACTCACGTGGTGTAGTAGTTCCCTCAGATGTTGTTATGAGGGACCTGGCGTGGTGTAGTAACTCCCTCCCAGATGGTGTTAGGAGGAACTCACGTGGTGTAGTAGTTCCCTCAGATGGTGTTATGAGGGGCCTGGCGTGGTGTAGTAATTCCCTCACAGATGGTGTTATGAGGGGCCTCACGTGGTGTAGTAATTACCTCACAGATGGTGTTATGAGGGGCCTCACGTGGTGTAGTAATTCCCTCACAGATGGTGTTATGAGGGGCCTCACGTGGTGAAGTAATTACCTCACAGATGGTGTTATGAGGGGCATCACGTGGTGTAGTATCTCCCTCACAGATGGTGTTATGAGGGGGCATCACGTGGTGTAGTAATTCCCTCACAGATGGTGTTATGAGGTGCCTGACGTGGTGTAGTAATTCCCTCACAGATGGTGTTATGAGGGACCTCACGTGGTGTAGTAATTCCCTCACAGATGGTGTGATGAGGGACTTGACGTGGTGTAGTAATTCCCTCACATATGGTGTTATGAGGGACATGTGGTGTAGTAATTCCCTCACAGATGGTGTTATATGAGTGAGGTTTGGTCCCAGGCCTTCCTATCGTAGACGGATTAACACATCGGTGGTTGTTGTTGGGTCTCGCTGGGGGCCGTTGTCACTGGGTACCTGGGACCTCACTGTGTGAAGGTTAACTTGGGTACGACTGTTACTGTTGAGTTGTTCTCACTGACTTAAGCACTGTTCACCACTGTTCACCTCTGCTTAACACTGGTTCCGTTCCTTTCATAAATGAAATTGTAACTTCTGGCGAGAACTTGCTGATATTCCTGTGGGGAGGAGGGTTCAGGGGAGGGAGTTGGTATGGGCCAACTTAACAGTTGACCTGGCTGCTCCGAGAGGAGCGCCAGGTACGTCTTGACCCTTCGGTGGTCAAGGATGTAGTGTGTGTGTGTGTGTGTGTGTGTACAGGTAATATTAAAAGCAGTATCGACATCTCCAGCAGTAAGGGAAAAATTGGCCAAAATCACAGTATTTTTTTGGTTGCGTATTATTGTTACGTAAACTTTTATCTTCTGTTATAATGCCACTGAGGCCGACGTGTGTGTTGTGAGTGTGTGTGTTGTGAGTTGAGAGTGTTGAGTGTTGAGAGTGTGTTGTGTTGTGTTGTGAGTGTGTTGTGAGTGTGTGTGTGTTGTGAGTTGAGAGTGTTGAGTGTTGAGAGTGTTGAGTGTTGAGAGTGTGTTGTGTTGTGAGTGTGTTGTGAGTGTGTGTGTGTTGTGAGTTGAGAGTGTTGAGTGTTGAGAGTGTGTTGTGTTGTGAGTGTGTTGTGAGTGTGTGCTGTCCATGTGTGTGGACCAGGTTATGTTAGGTTAGATTAGGTAAGGTTAGGTTAGATTAGGTAAGGTTAGGTTAGGTTAGGTTAGGTTAGGTTAGGTTAGGTTAGGTTAGTTTAATTTAAGCCCCGCTATATCACCTTCATTTTACATTACTTACTTTCTTAATTATTTGTGTTGTGGTTCAGTATAATGAAGAGATAAATATTAACACAAGGGCCTTCATCTATCATTAGTGCGGTGGCCTAAGTAAGAACCTCCTCTCAGCTCCTCTGGTCATGAAAATTTTACCCGAGAAACTTAAAAAATCTGGATCTTGGTTGATACTGTGAAATATTTACCACCTCTCAGTCCCTTCCCGCTTCCTCTGCTTTTCTCTCCCCTCTTTCGTTTCCCCCCTTCCTCTTCATTCCCCTTCGTCTATTCATTTATTTTCCTCCCTTTCCTATTTCCAATTTCCTCCTTCTTTCTCCCATTCCTCTCTTCCCCTTTACCTCTCCCTTCACCCACACCCTCATGCCCACCTACCCCTTCCTCTGCCCTACTCCTCCCCCCTTCGTCTCCCCCTTCCTCTTCCTTCCCCTTCGTTAATTAATTCCTCTTCCGTCTTCCCTTTCCTCCCGTGTTCTTTATTTACTCCTTCCCCTCCTCTCTTCCCTTTCACCTCCCCCTCTCCACCCACACCCTCACCTACCCCTTCCTCTGCCTTCCTGCCCCCTTCATCCTCCCCTTCCTCACCTCCCCTTTCTTCCCCTCCCTCCCCTCAATCCTTAACCTCTTTCTCCACCTTCCCCACCCTCCCCCTCCCTTCCCTCTCCCCCTTTTCCTCTTCCCTCCTCATCCGCCACTTCACCAATGTCTTCAATATTCACAGGTACCCGAATCCTCTCTCTCTCTCTCTCTCTCTCTCTCTCTCTCTCTCTCTCTCTCTCTCTCTCTCTCTCTCTCTCTCTCTCGTGGTCTCTAAGGTCAGGTTTAAGAGCATCACGTTTTCTTTGTATCTGTCAATAGAAAACAGATATTTCAGCTGATAAATTCTTAACTTGATCTGTTCACAAAATGTCAACTGCCGTGAGTAAGACTTTGGTCGTATTGTTGTCAGGGTTGGTAGTAAGTGTGTTGGTCGTATTGTTGTCAGGGGTGGTAGTAAGTGTGTTTGAGGGACTGTTGCCACTATCAAAGGTAGTTGCCATACTTAAGGGTAGTTGTCACACTTAGAGGTCGTTGCCATACTTAAGGGTAGTTGCCACACTTAGACGTCGTTGCCACACTTAAGGATCGTTGCCACACTTAAAGGTCGTTGCCATACTTAAAGGTCGTTGCCACACTTAAAGGTCGTTGCCATACTTAAGGATAGTTGCCACACTTAAAGGTCGTTGCCACACTTAGACGTCGTCGCCACACTTAAAGGTCGTTGCCACACTTAAAGGTCGTTGCCACACTTAAAGGTCGTTGCCACACTTAAAGGTCGTTGCCATACTTAAGGATAGTTGCCACACTTAAAGGTCGTTGCCATACTTAAAGGTCGTTGCCACACTTAAAGGTCGTTGCCATACTTAAGGATAGTTGCCACACTTAAAGGTCGTTGCCACACTTAGACGTCGTTGCCACACTTAAGGATCGTTGCCACACTTAAAGGTCGTTGCCACGCTTGAAGGTCGTTGCCACACTTAAAGGTCGTTGCCACACTTAAGGATCGTTGCCACACTTAAAGGTCGTTGCCACGCTTAAAGGTCGTTGCCACACTTAAAGGTCGTTGCCACAACACTTAAGGGTCGTTGCTACACTTACATTGCCATGCTCTTACTTGACGCAGGAGGTGTTAAGTCATATTAAGTGTACTCTTGACTTACGTAGTGAAGGGAAGCGTGTTCTACCCGCTAACTAGAGAACGGTTTCTACCACCAGTGAGTTCTCTATTCCTTCAAGGGGACGTTTTCTGCCCATTAAAGAACGTTTTCAGTCCTTAAAGGAATGGATTCTGCCCCGTAGAGAACGTTTTCTGCCCCCTGGAATACGTTTTCTGTTTCTAAAGAACGTTTTCTACCCCAAAAGAAAACGGAAGTAGGATATATTAATTCCCTTTCGGTTTCACCTTCTGGTTTTCAAACGAATAATACAAAAAAAAAACACACCGTCCGCTTTCCGTTTTATCCACCTAAAGTTTTTATTCACATGTTTTATTTTTGAGCGTTCGGTTTAAAGGGGTCGTGGTAACGGCTGGCTGCTGTGGGTTTTATTTAAAGCCGACGGTTCGTTTTAAAGGGGTCGTGTCGGTCCATCACTTCCGGTGCGAGTGTGTTCAGGTGTTTTAGTGGAGCCCAGACCGGAACCTTCTACCAGTCTACCACACTACCAGCCTACCACACTGCCAGTCTACCACACTACCAGCCTACCACACTGCCAGTCTACCACACTACCAGCCTACCACACTGCCAGTCTACCACACTACCAGCCTACCACATTACTAGGCTACCACACTGCCAATCTACCACACTACCAGTCTACCACACTACCAGTCTACCACATTACTAGTCTACCACACTACCAGTCTACTACACTACCAGTCTACCACACTGCTAGTTTACCACACTACCAGTCTACCACACTGCCAGTCTACCACACTACCAGTCTACCACATTACTAGGCTACCACACTGCCAGTCTACCACACTACCAGTCTACCACATTACTAGGCTACCACACTATTAGTCTACCACTCTACCAGTCTACCACACTACTAGTCTCACACCACCAGTCTAACACACTACCAGTCTACCACACTACCAGTCTACCACACTACTAGTCTACCACACTACTAGTCTACCACACTACCAGTCTACCACACTACCAGTCTACCACACTACCAGTCTACCACATTACTAGGCTACCACACTACCAGTCTACCACACTACTAGTCTACCACACTACCAGTCTACCACACTACCAGTCTACCACACTACCAGTCTACCACACTACCAGTCTACCACATTACTAGGCTACCACACTACCAGTCTACCACACTACCAGTCTACCACACTACCAGTCTACCACACTACTAGTCTACCACACTACCAGTCTACCACACTACCAGTCTACCACACTACCAGTCTACCACACTACCAGTCTACCACATTACTAGTCTACCACACTACCGGTCTACCACACTATCAGTCTACCACACTACCAGTCTACCACACTACTAGTCTACCACAATACCAGTCTACCACACTACCAGTCTACCACACTACCCGGCTACCACACTACCAGTCTACCACACTACCAGTCTACCACACTACCCGGCTACCACACTACCAGTCTACCACACTACCAGTCTACCACACTACCCGGCTACCACACTACCAGTCTACCACCCTACCAGTCTACCACACTACTAGTCTACCACACTACCAGTCTACCACACTACCAGTCTACCACACTACCCGGCTACCACGCTACCACAGCACTACACTATCGCACTACCAAACATACTACCCCCAACCCCAACACTACTACCACACTACTACCACACTCTACCATCCTTACAGCACACCCTACCCCCCTTACACCACACTCTACTAACTCCACACTATTACACCATAACACCACACCCTACCCCCACACTACCACACCACAACCGCACACTATCTCCACACTACCATCCTATAACACCACACTACCACCCTAACACCACATCCTACCACCACATTACCACCACGCCCACCCTCTCCTGTTCTCTCCTCACTCAAACACACACAACTCCGCGAAAATCCTTCCCGGTACAAGCGAGCCCATTAACCCCCTCGCTAATTGGGTCAGCCGCTAATTAATCCAAGCGCCAATTTAACGTGGGTTAATTGTCTTCCTCCTACAGATGTTTAAGTATAAGTGTGGTGGCCGTGTGCCTTTACTCTACTTAATTACTTAGTAGATGTTTACTGGGGTGAGGTGATGGGGAGAGAGAGAGAGAGAGAGAGAGCCGTCTACACAGGAAGGGGGCTAATTATCTTTTTTTCACCAGTAACACATCACAGTAACAAATGAGTAACAGGTAAATGATTGCCGGGAACACACACACACACACACACACACACACACACACACACACACACACACACACACACACACACACACACACACACATTACAGGTACACGACGTTAAGGTAGAAATTACAGGTATATGTTGAGGTACAGTGGCCAGGTGCAGGTACAAAATTTTTCTACAATAAATCCCATACTGTCATACAAACCAGGATTCAGAAAGTGCCTTCAGAAATATTGGTACAGGTACAGCAATGACCGCAAGTACAGGTAACAGGTGTAGTTTACAGGTATGGTGATGGCCAGAAGTATTGTTATATTGCTACAGTAACCCACAATAGGGTAGACAAAGTCTATTTATACCCTCTCGTGACGTCACTGATCTTACAAAACGTAAACAAATTTATTTATACCCTCTCGTGACGTCACTGATCTTACAAAACGTAAACAAATTTATTTATACCCTTTCGTGACGTCACTGATCTTACAAAACGTAAACAAATTTATTTATACCCTCTCGTGACGTCACTGATCTTACAAAACGTAAACAAATTTATTTATACCCTCTCGTGACGTCACTGATCTTACAAAACGTATTTTTTTTTTATTTATACCCTCTCCTGACGTCACCGACTCACGAAACACGTAAACAAAACCTATTTTTACCCTCTCGTGACGTCACTGATCTACCAAAACCTAGGCAAAGCCTGTATCTATCGTGACGTCACTAATGTACGAAAACCTAAACAAAGACTCGTGACGTCACAAAAAGGATCCTCACGTTACAAAAACACGGTTGAAAAGTTGACAACCCGCAACAAGTACGAATAGAAGACAAGGTGAGGTATTGCTTTATACACTTTTTCCGGTGTGTGTTTGTATGTCAGTCCGCTGATGATTACTACCTGTCTTGTTATTGGTCGTGTGTAATTTGGTTTCGATAACTCTCTCTCTCTCTCTCTCTCTCTCTCTCTCTCTCTCTCTCTCTCTCTCTCTCTCTCTCTCTCTCTCTCTCTCATTCATAACTGAAGACTGACAAACAAGCAGAAATGTAGAGACAGAGAGCGTGAAAAAATAGAGATAGTAGAGACTGAAAGATGTAAGAGAGAGAGAGAGAGAGAGAGAGAGAGAGAGAGAGAGAGAGACGGGGCGCGATAGATCATGTTAAGATTTATAAGGTGGTAATGAGTGGTAGTGATGTGTATGTTGGTTCTACCCCATCCTGCCTCTTGTGAGTGATGGTGGTGGTGGTGGTACTGTTGTGAGTTATGGTGGTGGTACTGTTGTGAGTTATGGTGGTGGTGGTGGTACTGTTGTGAGTTATGGTGGTGGTACTGTTGTGAGTTATGGTGGTGGTGGTGGTACTGTTGTGAGTTATGGTGGTGGTGGTGGTGGTACTGTTGTGAGTTATGGTGGTGGTGGTGGTACTGTTGTGAGTTATGGTGGTGGTGGTGGTGGTACTGTTGTGAGTTATGGTGGTGGTGGTGGTACTGTTGTGAGTTATGGTGGTGGTGGTACTGTTGTGAGTTATGGTGGTGGTGGTGGTACTGTTGTGAGTTATGGTGGTGGTGGTGGTGGTACTGTTGTGAGTTATGGTGGTGGTGGTGGTGGTGGTGGTGGTACTGTTGTGAGTTATGGTGGTGGTGGTGGTACTGTTGTGAGTTATGGTGGTGGTGGTAGTACTGTTGAGTTACGATGGTGGTGGTAGTACTGTTGTCAGTTATGGTGGTGGTGGTGGTACTGTTGTCAGTTATGGTGGTGGTGGTGGTACTGTTGTCAGTTATGGTGGTGGTACTGTTGTGAGTTATGGTGGTGGTACTGTTGTGAGTTATGGTGGTGGTGGTGGTACTGTTGTGAGTTATGGTGGTGGTGGTGGTACTGTTGTGAGTAATGGTGGTGGTGGTAGTACTGTTGTCAGTTATGGTGGTGGTGGTGGAACTGTTGTGAGTTATGGTGGTGGTGGTGGTGGTACTGTTGTCAGTTATGGTGGTGGTGGTAGTACTGTTGTCAGTTATGGTGGTGGTGGTGGTACTGTTGTCAGTTGTGGTGGTGGTGGTACTGTTGTGAGTTATGGTGGTGATGGTAGTACTGTTGTCAGTTATGGTGGTGGTGGTGGTACTGTTGTCAGTTATGGTGGTGGTGGTAGTATTGTTGTTAGTTGTGGTGGTGGTGGTACTGTTGTCAGTTATGGTGGTGGTGGTGGTGGTACTGTTGTCAGTTATGGTGGTGGTGGTGGTACTGTTGTCAGTTATGGTGGTGGTGGTAGTACTGTTGTCAGTTATGGTGGTGATGGTAGTACTGTTGTCAGTTATGGTGGTGGTGGTGGTACTGTTGTCAGTTATGGTGGTGGTGGTAGTACTGTTGTCAGTTATGGTGGTGGTGGTGGTGGTACTGTTGTCAGTTATGGTGGTGGTGGTGGTACTGTTGTCAGTTATGGTGGTGGTGGTAGTACTGTTGTCAGTTATGGTGGTGATGGTAGTACTGTTGTCAGTTATGGTGGTGGTGGTGGTACTGTTGTCAGTTATGGTGGTGGTGGTAGTACTGTTGTCAGTTATGGTGGTGGTGGTGGTACTGTTGTCAGTTGTGGTGGTGGTGGTACTGTTGTGAGTTATGGTGGTGATGGTAGTACTGTTGTGAGTTTTGGTGGTGATGGTAGTACTGTTGTAAGTTTTGGTGGTGGTGTTATGAGTTATGGTAGACAGTATGTGATGTGGGTCCTCAGTATATTCTCCCTGGCATGATATACTCTGGTTGTATATCCTCACCATCGGGTATACTGTCACCTTTACATAGCTCAAGGTTCCGACTCTCCTCCTTCATATGTAATATTTTTGTCGTAGATCTGATCCTTATGTTGTAATGTAATTGTTTAAATGTAATTATTAACGTTTTCATAAGATTATAGTCGTGTTTTATAGTTTTATAATCCATTTAAAATTCATTGGAAAAATGCCATAAAGAAACGTTTTTATGAAGGACAAATTGGCGGAGTTCAAACAGAAGCAGGAAGTGTTGGAACGGTAGAGCGGTGATGGTTTAAATAATTTTAAGGTCATAATATTGCCACTTAAGTCGAGTTAAATGCGTGAGTTGGACGGATTTATTTTTACTTAAGACATAATTGAGATCCTAAGAACAAATTGTCGGGGGCAGGAAGTGTTCCAACAATGGCGCGGTGCTGAGCTCTGTAGTTTAAATATTACTTGAGTCAATTTATGGTCGTGTTAAGTATCACTCCACAGTCAATTAAACCCGCGTTCTAAAAGATCAACAAACAGTGTTGTGAGTCTTTCTAAGAACAAGTTGTCTCACTGTAAAACTAAGGCAGGAAGTGTTGCAACAATGGCGGCCGGGGTGCAGGGTACAGACCGCCTTCCATCAGAGCCCAACGCGTTATTAAGCGCTACGCATAACATGTTTATCGCCCCAAAAACACAGAAATATATATCTTTTCCAGGACCAGTTGGGAAAACCATTGTGCAGGCGGCGTGTAATTTTTCCTGAGCGCTCTTATTTAGCCAACAGCCGCCGCGGTATAGTTTCAGAAGACCTTGGGTAATGGCGACCGAGTTCTCTCCCTCCAGTTTCGAAACCTGGCCTTTAGATATGGTGGCTGACCCGCAACTGTTAGCATGGTCGTCTGATTCTTATGTTTATCTCTTTATTCATCTGTTATATAAATAAAAAAAACCGAAGGAATTACTGTATATTTAGTGTTTGCACGTGTTTGTAATGTGTCTTGTGTACGTGTGTGTGGCTGTGTGCGTGCGTGTGTGGCTGTGTGCGTGTGTGTGTGTGGCTGTGTGCGGGCGTGTGTGTCTGTCTTAATAAATCATATTAGTGGTAGCAACCTTAAATAACTCACCACGAATACCGTGACACAGAGTTAGGTGAGGTATAATAGATTTTGTTGGTGTTATTATTAAAGTCTTCTTCTGCCTCTCAGACGGTCAAGCCTGGCAAGGATGTGTACATATGACGAAGAGGCAGCGTGACCGACACTGCACTCGACCACCTTCACTTTCCCCAACTGTTCTGTTAGGTTGTTACTTACAGCTGGGTGGTGAAGTGGGGTGGGAATCAGTGACCCCTAGGCCAAGAGGTGAGGTCTATACCTACTGGGACACTGCACTCCTTCTTGTCCACTTAGTCTAAAACATTTGCATACTAATACTTGTTAAGTACAAAACTAGTCAACGGGAGAGACCTGATTCTTTCGGAAAATTTTAAATGAACTTTACTAAACTTTTGAAACTGACCCCCCCCCCCCCCCAAAAAAAAATAGCAAAAGTAATCGTTTATAAATTATATACAAACTTAATTAAAACAGCCGAGGGCCCAGGCGTGCCCCCTTATGGAACACCTGTGTACAATACCTCTGTCAGGTGGTGGGCAGAGACTGGCAGGTGAGGGTGGGCGGGGCCGCCTGAAATCATGAATGAACACTGTAGGGGATGAATGAAGGTCGGGAGGGTGAATGGAGTTGTAAGCCAGGTTGGTAAACACGGGAGTAAAAAACGAAGGGCGAGTCGCAATGTTGATGAATGGTGGTGATGGGCGGAGGGGGCGTGTGAGTGGTGATGAGTGGATGGGACGTGTGTGTGGTGATGGGTGGAGGGGGCGTGTGAGTGGTGATGAGTGGAGGGGGCGTGTGTGTGTTGATGAGTGGAAGGGGCGTGTGTGTGGTGATGGGTGGAGGGGGCGTGTGTGTGGTGATGGGTGGAGGGGGCGTATGTGTGGTGATGGTGTGTGTGTGTGTGTGTGTGTGTGTGTGTGTGTGTGTGTGTGTGTGGTGATGGGTGGAGAGGGCGTGTGAGTGGTGATGAGTGGAAGGGGCGTGCGTGTGGTGATGGGTGGAAGGGGCGTGTGTGTGGTGATGGGTGGAAGGGGCGTGCGTGTGGTGATGGGTGGAAGGGGCGTGTGTGTGGTGATGGGTGGAGGGGGCGTGCGTGTGTGGTGATGGGTGGAGGGGACGTATGTGTGGTGTGTGTGTGCGTGTGTGTGTGTGTGTGTGTGTGTGTGATGGGTGGAGAGGGCGTGTCTGTGTGCGTGTGTGTGTGTGTGTGGTGGTGGTGGAGGGGGGTGTGGTGGAGTATTGTTGCATTGTTATCATGACATAATTATGAGAGGGAGAACACCGTCATCACACACACCCCTACCACCATTCATCAACCACCAACAATAACTATCACAGTCACTACCACCATCACCAACCACCACCACTATCAACCAACCCTCCACCATAACTCCCACATATGGCACAAACCTACACCACACCTCACCTCCATATATATACACATTTCCATACCTGCTGGGCCAATGGTTTTTATACACCTGTGGCCATCAGCTGATTAACATATGAGTTTTTGTTTACATCTTGACTGTAATTTACCTGTCAGGGTTGTCAGATACTCCCACATGGTTCATTAATGATATGATTAACTTGTCGTGTGGTTAAGTAACTGGCCACAGAGATTTACATAATCCTGATGATGATTGGTTGAGGGAGTGGATAAATTTGGATGAGGGATTGGACGAAAAATTGGTTGAAATTGGGTGAGGGTTTGAAGGATTGGTTGAAATTGGATGAGGGATTGGTTGAAGGATTACATATGGGAAGTTAGGAATTGATGGTGAACTCTTATACCTGTCACGCCTCTCTTACGCCTTTAACCACACCTCTCTTACGCCCTATACGCCTTTCACACCTCTCATACACCTCTCTTACGCCCCCATGCGCCTCACATATTTCTCACGCACCTTTCATACCTCTCACACACTGTCCACATCTCTCACACGCTTCTCACAACCCTCACACACCACACACACCTCACACTCACCCCACACTCACCCCACACGCACATTTCCACACCTGTGTACTGGTCTCTTTCTGGACGTGAGGTAAAAAAAAAGAAGCTATTTCAACTTTGGTCTTTGCATGTCGATTCATCTCTCCTTTTTCGCTTTATTTTTTTATTTTCTCACTTTCTATCTTTTTTTTTAAAGCGAGAGTTCAGAGTTTACTGTCGTGCCCTTTGTTTTGTTTTCATGGGGTTCAGAGAGAGAGAGAGAGAGAGAGAGAGAGAGAGAGAGAGAGAGCAAAGAAAACTCTCTCCTTTCTATTTTCCTCCCTCTCTCCCATTCTCTTTCCTTCCCTTCTTCCCCCCTTTCTGTTCTTCCTCCATCCATCTTCTCTCCATTTCCTCTCCCATTCCCCCCACATCCTTCCTTCCCAGTCTCCCTCCCCCCCACCACCACCTTACCCTATCTTTCCCCCCTGTTCTTTCCTCTTTCCCCTACTCTCCATTTCTCTTCCTTTCCCATTTCCCCTCCTTTCCCATTTTCCCTATCTCCTCTCCCTTCCCTCCCATCACCTCACCTTACCCTACCCTACTCTCATATATCCCCTCCCATACCACCCTTCTACCTTTCCCTCTGACCTCCCTCCCTCCCCTCCCTCCCACCTCTCTACCCCATCAATCATCTTCAACCAGGCAGTAAAACGCTGTGTTCCTCCCCCCGTCAATTACCTTCACCATATACCTACCACAACGCCTATTTACCTCAACAGAAAACGGAACGTGGGGTTTAGGGTTTTTTCGGGGGATGAGGGGGGTGGGGGAGGGGGAAGAGAGGGGGGTGGGGGAGGGGGAAGAGGGGGGGGTGGGGGTGGGGGAAGAGGGGGGGGGTGGCTCGTTTTAGTTGACTCTTCTTAACGTCTTCATCGACAAGAATGGAGTACAATTTTATTTATAGACGATTTTCTGGATAAGAACCTTGATCAAATGATATTATTACGGGGTTTAGTGATGCCTTTGATCCGGATCCCCAAGAATCGAACCCGAACCCGGATTCACATAATGGTTCTCAGGACAAATTTTTCACTTAACTCGATAATGTGTGAATGTGTCTACTGTATATACCTGGTCCACTTAACCGATAAATTCTCAGAGTGTTCTTACATAATATCTTTCATTTCTCAATATATTAAGTCTCTTTTTTAACTTACGATACTAATCTATAATCTTTAATGGTTCTTACGTTAAATTTTGAAATCTATGAGAACTTATCAACCTGACTCACTTAATCTACGATACAACGATAGATATTCACAAAAATTCCCTACTTTATTTTTTTTTTTCCCTGGACGATCGATATGAGGACGTGTCTAACTGAAGCCATTTTAAACCACGACACGAAAATGGATTCACAGAAAGGTCTTTAGTTTAATTCGCAAGGTTAACGAGAGATGCCAGACGGTGTGTTATCTCACTCTCACATAAGTTACGACATAAAGGTTTAGTATTTCTGAACATTTTATTGAAGAGATTGATGGTATGATTTGACCGTCTGATCTGTAATGCTCGGTCAGGGCTTATGACACCGACGAGGGCTTATGTCGCCGACGAGGGCTTATGACATCTTGGGGTTATGACACCTAGGGCTCATTATGTGATCAAAAAACACACACACACACACACACACACACACACACACACACACACACACACATCAGTAATTTACCACCACTGACCTTCTCTAGTAAATGTCATCAAGTTGAACTTCCGGAGCCAAATACTTTCTTGAGTCCCTTAATTATTGACTCAGGTGAATTATGAACAAAACTCGCGGGGTGGTAAAGGGTAAGGCATGGGTTACACTTTCTCTCTTTTTTTCTCTCTCTCTTTCTCTTGTTTATTCTCTCACTAATTTTTCTATCTATCATGTTTATTTACTCTCCCTCTTTCCAACTATCTTTTATCTTTTCTCTCTTCCGTTTCTCTTTCTCTCTTCTCTGTTTCTCATTTCTCGTTCTTATTCTCTCTCTCTCTCTCTCTCTCTCTCTCTCTCTCTCGGTTTGTTTATGGGGCTCAAAGGTTAATTTTCAGGGGTTTAAGGAGTTTTAAATCCTTCGGTTTTTTATGTTTAATCTACATGTGATCGCGCGTTAAACCTAAAATTGAACCCCATACTGAGATTAAAGAAACTAATAATAACCTTAATTGAACATGATAACTCTATTACGAACTAATTGATCACCCACCCTAATTGAACCCCTAAATCAAACCTTAATTGATCACTAACCCTAATTGAACCCCTAAATCAAACCTTAATTGATCATGAACCTCTACATCAAACCTTAACTGACCATGAACCCTAATTGAACCCCTAAGTCAAACCTTAACTGATCACGAACCTTAATTGAACCCCTAAATCAAACTCTTAATTGATCACGAACCTCTAAATTAAACCTTAATTGATCACTAACCCTAATTGAACCACTAAATCAAACCTTAACTGATCACGAACCTTAATTGAACCCCTAAATGAAACCTTAATTTGATGAGGAACCCTAATTGAACCTCTAAATCAAATAATACTTGATCACGAACCCTAATTGAACCCCCTAAACGAACCCATAAAACGCCCCTCTTATAATAGAACCTTCATGTGAACCTTTGTCATCAAATGTGTCGTTCTTTGTGGCAGGACGGACGACTAACACAGAGACATCTCCCTTAACTGTAGGCGCCCTGGGAGAGGGAGGGAGAGGAGGGGGGAGGGGTGAAGAGGGAGGAGAGGAGGTAGGGATAGTGACGAGAGAGAGGTAGAGAAAAGGAGGGGAGGGGAAGTGGGAGAGAGAGAAAGAGAGGGGATAGAGAGAATAAAGAGAGAGAGAGAGAGGGTAGGGAGTGTGATAAGACAGAGAGAGAAGTAGAGCAGAGTGATGAGAGAAGGGAGAAGAGGGGGTAGGGAGAGAGAGAGAGAGAGAGAGAGAGAGAGAGAGAGAGAGAGAGAGAGAGAGAGTTTCAATGTGTCTTCTTGAAGCTAAATTATAAAAGACTTGTGGGAAGTGACCGAAGGGAGAGAGAAAGAGAGAGAGGAAAGAGACAAGAGGAGGGAGAGAAACAACTGGAAGGTTAAGAGAGAGAGAGAGAGAGAGAGAGAGAGAGAGAGAGAGAGAGAGAGAGAGAGACAAAAAAAAGAAAGTTAAAGGCGGAAGAGACACAGACAGACATAGAAATGGAGATGCACAGAGAGGTAAAGAGAGAAATAAAGAAAGGAAGAGAGAAAGACAGAAAGACAGAAAGAGAAAGAGACAAAAAGAGACAGCGATACAGGAAAGAGAGAGAGAGACAATGAGAACGAGAAAGAGAGACAGGGAGACATACACACACGGCAATACAGGAGAGAGGCAATGAGAGCGAGACAGAGAGAGACAGAGAGCGAGACAGACAGAAGGACAGGGCCACCCAGAACCTCCTGCGCAAGGCGACAGTCATTTGTTTGTGTGGCGCTGCGTGCATACAAAGTGGCCAATCTGGTAATGTTTCTCTCTCTCTCTCTCTCTCTCTCTCTCTCTCTCTCTCTCTCTCTCTCTCTCTCCGGTATCGTCTCACGGAGGTGGTAGTGGAGAGACTTGCCTATTTCCTCACTCTCACTCCCTGTCCTCGCTCACTCCCTGTCCTCACTCTCACTCCCTGTCCTCACTCACTCCCTGTCCTCACTCTCACTCCCTGTCCTCACTCACTCCCTGTCCTCACTAGCACTTCCTGTCCTCACTATCCTCACTTACTATTCTCACTCTTACTTTCCTCACTCTCACTTACTGTCCCCACTCTTATTCTCCTCACTCTCACTGTCTACCTCTCTCACTCCTTGTCCTCACCGTCTTTTCTCGCTG
>CAUDMG010001408.1:662500-675000 GCA_958450375.1 Homarus gammarus | reverse complement strand
GGGTAAAGATGAGGATAAGAGGACCAAGAGACGACAGAGACTAACAAGATGAATGAGTGTAATAAAAAAAATGGGTCCCCAGAGAGATACAGAACCTTAAGAGGATTGGTCAGAACAGCCCGAGAACGTTTAGAGTGGAGGACTGTGGTCGCCAACCCTCAGATATGAAGACGATACTCTGAATAATATATACGTAGGTGTATATATGTGTGTGTATGTATATATATGTATTGAAATTTGTGTATATATATGTATGTGTGTGTGTGTGTGTGTGTGTGTGTGTGTGTGTGTGTGTGTGTGTGTGGAGGCAGCAACAGGTGGTAGTGTGGGCAGGTGACACTAAACACAAGAACCTGTTGGACGGGGAGAAGGTTGAAGGTGCCAGTCAAAACATGGAGCCGGGAGGTGAGGTTTCTTCTTCTTCTTCTTCTTCTTCTTCTTCTTCTTCTTCTTCTTCTTCTTCTTCTTCTTCTTCTTCTTCTTCTTCTTCTACTCTTATTGTTGTTGTTCTTTACTTGTTGTTGTTCTTTTTCTTCTTCACATTTTATTGTTGTTTTTCTTCTGTTCTTCATCCATCTCCATTTCTCTTTCTTCTTCTCCTTCATGATAATCTTTACTTATTATTATTCTCTTCCTTTTCCTTTACCATCTTTTTTATTCGTATTAATTCCTTCCCCTTTCATTCATCATCAACCTCTTCCTCTTCCTCCTCTTCCTCCTTCCTTTCTGTCTTTTCTTCCATGACATTCCTCCTATTTGTACCCTGAGTCTTCTCCCTTCCTCCTTCTCTTCCTTCTTAGCCTTCCTCCTTCTCCCCTCAGTCTTCTTCCTCCATTTTCTTCTCTCCCCTCTATTTCCTTCTCTTCATCCACCGCCCATTCTATCCTTCGTCTCCTCCCCTCTCTCTCTCTCTCTCTCATTTCTTTCTTTCTTATTTTCATCGTCTTTTCCATGAATTCTCTTCTTTATCACCCTCTCTTTTTCCCTTTTCTTTTTTGTCTTTCTTTCTCCTTTGTCTTAACATCTACAGAATAGCTTGATTAATCTCTCTCTCTCTCTCTCTCTCTCTCTCTCTCTCTCTCTCTCTCTCTCTCTTTTCTTTGGCGGGTGGAGAAAAAATTTGAAAAATCTCTCCTCTTTCTGTTACCAGCTTCTCCTCACTTAGAGAGAGAAAGAGGATTAATCTCTCTGCTGCGGGCACCTTCTAGATAGATATATATATATAGAGAGAGAGGCGGGCATTTTCTACCGTAGTCTCCCTTCGTGTTTATGTTGATGCTTCGTTTTCTTTGAGTTCCCCACTAGTATATAATAATAATAATAATAATAATAATAATAATAATAATAATAATAATAATAATAATAATAAGGAATAATAATAAACAAATAATAATACTATCAACAGCCAATTTATCAAAGACTTATCCATGAATATTACAATAACTAGCTAAGTACAGTACAGACAATAGTAAAAAAAAAAAATACTGTGTGGTTCATTATTACCAGAGTCCACCCTATTGTGTGTGTTATGTTAACGTTTTCTTTGAGTCTCCTCTTTTATTATATTCTAGGGAGGGGTCTTGAGAGGGGGGGGTAGAGGGGGAGGGGGTTAAGGGGGTTGGAGAGGGGTAAAGGGGTAGGAGGGGGAGAGTAGAGGGGGAGGGGGTTAAGGGGGTTGGAGGGGGGGTAAAGGGGTAGAGGGGGAGGTGGTTAAGGGGGTTGGAGGGGGGGTAAAGGGGTAGGAGGGGGAGAGTAGAGGGGGAGGGGGTTAAGGGGGTTGGAGGGGGGGTAATATTTGTATCTTGTGAAGTTTTTTGTGTTGGGTGAAGCTATTGTTGTTGTGAAGAGCTTTGAGAGGTAATTGTGGTTTGGAAAGTTGTGTTGTGTTGTGGTTTGGTGATATACTCTCTCTCTCTCTCTCTCTCTCTCTCTCTCTCTCTCTCTCTCTCTCTCTCTCATTCATATATAGAACACTTACACAGACAAGTACACAGAACGAAATAACCTCCTACACACACACACACACACACACACACACACACTCAACATACACTCAAACACTTCTTCGCTTCTCTCTTTCTCTTTTCCAGTCTTTCACTCAAACTCTCTTCTTCTCACACTTCTCTTTTTTTTCCCGCGTTTTTTTGTTTTTTTTTACTTTTTCCCGCGTTTCTTTTTTTTCCAGAGCGTTCCAGCTGATCCTCCAGCCATGAGGGACTTGTTTGAATTTCCCGCCAAAAAGCCCGAGGGAAGGTGAGTGGGGGGGGGGCGGTTATGGTGAGGGAAATGGGGGGATTATAGGGAGGGGTGAGGGTAGGGGAGGGGAGGAGAAGGAGCACCCGGCGTTCTGATTGGCTGCCAGGTATTGGCGCGCCCGGCAACAAAGGAATCATGCTGGGAGTTGATTGGATAGTTTGAGGGCGGCGCCAAACGGGCTCCGGTCGATGATTGGCTAGACTATCTTCCCGCGGGGGCAGTGGTTGGCTGGCGTATTTAGATCAATTAAAGTACCGCGATTTCTATCCAGGGGAAGAGGAGGAAGAAGAAGGGGTGGGGTGGGGAGGATAGAGGGGAGAGGATAGTGTGGGGAGGAGGAGGAGGATGGAGAAGAGGGTTGGGGGTGAGGAGGATAGATGGGGGGAGGAGGAGGAGGAGGAAGAGAGGTAGGGGTGAGGAGGATAGATGGGGGGAGGGGGAGGGATATGTTTGGTGCAATATGACCTTCCCGCGGGACTTGTTCAATCTACATATAATAAAATGAGTCGCCTGGATTAATTTTTTGGTTTTGTTTAATTCATTTAGTTGGGATAGACACAAAAGCTAGTGAGTTGGATATAACGATCACGTCACAAGGATATTGATTGATCTATAGTAACAAGTATAGAAAATAGTGTGTGTGTGTGTGTGTGTGTGTGTGTGTGTGTGTGTGTGTGTGTGTGTGTTTAGTTTTTCCCGGTGATAAATTGTTAACAAAAATCCGGCGAAATTGATTTTGTCTGCTTTTGTATTTGTATATATCTTTGTTTGTTTATTTGTTTGTTGTTGTTTTATGGTAAAAGGAGAAGATTGTGATTTATGTCAACGGGGATATACATGGCGGAATATTACACCTCTCTCTCTCTCTCTCTCTCTCTCTCTCTCTCTCTCTCTCTCTCTCTCTCTCTCTCTCTCTCTCTCTCTCTCTCTCTCTCTCTCTCTCTCTCTTTACTCTTTCATAATATCTGGGTTTTTTCCCTTCCCTCCTTTCCACCCCCCCCTTTCACTTCCACTTTCCCTCCCTCCCTTGCTCTATCTTCTTCCCACTCACTTTCCTTGCCTCTCTCACTTTCACTCTCCCACCCTCCATCCATACCATAATTTCTCCATCCCTACCTCCCTCTCTCCACCCTGCTCTCTCTCTTTCCTTCCCTCCTTCCTTCCTTCCCTCATGGGAGAAGCAGGGAGAGTGTATCCACCTCTCCCAGTAACTCACCCGCCTCCTCTCACCGGCTGGAATACTAACCCAAGACTCTCTCTCTCTCTCTCTCTCTCTCTCTCTCTCTCTCTCTCTCTCTCTCTCTCTCTCTCTCGCTTGTCACAGGTGGACGTGTGTTGCAGCTAATTGTCCCTCTCCCCCCCCTCCCCTTCCCTCCCCTTCCTCTCCTCCCCCTTTCTCTTCTCTGTACCCCTTCACCCTCTTTCTTCACCTTTTATACCCCTTCTATCTTTCTCTCTTTCTTTCCACTTCCATCTTTTCCGTTCCCTCTTCCCTCTCATCCACCCATTTCACCTCTCATCCACCTTCCCTTCTCCCCTTTCTCTTTACTTCCCTTTGATCGTCCCATTTCCTCTTCCTTAAACCCTCTCTTTTCGTCTCCCCTTCTCCCATCTTCCTTTACTCTCCTCTACATGTCTTTTCCTCTCATCGCCTCTCCTCTTTCCTATCCTTTCCTTTTTGTTCTTTTTTTCTATTATCCCTCTTCCCTCATCTCCCTCTTTCAGCCTTTCATCCACTACTCTTCTCGTTTCCTTTCCTCACTCTCACCTTCTCCCTCACTCTCACCTTCTCCCTCCCATGTGTTCTCCCTCACCTTTGATCTCCTTCACTCCCATCCGCTCCCTATAACTTTGATCTGCCTCACTCACCCTCTCCCTCACTCTCACCCTCTCCCTCACCTTTGCTCTCCCCTACTTTCACCCTCACCTTTGCTCTCCCTCACCTTTGCTCTCCCTCACTCAACCGGCTAAAACTTGCTCCAAAATCCACTTGCCTCAGTAAATCTAACTTTGCCAGAACACCCGGCCTGCCTCTCACCGCTCTCCCACGCTCACTCTCACTCCCACGCTCATTCTCACTCCCACGCTCACTCTCTCTCTCTCTCTCTCTCTCTCTCTCTCTCTCTCTCTCTCTCTCTCCCATTTAATCCAGCTCTCACTTTCCCTGGGGGAGGGGGGGAAACCTGGTCTTTGCCTACCTCTCCTCACCCCTCATTAGCCATCACCTCACTAAACACACACCTCCCCCTCACCCCCCATCACCTCACTAAACACACACCTCCCCTTCATTAGCCATCACCTCACTAAACACACACCTCCCCCCTCACCCCCCATCACCTCACTAAACACACACCTCCCCTTCATTAGCCATCACCTCACTAAACACACATCTCCCCCTCACCCCCATCACCTCACTAAACACACACCTCCCCCTCACCCCCCATCACCTCACTAAACACACACCTCCCCCATCACCTCACTAAACACACACCTCCCCCCTCATCCCCCACCACCTCACTAAACACACACCTCCCCCTCACCCCCCATCACCTCACTAAACACACACCTCCCCCTCACCCCCCCATCACCTCACTAAACACACACCTCCCCTCTCACCCCCCATCACCTCACTAAACACACACCTCCCCCCTCACCCCCATCACCTCACTAAACACACACCTCCCCCCTCATCCCCCATCACCTCACTAAACACACACCTCCCCCCTCACCCCCCATCACCTCACTAAACACACCTCCCCCCTCACCCCCATCACCTCACTAAACGCACACCTCCCCCCCACCCCCCATCACCTCACTAAACACACCTCCCCATCACCCCAATCACCTCACTAAACACACACCTCTCCTTCATTAGCCATCACCTCACTAAACACACACCTCCCCCTCACCCCCATCACCTAACTAAACACACACCTCTCCTTCATTAGCCATCACCTCAGTAAACACACACCTCCCCCTCACCCCCCATCACCTCACTAAACACACACCTCCCCCTCACCCCCATCACCTCACTAAACACACACCTCTCCTTCATTAGCCATCACCTCACTAAACACACACCTCCCCCCTCACCCCCCATCACCTCACTAAACACACACCTCTCCTTCATTAGCCATCACCTCACTAAACACACACCTCCCCCCTCACCCCCCATCACCTCACTAAACACACACCTCCCCCTCACCCCCATCACCTCACTAAACACACACCTCTCCTTCATTAGCCATCACCTCACTAAACACACACCTCCCCCCTCACCCCCCATCACCTCACTAAACACACACCTTCCCTCTCACCTCTCATTAGCACACCTCACCTCACCTCCCCCCCCAAAAACAAAAAATATTTACCATTTAAATGAATAATTAAGCTTGTGGTTATAACTAATGAGGTCTTGTTACTGTACTTAATGACCTTGTTAGGGGATTATATTAATTACCTTCCACTTAATCACTTGAGGTATTTTTATGTGATTTTAAATGAGGATTTTTAACCCCCTTCAGTTGACGTATTGCCGATTTTATTCTCGTAAAAATTCAGTAAAATTAATATATATTTTAATACGTAATAAAATAAGTTAATAAAATAATAACTATTTTATGGTAGGTAAATTTATTCTTTATTTTGTTTAACTGGTAATATATATATATATATATATATATATATATATATATATATATATATATATATATATATATATATATATTTTATTTTTTTTTTATTAACTATTACTTTTTTATTTTTTTTAGTTTATTATTTTTATTTATTAGCTAATTGTAATTTATTATTAATTTTATAATAATAATAATATTAATGAAAACTAAGAATATTTAAATAAGATGATAATGTTTGAAGTAAATGAAAGAAACGAAAAAAGGAAGAAAAAGATTGAAAATATTCAGAAGACGAGGAAGAAAATGAGAAATACACAGACAGAAAACAAGAAATGAAACACGCTACAAAAGAAACTAAAAGATAAAGAAAAGACGAATAATGCAGTTGAAGAAGAGGGGAATAATGAAATAAGGAAGAGAAGAGCAAGAAGAAAGGAATATTAACATTAAGAAAAGAGGAGGAAGAAGAGGGGAATAAAATAAGGAAGGGAGGAGGAAGAAGAGGGGAATAATGAAAGGAAGAGAGAAGGAAGTAAAGAGGAATAATAAAATAAGAAAGAAAGGAGGAAGAAGGATGGAACAAGAGAATCAGGAGGAACAGAACCCAGCGTGTCAAGGGATGGGCTGGGGGGAGAGGGGGGGATGAGGGGAGGAGAGAGGGAGGTGAGGTAAGGGGTGGTGGTGATAGGTGGGGCAGGGAGGGGAGTAGATGAACACGACCAATCAGATCCCGCGGTGGCAACAGCCGGGGAGAAAGAGAGGGGAGAGAGAGGACCTAGGGAGGAGAGAGGGGAGAAAGGATCTAGACAGGAGAGAGAGGATTCAGAGGTGGGAGAGAGAGAGAGAGGATCTAGAGAGTGGAGAGGGAGACACGAGAGAGAGAGAGAGAGAGAGAGAAAGAGAGAGAGAGAGAGAGAGAGAGAGAGAGAGAGAGAGAGAGAGAGAGAGAGAGAGAGCTTAGGGAGGGTAGAGACCTGATCACCATTTAGCTGTGTCTTGAGACGACCCAAGAGGGAGTGGGGTGAGGGGAGGAGAGGGGGGGGGGGGTGACGGGTGAGAGTAGGAGGAGGGGCGGTGAGAGGGGAGTAGGAAAGGAAAGGAGAGGTAATGGAGGGGTGTTGTTCTAGTGTGTATGTGTGTGTGTGTGTGGCTTATGGGGATCTTGCACACACACACACACACACACACACACACACACACACACACACACACACACTGTAAACACCATTCACCTTGGGATTATATAGTGCGAGCGGATAGAGAACAGACAGACAGACAGACAGACAGACAGACAGGAAAATGATAAGCTATAAACGACATGCAGACAGATTGACGTAGATAGAGACAGACAGATAGAAAGACAGAAAAATTGATAGTGTAACTGACAGACAGACAGACAGACGGACATTGATGAATAAATGAATAAAATATAAGAGAAATAGACAAAAACAGACACAATTTGATAAAATGTATGGGACAGACAGACAGACAGACTGGCTGATAGAATATAACAAGCAGACAGACAGACAGACATACAGACACAATATAAAATAGACAGAATCAAAGGAAAGAGAATGACTCAGGTGGTAGGTAGGCAGAACAAAGGAACCGGAAGCAATAAAGAAAATTAAATAACGAAAATAAAGAGGAAAAAAGAAGGAAGAGGAAGAAGGAAATAAGAGGAAAATAGATACGAAGAAGAGGAAGAACAAGAACAACAACAAAATAAAGGTAAATAAACAAAACAAAAAATGACAGAAAAGAGAAACGGAAAGAAGATAAATAAATAAAGAGAGAAATAGAGAGAAGGAAGAAAAGTAAAGAAGGAGAAGAAAAAGGAAAGAAAGAAGGTAAACAAGAGGTAAAATAAATAAAAAGACGCCGAAACAGGAGATACAAATAACCGAATAAAGTGAATAAAAAAAATTCAAAATAAAGAAAATAAACAATAATGGAAACAAAGGAACAGAGAGAGAGAGAATCAAAAGAGGGGACAAGAGATAGAAGCAGGAAGAAGGGGAAACAGAAGAGAACAATGTATATTAGAGGGGAGGGGAATGGGGTGGTGGAGGGGGACTAGGGGAGGGAGGGGAGAGGAGGGGTCCATCCCAGGCCACACTAAAGGGGATGAGCCAACTTGGTGAGAGAGAGAGAGAGAGAGAGGAGAGGGGAGGGAAAGAGAGGGGAGGGGAAAGAAATATAGAGGAGGAGAGAGGAAGGACTAAGATGATAGGGAGGAGAAATCAGTTGGAGAAGGGAGAAATTAGAGGAATTAGGGAGAGAGTGAGAAGGGGAAGAAGGAAAGAAAGGGAGAGAAGGTAAGAAGGAAAAGAGGAGAAAGTTGAGGAAAAAATAAATGGAATAGGAAGAAGGTAGAAAGAGGAATATGAGATAACTGGAAAGAGAAAGAGATGAGAGAGGATTATTGTGAGGAAAATAAACAGCTGTTGGGAGAGAAGAGTAAGAGAGAGAGAGAGAGAGAGAGGGAGGGAGAGAATGAGAATGAGTGGGAGAGAGAGAGGGGGGAGAGAATGAGAGTGAGTGGGAGAGAATGAGAGTGAGTGGGAGAGAGAGGGGGAGAGAATGAGAGTAAGAGAGAGAGAGAGGGGGAGAGAATGAGAGTAAGAGAGAGAGAGAGAGTGGGAGAGAATGAGAGTGAGTGGGAGGAGAGAGGTGGGGGAGAGTAAGACGGTCTCTCTCCCCCCCTCTCCAGCAGTCATTACGGGCTTTTCTATCAAGGATGGGCGGGAGAGTGAGGCAAGAAACAGGGAAGGGAGGGGGGAGTGAGAGAAGGAAGAGGGGAAGAATGAGGGAACTGAATGAAGAAAGGGGGCGATGGGAAAGGGGGAGAATGAAGGAGAGGGACGTTAGGGAAAGAAAGGGAAGGAGAAAGAGAGACTAAAGCCAGGAAGAAAGGAGATGAGAGAGAAATGTAGTTTATGAAAGATTGACGGAGATAAGAAAGGGATAGGAGGAAGGAGAAGAGGAGAGGGGAGATAATGAGAGGATGAAGAAAGAAGGGGAGTATGGGAGAAGAAAGACAGAGGGGAGAGAATGGGGGAGAGATATACATAGTGAAGGAGAGTTATGAGAAAAGGAGGGAATTGGAGAACAAGAAGAGAATGAGAGTGAGCAAGAGGTGAATAAAATAAAGGAGAGAGTAATGGAAGAAAATGGGTAACGGGAAGAGGGGAGAGAGGAAAGGAAGGCGAGGGAGAGAAGGTAAAAAGTGAAGAGTGAAGAGAAGGGAATGAGAGCAAGGGAGAGTTTGAGAGAGAGAGAGAGAGAGAAAGGCAGGTAAAGGGAAAGAGAAAGAGAGAGAGACAGATTTACCTTTTGTGATATGAACCATTTAAAAAAATTAATGTTTTTTTTTACTATTTTTATCGTTTGTGTTGATGTTGCTATAGTTACCACGACCTCGAAATTCCTCCCTCCCCCCCCCCCCCCTCAAAAAAACACACCTTAGCGCCATCTATACAAACACATGTATAGACGAATGAATAACACCTGACGTAACAATAATGAAAACAAAAATATTATGGAATTTATAGGACCCAGCACCCTACCTTGAGGCACCCCGCGCTGGTTGCTGTTTACGCCCGTAGGGAAAGACGTAGATCCAGGTTATAATGTAGTATTGTATTCCTTATTCTTCTATGTTATAATGTTAAAGGTTACGTCAGGTACTTTGTTATTGTTTTGTTATTAGTGTTATTTTTTGTTATTGTTCTTTTAAGTTGGGTTATTGTTTTTTTTTATTGTTTTTGTTATTATTATTTTAATTTTTGGATATTATTCATGTTTTTATTTTTTTCTTTGTGTTTATTTATATTTTAACTGTTATTCTTTTCTTGTTTTGTATTTGTTTTGTTTTCGGTGTTTTCGTTGTTTTTGTTCTTTCTGTACACCCCTTGTCCTTCTCGTCCTCTTCCTCCTTCATCGTCCTCTGCCCCTTCTTCTCCTCTTCTTCCTTCTTCCTCCTTTTCACGCTCTTCCTCGTCCTCATTTTCCTTTCTCCCTCGTCCGCTTCCTCTTCCCTTTCTTTTCTTCTCTGTTCACTTCCTCCTCCCCATTGTCCTACTAATTCCTTTTTCTTTTCCTTCCTCTTCCTTCTCTTCCTCCTTCCACCTTCATTTTCCTCCTCTTCATCCACCTTCCACCTTCATTTTCCTTTTCCTCCTCCTTTTTCTCGTTCCCTCTACTCCTCTCCCCCTCTTCCTTCCACCTGCCTCCTCCTCGTGCCAGCCAGCGACATATTTACAGTTCACAATTTACGCGTCCAGCGATAAATATGTAAATATATCGAAGCCAAAAAACTCCCATTACGCGAATTTATTTATCCCGCGAAAATTAGAACTGAGGCGATGATATTATTTAGCTGCCGGGATACTTCAGTGAGGGAGAGGGGTGAGAGGGAGGGAGTGGGGTGAGAGGGAGTTAGAGGGGGGTAAGAGAAAGTGAGAGGGGGGGGTGTGAGGGAAAGGCAAGGAAGAGTGGTGAAACTGGGAAAAGAGAAGGGGGTAAGAGGGAAAGGCACAGGAGAGGGTTGTGGGGGGAAAGAGAGAGGGGTGAGAGGGAGAAAGGGAAAGGAGGAGGTGGTTAGAGAGGTAAAGATGAGAGGATAAGAGAGGGAGAGATGGGGGAGAGGGAAGGGGGTGAAAAAAGAGAGGTGGGAGAGAGGGAGAAAGACGGTGGAGAGGGTTGAGAAGGAGAGGAAGTGAAACAGGGAGAGGGGACGGAGGAAAGAGAGAGGTGGGAGATTGAAAGATGAAAGTGAGAGAGCAAAAAGGGGAAGAGGGAGAGATGTGTGAGGTGAGATTGGTAGAGGGAGGTGAGAGGGAATGAAGGAGGAAGGGGAAGGGAGACGAAGAGAGAGAATAAGGGACGGATCTGAATGAATAATGGAAAACAGAGATGGAAAATAGTCTGGAGAGATAAAAATAGAGAAAATAATCAGAGAGAGAGAGAGAGAGAGAGAGAGAGAGAGAGAGAGAGAGAGAGATACTGACTGACTGACTCCATACAAGCTGGGATCTACACTGTAATGCTCCTTTTGTACCTGTAATTATACCTGTAACTCAGCTTGCACATGTATTTATATCTGTAATATTTAGTATACATATGTACCTGTACACGGAGGTATCCCTAGTTCGTATACCTGTATCATAATATTTCTCAGTACCTGTTACCTGCACGTATATCTGCCCTTGTACCTGTAGCTGCACCTGATTCTGAATAAATTGCTTTATTCCCGCTGGAGTATCTAATAATTGTAATATCTTGACACTGATGGACGTGACTGACTCCTATTTTTATTTACCTGGTACGGTTACATTAATTACCTTCCGCATTATTCAGTATTGGTGTTACATTTGATTATATTGCTCCCAGGTAACATGCAACACCAGGTCTACTTAGTGTTACCGTTTCTCCTCATGGTTAAAACCTCTCTCAACCACTTCATTTTTGTCAACACAGGAGATAGTTACCTACTCGATGACGTCATAGGAGTGACGTCACCATGTAAACACGAGCAGCTGGGCGGGTATTGGTCCAAGGTGGTGCAGACGGACCATATAAGGTTAAGGGGTAGGTGGGATGGAGGATAGGAGGAGGGCGGAGGGGTACTGATCGCGGCTCTTCTCTCCCCCCTCCCCCCACTAGCCACCCCTCTCTTCTCGCCCTCTATGTCCCCGTCCTCAAGTGAAACATTCTCCCCGCTGACTCATCATAATGGGATTCCCGCGTTCCGTATTTGACCTGGCGTGACCTTCCTCCTGCTATGTCATCCTCCACCATGATGGCTGTCCATAAGTTTCAGGCTCCCCCTCCCCTTTCCTCCCTCCCCCTCACTCTCTGGCCAAGAGAGTGTGGGCCGCCTCTTGTTCCGCCCACACAGGCGTATTTCACATCTTAAGCTCCGCCCACACAGGCGTATTTCACATCTTAAGCTCCGCCCACACAAGCGTACTGTATTTCACACCACACAGTTTATACACACTAGGTTATTTCAGACCGCCTACACTAGCGTATTTCACACTAACCGATTTCTACTCCAATGTTCCTCCCCTACCAACCTACATCACTCCCTAAGCTCCTCCCCTACCAACCTACATCACTCCCTAAGCTCCTCCCCTACCAACCTACATCACTCCCTAAGCTCCTCCCCTACCAACCTACATCACTCCCTAAGCTCCTCCCCTACCATCCTATGTCACTCCCTAAGCTCCTCCCCTACCAACCTACATCACTCCCTTAGCTCCTCCCCTACCATCCTACGTCACTCCCTAAGCTCCTCCCCTACCAACCTACGTCACTCAATTAGCTCCTCCCCTACCAACCTACGTCACTCCCTAAGCTCCTCCCCTACCAATCCACGTCACTCCCTAAGCTCCTCCCCTTCCAGCCTACATCACTTCCTAAGCTCCTCTTCTACCATTCTACGTCACTTCCTAAGCTCCTCCCCTCCCAACCTACATCACTCCCTAAGCTCCTCCCCTTCCAGCTTACATCACTCCCTAAGCTCCTCCCCTACCAACCTACGTCACTTCCTAAGCTCCTCCTCTACCATTTACGTCACTTCCTAAGCTCCTCCCCACACCAGGC
>CAUDMG010001408.1:585000-657500 GCA_958450375.1 Homarus gammarus | reverse complement strand
CTTAGAGAGACAGTAAGACACAGATAAACAGATAAACACTTAGACAGACGGAAAGAGATAGACAGACAAACACGTAAACATACAGATACGCAGAGAGAGACAGAAACACGTAGACAGACAAACAGACAGACTGATATATACAGACAGAAACAGAGACACGTAGACTGGTAGATAAAGAAAGGCTTAAACAGATTAACAGACAGAGAGATAGACAGAGAAACAACGTATACAGAAAGGCAGACAGACAGACAAAGAAAATTAAATATATCACAAAAACAAATCCCTCGTTTTTTTTTTGTCTTTGCTTCAATAAAAGAGGGAGAGGGTGGGGGGGGCAGGGCAGAGGGGGGAGGGGGAAGGGCGTAGGGGGGAGCAGTAATGATGGTGACTTCAGTATAAACTTGGCGCGTATCCGTGTTCCTCTCCCCCTTCTCCTCCCCTCCACCCCCCCCTCCCATTGTGTTTATTCCTGTGTTGGGTCAGGTTAGGGTAGATCAGGTTAGGTTAGGTTAGTCTAGTTAGGTTAGGTTAGTATAGGTTAGGTTAGGTTAGGTTAGGTTAGGTTAGGTTAGGACTGGCAGCGAGAGGCAACATAGTTAGACACAGTCACAACACTCTAAGGTGTATCACGCCATGTTTCACTAACGCTTCCCTCACTCAGACCCTCACACCACCGTCCCTCACACCACCGTCCCTCACACCACCGTCCCTCACTCCACCGTCCCTCACACCACCGTCCCTCACACCACCGTCCCTCACTCCACCGTCCCTCACACCACCGTCCCTCACACCACCGTCCCTCACACCACCGTCCCTCACACCACCGTCCCTCACTCCACCGTCCCTCACTACACCGTCCCTCACTCCACCGTCCCTCACTCCACCGCCCCTCACACCACCGTCCCTCACACCACCGTCCCTCACACCACCGTCCCTCACACCACCGTCCCTCACTCCACCGTCCCTCACACCACCGTCCCTCACACCACCGTCCCTCACACCACCTCCCACACCACCGTCCCTCACTCCACCGTCCCTCACACCACCGTCCCTCACACCACCGTCCCTCACACCACCGTCCCTCACACCACCGTCCCTCACACCACCGTCCCTCACACCACCGTCCCTCACTCCACCGTCCCTCACACCACCGTCCCTCACACCACCGTCCCTCACTCCACCGTCCCTCACACCACCGTCCCTCACTCCACCGTCCCTCACACCACCGTCCCTCACACCACCGTCCCTCACACCACCGTCCCTCACACCACCGTCCCTTACTCCACCGTCCCTCACTCCACCGTCCCTCACTCCACCGTCCCTCACACCACCGTCCCTCACTCCACCGTCCCTCACTCCACCGTCCCTCACACCACCGTCTCTCACACCACCGTCCCTCACACCACCGTCCCTCACACCACCGTCCCTCACACCACCGTCCCTTACACCACCGTCCCTCACACCACCGTCCCTTACACCACCGTCCCTCACACCACCGTCCCTCACACCACCGTCCCTTACACCACCGTCCCTCACACCACCGTCCCTCACACCACCGTCCCTTACACCACCGTCCCTCACACCACCGTCCCTCACTCCACCGTCCCTCACACCACCGTCCCTTACACCACCGTCCCTTACACCACCGTCCCTCACTCCACCGTCCCTCACACCACCGTCCCTTACACCACCGTCCCTCACACCACCGTCCCTCACACCACCGTCCCTTACACCACCGTCCCTCACACAAACAAACAAACAAACAAAATTATTACCCTAAACGAAAAAAAAAAGAAAAAAGAAATAAAGAAATCAAGGAAACGTTTTTTACCCCAACCAGCTGAGAAACGTTTGAAGTTATAAATAAACAAACGTTGAATTAAGGACTGAGTCAGCAACATGAAGGTATACGTTGAGAGTTGTGTTATTCATTCAACTCTTTTTAAGTCCAGACGTCGTCCATTCATCGCCGGCTGTGTCATTCACCAGTAAGTTCTTTCATTCATACAAGTGGTGCTCCTCCTCCTCCTCCTCCTCTTCCTCTTTCTCCTCCTTATCTTCTTCCTCCTACTCCTACTCCTCTTACTACTACTACTACTACTACGGCCTTTTACTCTGCTCTTCATTCATAAAAGTTGTGGTATTCATTCTACAGGTCGTGCATGCTAAGAGTTCTACTTTGACTCAGTTTTTGGGTTAATTTTTGGTTGTATTTGATTGTCTGGGTTTTGAAGTTTGTGTACCAGTGTGTGTGTGTGTGTGTGTGTGTGTGTGTGTGTGTGTGTGTGTGTGTGTGTGTGTGTGTGTGTGTGTGTGTGTGTGTGTGTGTGTGTGTCTCATATCCAATACCAGGTTTCATAATATCTCTCTCTCTCTCTCTCTCTCTCTCTCTCTCTCTCTCTCTCTCTCTCTCTCTCTCTCTCTCTCTCTCTCTCTCTCTCTCTCTCTCCTATCTCTCAATATTCCTCCTTTATCCCCATCCCCCCATCCACATCTCCACCCCTCTTCACTCTCTTTCACCCCTTCCCCATCTTACCTCACCCCCCCCCTCCCCTATCACTCAGTACCTCCACTCGCCCCTCTCCTCAACACTTCCCCTCCTCTCCTCCTATCCTCTCCCTGGTTGAGCGTGGGAAGGGAGAGGGAAGGGAGAGATGAATCCCCCAACAATATGTAAATACGCGAAGGTAATCCATACTGAGACTCACCCTGGGGGCTGGGTATTGAACCTCTTCCTCATAACAAAGTCGTGGTGAAGCATCCGGACACGTTCTGATGCTCTGTTCGTGTGTGTGTGTGTGTGTGTGTGTGTGTGTGTGTGTGTGTGTGTGTGTTCTTTGTATTGTACACCATCCTCTCCTCCTCCACTAAGTCTCCAGATACCGCGCGAAGTGTGTACCCCGAGGATATAAGTTCCTAAAAGGGGTGATGGGGAGAGGGGGGGAAGGGGGGGAAGGGGTGGTGGGGGGAGGTTGGGAAGGGGGGGGTAACTTAGGGGGTTGGAGTTTTTTTTGTTTTCTTGTTTCAGTTTTCGATTTGTTTGTTGTTTGTTTTGTTATATGTTGGTATGTGTGATTTGAAGTCTGAGTGGTTGGCAGCCCTGATTGGCTCTCTCTCTCTCTCTCTCTCTCTCTCTCTCTCTCTCTCTCTCTCTCTCTCTCTCTCTCTCTCTCTGGCTTTATATTACCTTCTTACTATAACTCTCACATTCCTCCTTTTCGCCTCTATATCCCCCTTCTCCTCCTTCCCCCTTTCCTCCCCCTTCCCCCTTTCCTCCCCCTTCTCTCCTCCTTCCACCTTTCCTCCTCCTCATCTTCCTCCTCCTCCGGCTTGCCATCATCACCACCCTGCAGCAACACTCAATTTCCCTCTCCCAACCTTCTCCTTTCCCTCTCTCTTTACTCTCACCCTCCGCTTTCTCCTCAACTTTCTCTTTGCTCACTCCTTTCCACTCTCTTTATCCAGCTTTCTCCAGTCACCTCTCCTCTTCCTCTTTCACTCTGTCCATTCACTCTCACTTTCTCTCACATTCACTGTCACACTCCCCCACTTTGTCTTCTCTCTCCCTCTCCTCACTTTCTTTACTCTCCTTCATTTTCTCTCCTTACCCCAATATCAGTCTCCTTTACTGCTTTTCCTTCATTCTCACCCACTTTCTCCCTTCTCCCTCACTTTCACCCACTCTCCCTAACTCTCCCTCACTCACCCACTCTCCCTTCTCCCTCACTCTCACCCACTTTCTCCCCTCTCCCTCACTTTCCCCCATTCTCCCCCACTCTCACCCACTCTCCCCCACTCTCACCCACTCTCACCCACTCTCCCTCACTCTCCCCCACTCTCACCCACTTTCTCCCCTCTCCCTCACTCTCCCCCACTCTTATCCACTCTCACCCACTCTCACCTCTCCTCCACTCTCTCACTCTCACCCACTCACCCACTCTCCCCCACTCTTACCCACTCTCACCTCTCCTCCACTCTCTCACTCTCACCCACTCTCCCTCACTCTCACCTCTCCTCCACTCTCTCACTCTCACCCACTCTCCCTCACTCTCACCCACTCACCTCTCCTCCACTCTCTCACTCTCACCCACTCTCCCTCACTCTCCCCCACTCTCATCCACTCTCACCCACTCTCACCCACTCTCCCTCACTCTACCTCACTCTCCCTCACTCTCACCCACTCTCCCTCACTCTAACCCACTCTCACCTACTCTCCCTCACTCTCACCTACTCTCCCTCACTCTCCCACTCTCCCTCACTCTCCCTCACTCTCACCCTCACAAACCATTATAACTTCTTTACTCTTCCCCCGGCAGACAGACCAGAACCTTCTCGTTAACGTTCGGAACTGCTTCACCAACTCCAGTTTCGAACCCTGGAGCTGAACTCGTCAATCCAAGTCAATTCCACAAACTCAACATGGATATACGATTGAGTGGTGTGTGTGTGTGTGTGTGTGTGTGTGTGTGTGTCCTAGAATATATGTCTGATGGATTAGATGGATTAACATATAGAGTATGAGAGAGATCGTGTATGGATTTTGTGTGTGTGTGTGTGTGTGTGTGTGTGTGTGTGCGTGTGTGTGTGTGTGTGTGTGTGTGCGTGCGCGCGCGTGTGTGTGTGATTCGAAGCCACCAGTTGAAACAGTCAACCTTAATCAATTCAGTCAACTCAAATATAACTGAATATACTATAATTTAATGCGAGTATATCCTGGTATGGATTAAATAGGTATATATTGAGTATACGATATATTATGTATAGGTTTTCATTTATGATTCGAATTCTAAAGTTGAAATCGTCAATCCAGATCAACTTGGTCAACTCTGTGTGCCTGTATATACGATTGAATGGTGTGAGTGTATCTTAAACTATATCGTCCATGTATTAGATTTAGTTATGAGTGAGGGAGAATGAGGGAGATGTTAGAGAGGGGAGGGAAGGGGGAAGGGAGGGAAGAGGGAAGGGGGTTGGGGAGGGGGGGGGGAGTTAAGTCGAAACAGTCTACGCAAGGATTCAAACCACTACAGATTTCGACCTTTTATCATAAGGGATTACACAAATAGGATTGGAACCTAATCAAGTTTCAAATAGTTTTAGTGTGATTCGGAGATTGGAGTCCAGGGATTGTTAGTAAATGACTCGAGAATTCGGAATGAATGAATCGAAGAGTCAGAATGAATGTGCCGGATTAGGAATTATTGAGTCGAGGATTTGGAGTGCATGAGGCGAGGAGTCGGAATGAGTGAGTCGAGGAATCGGAGTAAATGAGTCAAGTATTCAGAGTGAATGAGTTAAGGATTCGGAGTAAATGAGTCAAGGATTCGGAGTAAATGAGTCAAGTATTCGGAGTAAATGAGTCAAGGATTCGGAGTAAATGAGTCAAGGATTCGGAGTAAATGAGTCAAGGATTCGGAGTAAATGAGTTAAGTATTCAGAGTAAATGAGTCAAGTATTCGGAGTAAATGCGTTAAGGATTCGGAGTAAATGAGTCAAGGATTCGGAGTAAATGAGTCAAGGATTCGGAACATCAGCTTGAAACACTTGAAACACATCGGTATTCGAGGATGCTAATGAACACACTGAAGCTGCAACTAAGTTATCGAATTAAAACTTTGTCTCGGGAGAGGGGAGGGGGGAGGAGAGAGGTGAAGGAAGAGGAGGAGGAGAGTGAGAGGGGGAGGTGGAGGAGGAGAGGGAAAGAGGGAAGAGAGGGAGGAGGAGAGAAATGGAAGAGGAGGAGAGTGGGTGGAGGAAGAGAAGAATGGAAGGAGGAGGAGAGTGAAGGGGAGAGGAGGAGGAGGTGGGGAGAATGGAAATAGGAGGGAGAGGAGGAAGAGGCGGAGAGTGAGAGGGGAAGGAGGGGAGAGAGACAGACAGTCAGACAGACAGAAAGAGAGAACAAAATGAGAAAGCAGACATAGAAGAAAAGAGAGAGAGAGAGATAAACATAAAACAAATTAAGAATGGAGACATGGAGGAGCAGAGAAAGAGAGGAAGGAAGTAAATGAAACACAGAGAAAGTCAGACAAAATGAAAGAGAGATAGAAAAATAGAGAGATACGAATGATAGAAAGATAAAAAACAAACAACATGAGAGATGTTAGGGAGAGACAAGAGGGAAATAAAGAACGTAAATTAAAGAAAGAAAGAGAAAAGGAGAGAAGGAAGAGGAAAGAAACAGACAAACAGAGAGAGAGAGGGGGCGAGGAGGGAGGGAATGGAAACGAACAAATAGAGAAAAAAGAGAGGGAGAGGGAGGGACACAGTCGGAGAGAGAGAGAGAACGAGCCAATTTCCCTCCCTCTATTACACTGTGTTCCTCCGCCGCCACGAAGATGGGAAGAAAGAAAACGGAAGGAGAGCTGTGTAAGAGTTCCTGGGGGGGGGGGGGGTGAGGGGAGGACTGAGGTAGTGGGAGAGTGAGGGAAGGGAAGGAGAGGTGCGGTGGAAAGAGGAAGTGTGAGGGTTGGAAGGAGGGGTAGTGGAGGATAGTGAGAGGGATAGTAGAGGAGGGAGAGGGGTAGTGGAGGATAGTGAGAGGGATAGTAGAGGAGGGAGAGGGGTAGTGGAGGATAGTGAGAGGAGGGGTAGTGGAGGATAGTGAGAGGAGAGGAGGGAGAGGGTAGTGGAGGATAGTGAGAGGGATAGTAGAGGAGGGAGAGGGGTAGTGGAGGATAGTGAGAGGGATAGTAGAGGAGGGAGAGGGGTAGTGGAGGATAGTGAGAGGGATAGTAGAGGAGGGAGAGGGGTAGTGGAGGATAGTGAGAGGGATAGTAGAGGAGGGAGAGGGGTAGTGGAGGATAGTGAGAGGGATAGTAGAGGAGGGAGAGGGGTAGTGGAGGATAGTGAGAGGGATAGTAGAGGAGGGAGAGGGGTAGTGGAGGATAGTGAGAGGGATAGTAGAGGAGGGAGAGGGGTAGTGGAGGATAGTGAGAGGGATAGTAGAGAGGGAGAGGGGTAGTGGAGGAAGGAGAGGGATAGTAGAGGAGGGAGAGGGGTAGTGGAGGATAGTGAGAGGGATAGTAGAGGAGGGAGAGGGGTAGTGGAGGAGAGTGAGAGGGATAGTAGAGGAGAGTGAGAGGAGGGAAAGGGGTAGTGGAGGAGAGGGAGATATGCAAGAAGGGAGGGAGGGTGAGTGAGAATAAGTGGAGAGAGGGAAAGGGGGGGAGGTGTAAATCGTGATCTTGGAACGAAAGGAGAGGGGAAGGAGAGGATGGTGAGGGAGGGGAAGGGGAGGATGGTGAGGGAGGGGAAGGGGAGGATGGTGAGGGAGGGGAAGGGGAGGATGGTGAGGGAGGGGAAGGGGAGGATGGTGAGGGAGGGGAAGGGGAGGATGGTGAGGGAGGGGAAGGGGAGGATGGTGAGGGAGGGGAAGGGAGGATGGTGAGGGAGGGGAGGAGAGGATGGTGAGGGAGGGAAGGGGAGGATGGTGAGGGAGGGGAAGGGAGGATGGTGAGGGAGGGGAGGGGAGGCTGGTGAGGGAGGGGAAGGGGAGGATGGTGAGGGAGGGGAAGGGGAGGATGGTGAGGGAGGGGAAGGGGAGGATGGTGAGGGAGGGGAAGGGGAGGATGGTGAGGGAGGGGAAGGGGAGGATGGTGAGGGAGGGGAAGGGGAGGATGGTGAGGGAGGGGAAGGGGAGGGAGGAGGGAGGAGGGAGGGGAGGGAGGGGAGGGAGGAGGGAGGGAGGGGAAGGGGGAGGATGGTGAGGGAGGGGAAGGGGAGGATGGGAGGGAGGGAGGGAGGAGGGGAGGAGGGAGGGAGGAGGGGAGGGAGGGGAGGGAGGATGGTGAGGGAGGGGAGGGGAGGATGGTGAGGGAGGGGAGGGGAGGAGGGGAGGGAGGGGGAGGGAGGAGGGAGGGGAAAGGGGAGGATGGTGAGGGAGGGGAAGGGGAGGATGGTGAGGGAGGGGAAGGGGAGGATGGTGAGGGAGGGGAAGGGGAGGATGGTGAGGGAGGGGAAGGGGAGGATGGTGAGGGAGGGGAAGGGGAGGATGGTGAGGGAGGGGAAGGGGAGGATGGGAGGGAGGGGAGGGAGGAGGTGAGGGAGGGAGGGAGGATGGTGAGGGAGGGAAGGAAGGAGGTGAGGGAGGGAGGGAAGGAAGTGAGGGAGGGAGGGAGGAGGTGAGGGAGGGAGGGAGGGGGAGGGAGGGAGGGAGGATGTTGAGGGAGGGAGGGAGGATGGTGAGGGAGGGAGGGAGGATGGTGAGGGAGGGAGGGAGGATGTTGAGGGAGGGAGGGAGGATGTTGAGGGAGGGAGGGAGGATGTTGAGGGAGGGGAGGGAGGATGGTGAGGGAGGGGAGGGAGGATGTGAGGGAGGGGAGGGGAGGATGGGGAGGGAGGGGCAGGGGTGGATGGTGAGGGAGGGGAGGGGAGGATGGTGAGGGAGGTAGGGAGGAGGAGGGAGGGAGGAGGATGGTGAGGGAGGGAGGGAGGATGGTGAGGGAGGGAGGGGAGGATGGTGAGGGAGGGAGGGAGGATGGTGAGGGAGGGGAGGGGAGGATGGTGAGGGAGGGGAGGGGAGGATGGTGAGGGAGGGGAGGGAGGATGGTGAGGGAGGGGAGGGAGGATGGTGAGGGAGGGAGGGAGGATGGTGAGGGAGGGAGGGGAGGAGGTGAGGGAGGGAGGGGAGGATGTGAGGGAGGGAGGGGGAGGATGGTGAGGGAGGGGAGGGAGGAGGATGGTGAGGGAGGGAGGAGGATGGAGGAGGGGAGGGGGAGGAGGGAGGGAGGGGAGGGAGGAGGGAGGGAGGGAAGGGGAGGATGGTGAGGGAGGGGAAGGGGAGGATGGTGAGGGAGGGGAAGGGGAGGATGGTGAGGAGGGATGGGAGGATGGTGAGGGAGGGGAAGGGGAGGATGGGGAGGGAGGGGAAGGGGAGGAGGGTGAGGGAGGGGAAGGGGAGGATGGGGAGGGAGGGGAAGGGGAGGGAGGGAGGGAGGGGAAGGGGAGGATGGTGAGGGAGGGGAAGGAGAGGATGGTGAGGGAGGGGAAGGGGAGGACGGTAAGGGAGGGGAAGGGGAGGATCAGGGGCGGAGTAGGGGACAAGGGAAGGAAACAGAGGAGAAGGAGAGAAAGAAAAAAATGAGGAGAATGGATGAGAAGGAAGGAGGAAGACGGGAAAAAAGGTGGAGAGGAGAGGAGGAAAGAAAAAAGTGAGAAACAGACAGACAGACAGACAGACAGAGCGAACGCGAGAAAGAATAATTATAACACAACATAGAAACAGAGAGAGAGAGAGAGAGAGAGAGGGGGGCATTCAGACGCAATACCACTATAGAGAAAAAGGGGAGAGGGCGTGATAGAGGCATGAGAAGGAGGAGGAGGAGGAGGAGGAAGTAGAAGAAGAGGAGGAAGCAGAAGAGGAGGAGGTCACTACTTAGCCAGAAAAGCATCAGAGTAGTTGTATAGCCACACCTTATTTCCTATCCATCTATCTATCTATCTATAAAGAAAAATAGGAATATAAGTTTGTAAGTTTATTTATATAGAGTCCCAAAGGCGTATATCCCAGGCTGATCAGCTGAGAGGCTTCGATTTTCTTTTGTTTCCTCACCCACAATGCACCGTCGTAAACAAACATGCAACGGCGGGAACTAAATATCAGCAGCTCAACGCTATATTTTATTTATTTTTCACGCTGGAGTTTATTATAATCGTTCATAGTAAAATAAAAATATATATATATATAATAAGATAAGTAGATAATTTTTATGGTTATTATATCTTGAAAGTGTTATAAAAAAATACGTATATTTTTCTTCTGTAGTTCTGTGATGATTTAAGATGTGAGAAGAATGAAACACACACACACACACACACACACACGAGACAGTGACTATGAGAGACAGTGATATGCAGCAAGGTATCGGTCTCTCACTGAAATGACAGTAATTTTTGAGAGATACTGGACATAAAAGAGATAAAGGGAGAGAACTTGTAGTCAATATCAATTTTCGAAATATGACAGAGTGAAAAAACTAGGTGAAATTGAGTGTGTGTGTGTGTGTGTGTGTGTGTGTGTGTGTGTGTGTGTGTGTGTCAGAGTCCTGGTGGCTGCTCTGATTGATCAACGCTCGGTTCACTGCTATTGTCCTGTGTCTGGTGGTGGTAGTGGTGGTATTGATACTACTACTACTACTACTACTACTACTACTACTACTACTACTACTACTACAGGCATCTATTATTATTATTATCATTGCATTAGTAAGATCATAACCTCAGTGTCGAAACTATTGTTCATATTCATTAGGGTAAATACTGTATATATCGTTACGTGAGAATATTTTTAACAACAATTATCGTTGTGAATTATTATTGTAATAGATACCAATTAATGTAAGTTTTGAACAATACATAAATTTTAATTAAAAATGTATAATTAATTGTGAATAATTATATGTTGTATATATCAATTAATATAAATTAATACTGGTGAGGGAGGCAGCGCAGTGAGTGACAAAGGGACATAATAGCCACCAGGAGCAGCGGGAAGGTCCACCCACTTTCAAAACACTAGAATCAATAAATGCTCTTTCCCTCTCTCGTTCCCGCTTCTCGCCGGCTGTCGACCATTAAAGTTAGTTTAGCCTATAATTTGCCACCACCGCTGCTGAGGCTCTCTAGCTAGCTGCATCACCCCGCATCACCTCACTGAAAACGAGTCGCGCTCAACACAAAAATTAGCCTTTCATTTTCCGCTGTCCATCCCAGGCTGAGTGAGGCTCGCGCGCCGCCTTTGTTAGTGTTGACACTCAAACTGAGGAGTCGTTAGTTATTACTCGCCTCTCCCCCCCCCCGACCTCCCCCCCCCCCCCCCCCCCCCCCCCCCCCATCCCTGCAATTTTTTTTTTCAATTTTATCCCGTGAGGTGAGGTCATAGAATTCCTGAGGTGGATTTAATTTTTATCCTTTGAGAGGATTACTATGACTGCCCAGTTTTTGTCCCGAGACTCGTGTGGCACCCGACACGGCAGGGTGTGGACCTGAGACTCTTCTTGTTTCTCTCCTGGCGAGGACTGACAACACATCTAGTCCCGATGGAATCTGGGTGTAATTACAGCGCCATTTTAGCCGCTAACTTAGTGCTGAAGCTTAATTACTGGAGCCAATCAGTCAAATGTGTTGTTATGTCATCACCAGCGACCAGCTTAACGTATGGAGCCTCTGGTAACCATCTTTATGGCGTAAATTAAGTGACTTAGATAGACATGGTGTTACAGCACCAGCCACAGTAAGAGATATTCAGCCTTCGAACCTTGTCTTAGAAAGAAAGTCTGGGCCACGGGCCGCGACGATGAGCGAGTCACAGACCTTCTCATCCCAACAATTAAGAGGAAAACTTAATTTGCCGACTTTTGAGACTCATCTTTGTGTCGTAGCTGGAGTGAGTCAGCCAGTTTTATGCGTTCCTGTTAAAACTAAACAAATTATTTATTGTATGAACCTTTGAGAATCCATGCTGTTTCGGTGAGTCAGACTTAAAGGAATAGACTAAACATTAAGATAGTTTTAGTGTTTGTGTCGTGTGCGTGAGTGAGTGTGAATTGTTTAGTGGAGATGACCCACAAAAACTGCTCCAGCAGCCTACGAGGTCTTCAGGGCGGTGGACCTCAGCTGACCTCTTACTTAAGGGTATTCCTTGTATATATTAGTGAGTGTTCTGACCGGGGTAGGGCGTCTCTAAGAGCTAAATACCCATTGTCTCTTCATGATCTCATCGTCTCTAACGTCTGCTGTGAGAGTCTCTATGAAGACAGACTGTCACTTTGCTCCTGGCTGAACAGAAGGGCGTGACCTGCCCCTCCTGGCCAGCCATTCCCGGTGTTATGGCGGAAGGTCGTGAAGGTGAGAATGGCCCCTCTAGCAGTGTGTGGGTGATGCCTTAACACACCGTGGTACCGCATAATAAATGTTGAAGGGGGGAATTGGGGGAAGAGGAGGAGGGGGAAGGAGAGAGGAAGGGAAGGAGCTGACTGACTTGATAACCAGAATCACACAGCTCCAGATGTTGATTGATTTTGATTTAGAAAATTCAACTTTCCGTCAGGTGAAATTGGAATATCTGATTATCTTAAAATGACTCGTAAGATCTAGATTCCACTTCACTTACGACACAAAAATTATATCTCAAACAATCGTAAGTTAAGATCCCTCCTTTAACTGCAAGTGTCAGAATGCATTTAACTGACTTCCTTAACCTATAGCAACTAAACTGACATTCAAAATGGCTTCTTAACTATCCTGAGACTCTACCGTAACTGAGTGGGTTATTTTTACCGAAAGTCGGGAAGAAGAGAAGTTAACTTAGGACAATTAAGAGTCAGGACCCTCGTTCTGTTTACCTTTGTGCCTCTAAATGTTAACTGGCAACTCACTCCGTCTGTTTGTTGACATTCACAGCTGATTTTTAACATTGTTTGGTATTTGGTGAAATTAATTAGGTTAGTATTTAGTGAGTTATTTTGTTCGTAGATATTTAATGAGTTAGGTAATTCGTTGTTTATTATAATACATTACAAGGGCTCTCTCTCTCTCTCTCTCTCTCTCTCTCTCTCTCTCTCTCTCTCTCTCTCTCTCTCTAGAGCTTTTCAACAATTAAAGTTCCCAACCTAAACCAGTTAAACCTTCCACATAAACCAGTTAAATCCTCTACCTAAACCAGTTAAACCTTGCACCTAAACCAGTTAAATCCTCCACCTAAACCAGTTAAATCCTCCACCTAAACTAGTTAAACCTTGAACATAAACCAGTTAAACTCTCCACCTAAACCAGTTAAACCTTCTACGTAAACCAGTTAAATCCTCCACCTAAACCAGGTAAATCCTCCACCTAAACCAGGTAAATCCTCCACCTAAACCAGTAACACCTTGCACCTAAACCAGTTAAACCTTCCACCTAAACCAGTTAAACCTTCCACGTAAACCAGTTAAACCTTCCACCTAAACCAGTATTCAGGAAGGCAACAGGACTCCATTATGCCTCACACTAATTAAAACTTAGTTCAGAAGTTGACGCCGCCCGAGTTACCTACGTTCACAAAACACACAAAACGTACATGTGAACGTGTGTGTGTATATGTACGTTCATAAAACATGGAACGTACATGTGTGTGAACGTTTGTATGTGTGATGTAAGTTCACAAAACCTGAAACATGCATGTGAACGTGTGGTGTGTGTGTGGACGTTCAAAAAGCACCCACCGAACGTGTACATGGGAACGAGTGTATATGCTTATTGAAAGAGTGCAGTAATCGCCTATGAACGCACATGAACGGGTAACGTAGGTAGAGTTAACACCTGTACTGCATTCCCTCCCATAATCACCGCTCGTCCAGGTAACACCATCTACCTACCTCCTTGTTCCTCTACTGCTCACAAACCCTTGGCCTGACCTTCATTTAATTTAATCTCTGGGGTGATTGTAAGGGGGAGGAGTGATAAGGGTTGTATTTAAGGGGGACGGGAAAGGGAATGTCAGGGGGGTTGCATTTAAGGAGGAAGGGAGTGATAGGGGGGTTTTATTTGTATTTAAGGGGATGGGAATTGACAGGGGTTGTATTTAAGAGGGAGGGGGAGTGACAGTGTGGGGGGGGGGGTGTGTATGCAAGGAAGAGGGGGTACTTAATACATCTTACACCCACCAATGTTGATCAGCCTAGCGAGGGGGGTGGTGAGATCCCCTGAGGTCTGCCAGTCGTCCCGCCCCTAACTGTCATACTGGATTGAGGAGACGATGTTTTAAAGTGTGAAGATGTGAATATCTCTCTCTCTCTCTCTCTCTCTCTCTCTCAGTAATAAAACAAGATTAATTTTGTATATGTATGTGTGATTGACGTAATATGTGTGTTAATTTATGTGTATGTGTATTGCCCGGTGTGTGTGTGTGTGTGTGTAAGACGGAATGGAAACGTTCGGATATTTTTTTTTTTTTGCGTGGGAGAAATGGTCAGTTCTTGTGAGAGAAAGAAAACTGGAGTGAGATTGAAATGCTTCGTTCTTCAGGGAGGGAATTGGTGGCCAGACAGACAGACAGACATACGAGCAGACAGACAGACAGACAGACAGACGGATTGAAAAAAGTCAAGATTTCTTTAATAGCAAATCTCTAATGAAATTTTCTGTTGCCTGATATTAAAACCAAATATATATTAGTCTAGATTATGAAGTGTATTTAAACGGTGATAAAGATAAGAAAAGAGACAGAAATGTTGTATTAAAATAACTATGAATTTTCGCAGGACTGCCATAAAAACAAAGAGTGACGTCATCAAATTCAAGTATTACCAAGATCTCCAACTGATGTGTGTGTGTCGTGATGAGGCGTCGCGCACCACCTAGCGGATTGTGGCCGAAGGTTCCTCTCTCCCTACCCCTTCTCAGAGTACCACCTGTTATCATATTATCAGGTAAGAGATATAATAGAGAGTCTTTATGCTATGACGAGATATATTAAAAACAAACTTATCAGGTTGAGGTAAACATGTGTATTGGGTTATAGTTGTTACATAAATAGTTCCAGGTTTTACAATGATCTTACAAATAGTGAAATAAGCGCCCAATAAGCCTCTAGGATTCATAGTTGAAATTCTCCCCTTAATCCCATCAGGTCACGATATTCTCAAGTTTATTTTTTTTTCCTTTTTTGTTGTTGCTGCATTATGTGGATGGTCTTACGAGTGCTTGAGAATGTGGAGTCCTGAGCGCTTGCCTAGGGGGAGAGGGGGGGGGGAGATGTATCAGGTTAATGCGGGACAAACTCTCCAATTAGCAGAGTCTCCCCTGGACCGTTTTCTGTGATGGGTGAGAATCGATGACCAGGGGCAGGTAGTGTTGTATTTATAATGCCTGGACGTTACCTTAATTAACAGGGCTCCTGCTGTCTCCCGCTGGCTTGGGGGGAAAGGGGGGGGGGGAGGTGAGAAAGAGGTGGATGGGGGGGTGAAGGGAGGTGGAAGGGGTAAGGGAAGGTGGATGGGAGTAAAGGGAGGTTGAAGGGGTGAGGGAGAGGTAGAGGAGGGTGAAAAGGAGGCGGAAGGGGTTGAGAAGGAATCGGAAGGGGTAAGAGAGTGGGGGGGGGGGGGAGGAAGGCAAGGACACGCACAGTATTAGCCGCGGTACAAGAGATATAAGGACCCGGATTCTCTGATAGTCTTACGATGAATTATTCGCCTCTAATCAGTGACGTCACCTCGCATCCTCTCAAACTGATGACGTCACCTCGCATCCTCCCTAACTGATGACGTCACCTCGCATCCTCCCTAACTGATGACGTCACCTCGCATCCTCCCTAACTGATGACGTCACCTCGCATCCTCCCTAACTGATGACGTCACCTCGCATCCTCTCAAACTGATGACGTCACCTCGCATCCTCTCAAACTGATGACATCACCTCGCATCCTTCACTTACTGTACCACCCAAAAGATGGCGTGTAAGGTGATCACCTGAATATTAACCACCCTGTTTATTTTACCTTAACATTAACTACCCTAATGCTAACGTAACTTAACCTAACCATATATAACCTAAACCAAACTTAACCTAACCTTACCTAACCTAACCTAACCCCCAACCCAAAAAGTAGCATTAAAGTAGTTACTCTTGAAGATGATAACAAAACGTATCTAACTACCTCACTCTTAAGCTACAACAAAATGGCGTCGTAATTACTCTGAGACTCTACAGTGTAAGATGAAGTTACGAGAAATAAAGAAGAGAATTAACTTAGGAGTCTTTGAGAATAGTTGGAAGTGTGTGGTGTTGAGTTTTGTCTTGAAAATATGGCAGCAGATTGTGTCAGTGACTATACGGTGTGTGTGTGTGTGTGTGTGTGTGTGTGTGTGTGTGTGTGTGTGTGTGTGTGTGTGTGTGTGTGAGAGCCGCTGATCTTTTCACAGACACATATATAAAGACGGAGGGAGAGAGAGTCACAGATTGGCACACATACATACATACATACATACAGAGAGAGAGAGAGAGAGAGAGAGAGAGAGAGAGAGAGAGAGAGAGAGAGAGAGAGAGGATGCATCACACAATCACCAGTTATTGCAACAATGACGGACCTCTCGTTTTTACCTTCTGTGTGGCGGCCTGGCTATAGTCTGGGGAGGGGGTGGGTAGGGGGAGGTGGGGGAAGAGGATATAAGAGGAGGGGGGAGAGTGGTGGTGGAGGAGGGGTGGGTAGGGGAGGTGGAGGGGGTGGGGGAAGTGATGGAGGAGGACGTAGAAGGAGGAGGAGGGGGTGAGGGAGAATGGTGGAGGGGGAGAAAGGTTGGAGAGATGGGGAAAGAGAAAGGATGGAGGGAGGGTAAGAGAGAGGGAAAGGATGAAGACAGAAGCAAAGTGAAGGGAGGGAGAAAGGGAGTGTTGTAGGGAGGGGAGAATTATTACGAGAAAGAGGGAAGAAGAAGGGGAGAAAAGGGGTCAGTAAGGAAAACGAAATAAGATACAAAGGGAAGAGGGGGAACAGTGAAGGAAGAAAGTAAGGGGAAGGAAGGGAGGTGAGAAGAGAGGGAGCACTGGAGGGGGAAAGTGAGGAGAGGGAACAGTGAAGGAAGAGAGTGAGGGGAAGGAGGGGGTGGTTAGAGGAGAAGGAACAGTGATGGAAGAGGGTGAGGGGAAGGAGGGGGTGGTTAGAAGAGAAGGAACAGTGAGGGGAAGGAGAGGGTGGTTAGAGGAGAAGGAACAGTGAAGGAAGAGAGTGAGGGGAAGGAGGGGGTGGTTAGAAGAGCAGGAACAGTGAAGGAAGAGAGTGAGGGGAAGGAGAGGGTGGTTAGAGGAGAAGGAACAGTGAAGGAAGAGAGTGAGGGGAAGGAGGGGGTGGTTAGAAGAGAAGGAACAGTGAGGGGAAGGAGGGGGTGGTTAGAGGAGAAGGAACAGTGACGGAAGAGAGTGAGGGGAAGGAGGGGGTGGTTAGAAGAGAAGGAACAGTGAGGGGAAGGAGGGGGTGGTTAGAGGGGAAGGAACAGTGACGGAAGAGGGTGAGGGGGTAAGACACTGTACTCTTCCACTGTAATGTTCTTACTTCCTCGAAAGATTCACTTACCTACAATAACATAATTTTTATTTGGTTGTGTTTACTGGTAACAAAAATAGCTGTAATTCCTGCGTATTTATGTATATTTTTTTCTCAAAGGTTTCAGCAAATGTGAGTCGTGAGGATCGCTTTGATAATCACTCTTCAAACAATAATTGAGAGCATCAGTACTAACATAGCTTTAACTAATATTACAAAGCCTATATTATGTATAGTTTTGTTATGATAATAAATAAATAGATTTAAAACGAAATAGAACAAGTTTGACCTTATGTATCACCAAGTACTGTACGATAGTATTAGCTTCTCCATACGACCACACCGACAGGCCTTCACTAAGTTGCCAAATGTATAATGATCACCGGCAACGTCCGGTACATTTACTCCTTTTATGTAAGTGTTATACATGAGTCCCAGTAATTGTTCGGTCTACTATAAACAATGGCCGACAGCAACACACTAATGAAAATTTTAAAGGGGAAAAGCTCTTAATGATGTCCACATATGAATTATAAAAAGTATTACCGCAATGAAATTTCTGGTGACATGTGGCAGTCTCTTTGTTGTGATTGTATTGTTGACATTTACAGTGTTACGTGTTTACTGACTTGCAAAAATAGTGTATATCATTATTATTATTATTATTATTATTATTATTATTATTATTATTATTATTAGAATCCTACGTAAAATAACTTCCATTTTACACTGGGCGGTGTTTAGGGCTGGACGACTGGCAGTTCTCAGGGGTCTGCCGTCCCTCCAACACCCTTCCTGTATATTGATCATGACCTCCCCTTAAATATACCTCCCCTTAATTGATCCTTCTCATGTAACCTCCCCATGAGGACTGTCTCTCATGTAACCTCCCCATGAGGACTGTCTCCCCACTTTTCAGTTACACAGGAACAGATGGATTAACACACACAGACAGACAGACACTAGACAAATGTCGCATTGCTGCATTCTGGCATGGATTATTATTATTATTATTATTATTAACATTATTATTATTATTATTATTATTATTATTATATTATTATTATTATTATTAACATTATTATTATTATTATTATTATTATTATTATTATTATTATTATTATTATTATTATTATTATTATCATTATTATTATTATTATTATTATTATTAACATTATTATTAACATTATTATTATTATCATTATAAGTTTTATTATAACATTAAGCAGAGAGACGGTCGTCAGAAACAACCTGTGAACTGTACAAATAATTTTTTAATTAACTTGAAGTGTTGAGTTTAACACACAATATTTAATGCAATTTTTTCTGTAGTGTTCAGGAATTTTTGAATTAGGAATATATACACTTTATAATACACTTTATAATATATATATATATATATATATATATATATATATATATATATATATATATATATATATATATATATATAAAACTTCACTACCTATATTATTATACTAATATAACATGAGTGACGAACTATATATTAAAGACAGGAGGAAATATTCGTTTATTTGTGATTAAATTAAGTACAGGTGATGATAAATATGGTTATATAATTTGATTAATTGTAAACATTGATCATATATTTATAACATGATTATTCATGTTACTCTCAGTTTCTTTCATTATATAAATTATTTTAACAAGTAATTGATAAAACTTGATTAAGCGGATTTAATTTAACATTTGATTACGCAATAAATTCGAAGCTGTGTACAGTTAATGACTGTGCGTGTGTAAGAGAGAGAGAGAGAGGGAGAGAGGGAGAGAGAGAGAGAGAGAGGGAGGAGAGAGAGAGAGAGAGAGAGGGAGAGAGCATATATATTACTAATCAATTATTTCAACCCCTTTCCTTTATTCTTCTTTTTAACAATTTCTTCATTTATTTCTTTTTTGCTATCCACGATTGCTCATCCACCAGTTCTCACGTATCAGAGCTCAAGTATTCAGGTCAACCTTAATGTTGAGAGAGAGAGAGAGAGAGAGAGACTAAGGCGACTCTCAGTGACTTGCTCTTATTGTTGTCTCTCCGTGACCTTTGTAGTTGTGCAGTCAATCAATAGATGTCGCAGCGTCTGATGTCATCTGTATGTGTGTGTGTACGTCCGTGACCTTCTCAAATATTAACTCTCATATATTATTTACGTCCTAATAACCTGGTCTTTGTTCATCTCGTCTTAGTGGCTGGATTAAATAACGTGTCCTTGGTATAACTGTAGGGCGATTATAGGGTTTACCTGGAGATTAACCCCCCCCCCCTCCTACAGCTTAATTCACCTGATGAGATTGGGTTAGGTTAGGTTAAGTTAGGGTAGCATTTTATTGGCGGTAGGTTAGGTTAGCGTGTTTAATCTTGAGGTAAAATAAGCTGGGGGAGGGGAGCTACTCTTCGCTTGATCACCATTATATATCCACCTGACCTAACCGAACCTGACTGAGGACTACAGCTTAATGGTATACGTATTTTCGTTCATTTTGTCCATCTTAAGACATTTCCCGGTGGTATTTTGTCCATTATCACTTTGTCCGTTGGAAATTTTTGTCCAATGTGTACCGAGAGCTTTAGCTGCAAGGGAAAACAATTATACCATCACGCACAAGTAACAGACTAGTTAATATCCTCGTCAGAACTGCCATCTGGTGGTTAGCGGCCGAAACAACTCTCTCTCCCCAAGAAAACATCATAGAGATCATAGGTAGTTTTTCGGCGTAGTTTCTTTTCCGGTTATTTATTTACAGTATTCATATTTCAGTTTCTCTTTCAGTTAAGCGTTGGACGGAATGTTGTGCTATCCCTCATAATGTTTAATTGTTGATGGACTAGTGTAAGTAGTCACCTTGCTACATGCTGACTGACCTAAGTAAGATGTCAGAGGCGCAGTAATGACATAAACGTAAACAGTGTAGGACGTATTAGTCTCCACCATTATCTGCCTTGGTGCCCACAGACACTCCTTCACCCCCCTTGTGTGTGTTGTGACCCGTGGTTGGTGTTGTGACTGTGGTTGGTGTTGTGACCCGTGGTTGGTGTTGTGACCTGTGGTTGGTGTTGTGACCCGTGGTTGTACAGTGTGATGGTGTTGTGACTCATGGTTGTACAGTCGTGGTCAAAAGTAGTCATCCACACCGCCACCTAAACTCCTGCGTCTGGTCGGGCCTTCCTCTCTGCACGGTAAGTCATGTGGTGGGGTGGAGAGGAGGAATGGCCGACTTAGGTGGTATGTGATGCAAATTGCTCATCAGAGAGGGAGGGGATTGAAGAAAACAGGGAATTTCATGAAAGAAAGAAAGAAGGGAAGGATGTATGTAAGTTTATTCTTCACTATATTATCTTTGGTTTACATGCTTGAAAGAGTATTAGACGAAGACTCTTATTTTAGGATTATTATTATGTGCCATATCCATTTCCTTATTTATAATTTTTCCAGGTTCAGGTTTTAAACAACAGTAATAAGATATTTATAATAACGTTGATATAAGAAGAAATATTTGAGTAAGTGGATGGAAATCACATTTATTTGTAATATTTACCAACACATCATGCAGAATCTCACTTGCCAGTCGTGGTGTCCCGGGCCTAAAATTATATAATTTATATGAGCTCATATATATGTTTTGTTTTGTTTACATCATACACCCGAAATTAGTCATTTTAATATATTAAACGCCAGCAAACCATAAAAAATAATCAGGTTCCCAGACTCCCCCCAGATGGGTTAACCAACGACTCACAGTCTGCCTGGTGACCCCACCTTCACTTAAAATTTCCGACTTGTTGTAGCCAGTCGCGCGTAAACTGATAATTTGCCTGAGACTCACCACTCTTTCTTTAGCGTCCATCCTGGGCTGGGTGTGGAGCAGTGACCAAACTCTATTCCCACTACCACCTCATTTTCACGACTCTAGTAAACATGTTACAGGGTGGACATGACACATTCTATCCAACAGTTCATTCTTAATTTTTTTCTAGATCAATTAGTTGTGATTTTTTTTGTTCAAGAACGGTAGTGGCGAGAGGTGGAAGGGATCAAGTACAACAGTCTAGTTTAGTGTTACTAGTGGTGAGCAAGCCAAGCCCCTCCTCTCTTAGGTTGTCACACCAGGGGCTTTCCATCACGGAAGCCAGACGCCTTATCAACCCTAATGACACATTACCTGCCAGAAGCTCCCTCGCATTCCTCCCCAGACTCTCAAATAAAGGCACAGATAACTCCTCCCTGGACACCCGCCCTCCTGGATGGTTGTTTGGGCTTTTTTAGACCTTTCAACTACCAGGGTCATTGAGGCCGGCAACGTCAGACTACACTACTGACCTTAACACCTTCTTCAGGTGTTAAGGATAATTCTAAGACCACATACACCCTCACTATATATGTGGCCCTTGACTCGCGCCCTCATACCACATACACCCTCACTATATATGTGGCCCTTGACTCGCGCCCTCATACCTTACCTGGGTCCATCACCCCTATCTCCCCCCCCCACCCTCTTGTGACCCGTCGTGTAGAAATACCTTGTACTCCCGGGTATGGTATTGGAAGGATGGATGATTACCTTTGACCGTGACTGTACAGTGTGTTGGTGTTGTGACCCGTGGTTATACGAGACAGGCAGCTGGTGCAGTAGTAAGTAGAATTTTACGGATCACCTGATGGTTAAACTCCCTGACGCTACCTGGGGGATTAGGTTTATAGTGTAGGTTAGGTTAGAGTTTAGGTGTTTACTCATCTGGTGAAATAAACTGGTGGAATAATCTTAATTTGGGGAGTAATTTTCACTTGCGCGCCCCAGGAAGCAGAGGGGTGATGCCTGTACCTGCTCCCACACACCTCAACTACACCGTTTATAAATTTACTTAATATAATTGGTTTTGTCACCTCAGTATTAATTCATTATTTTTTATATTTGTGAAAAGATTAATTTGTTCAGTTTTAGACACAAGTTTCATGCTGTTGAGTTGATAAACAACTTTTATTATAATATCGTTTATAAATTTACAAATAATAATTTTTTGGGGACATATATGACATATGTTTATTATATGATGTAAGTGATATATAACCCGTAATTATTCACTCTTATTTCATCATGTTTCTCACCAATGTTTTTCTCTTTTTGTGTTTCGTCAATATTCCATCACCTGTGTCCTTCTTAGTACTCTCTCTCCCCCGTCTCTCTCCTTCCCATTCCTTCCCACTCATTACCCTCCCTCCCCCTCTCTCCCTCCCTCCTTCCCCCTCTCTCCGTCCCCTCTCATTTCATCATAATTATATCACGACCTCACTTTCACATTTTCTTTTTGCCGTTGCTCCTTGTGGTTCACCTCATTCCGTTTTCTGTTGGTAGGGGGGGGGGGGGTGACGGGGAGGGGAAGAGGAAGGAGAGGGGGGTGACAGCAAGTGGGGTGAGTTGAGGGGAATGGTCCGAATCCACATCAAATACCTAATATCCTAGTATGAAAATGTTTCGTAATTATTAAAAAAATAAACGAATTGAATTAGTTGACTTTATGATAAAAAACTAAAGACAAAATGGACAGAAATTATATCAAAGTTACGCTGAGACTCTACTTTAAGTTAGATATGTTTACTTAGCGTGTTGGGATGTACTTAAGTGGTTGGTTTAAGTGAGAATAGACAGCATAGCATCTAAAAAAAATAACAATGAAATTACACCTGTGATTCTAACCTTATACTCGACACCTGTTAAAAAGAATCAAAGTTAAGGTATCAATTCTATGCCAAGATTCTATTAAGTTAATTGTTGTAGTTAAGTTAGAGTCTCAGTGTAAGCTATATGTATTTTTTAGACTATCGTTCTGTTTTCTATTAAGTTAATCAGTTAGGTTCAGTCTTTAGTTGAACAGTTATTGTGGGAGCTGCTATTTTGAACCTTGACCCATAAGCTATCGTAGTATCGTCGTCCACAGTTACAATAAAAGCCAGTCTTTATAACCAATGTCTACTTTAGTTATTGTTACATGTGGATATCTTATAAATTTCTCGTATCCTTTCACAGGTGGGTGGACTTGGGTTGCCCCGGGGGATACGAACCAACGCGATATCGACTCTTAGTACAGGAGGTAAGTACCGTATCCACTCTGCCACCGCACCTTTTGTACTTTTAAAGTATGTTGTTGTTTCTTAAGTTAGAGAGACAGTCATCTACCAGTTATTTGAGGTCACTGGTATTTTATGGACTCAAGAATGTTCACCTGGTTCACGTCATTAAGTGTCTTCTGGGCTGTGATTGGTCGTGTTACCTGTGGTGTCTGGACTGTGATTGGTCGTGTTACCTGTGTCGTCTGGGCTGTGATTGGTCGTGTTACCTGGGTTATCTGAGAAGTGATCATAGTGAAAATGTTTTGAGACGTGTCCCTTCACTTATATTATGATGACTACTATTATTATTACTGCTGCTATTACTACTACTACTACTGCTATTACTGCTACTACTCCACTCTTACAATTTATTACTATTACTACTACTAAAACCAATCCCTATTCCTCCCGTAAACCTTAATTTCCTAAAAAAGAAAAAAAAATATGTAAATGAATCACAAAAAGTAAGATGTAGTTTGTAAAATCATTAAAGGAACGAAAGATAGACACTGGATGTGGTGGAAAGTAGCACGATGCGTTCACAGTTGCGCAGTCGTATTTGTGTCACGAACGTCAACACTGGAGACGGATTCCCTCGAGGGTGGTGGGGTAGGGGGTAGGAGGAAGGGAAAGGGGAAAGGAGGGAGGGGTGGGGAGAAAGGAGGGAGGTGTAGAGGGAAAGGAGGGAGAGGTGGGGGGAAGGAGGGAGGGGTAGAGGGGAAGGACGGAGGGGTGGGGGAAGGAAGGAGGGAAAGGAGGGAGGGGTGGGGGGAAGGAGGGAGGGGTGGTAGGATTGCCAGTGCGTGTTATAAAGTTAAACAGAGGTGCATTGGATACACACACACACACACACACACATGCAAAGCAGGAGAAAGGGGGGGGGGTGGGACGAGGGCATGGAGAGAGAGAGAGAGAGATAAGGGAGAGCCAAGAAGGAGGAGATCGATTGGGTAGTAAAGGAGGAAGAGAAAGATGGAGGACAGAGATAATCACTTGGAACAAAAACGACAACAAATAGACCGAACAACAAATTGGAGCGCCTTAGGAGAGGGGGGGAGGTGAGAGGGGTGAGAGGGGTGAGGAGGGGAGGTAAGAGGGGTGAGAAGGGGAGGTAAGAGAGGTGAGAGGGGTGAGGAGGGGAGGTAAGAGGGGTGAGGAGGGGAGGTGAGAGGGGTGAGGAGGGGAGGTGAGAGGGGTGAGGAGGGGAGGTAAGAGGGGTGAGGAGGGGAGGCAAGAGGGGTGAGGGAGGAGGTGAGAGGGGTGAGGAGGGGAGGTGAGAGGGTTAAGGAGGGGAGGTAAGGGGTGAGGAGGGGAGGCAAGAGGGGTGAGAGGGGTGAGGAGGGGAGGTGAGAGGGTTAAGGAGGGGAGTAAGGGGTGAGGAGGGGAGGCAAGAAGGTGAAGACGGGAGGTGAGAGGGGTGAGGAGGGGAGGTAAGAAGGTGAGGAGGGGAGAGAGTGGGCTGACTGTGAGGAGGGGAAAAGAGTGGATGGAGGTATCCTGAGAGGGAGAGAGAGGGGGTGCATAGGTGTTCCTGAGAGGGAGAGAGGGGCTGACGGCTGGCTGTATGGGGGGGGGGGGTTGAAGATGACATTGAGTGGGAGAGAGAGGTGATCGTGAGGGGCGGGAGGGAGAGGGGTGAGGGGGGGGCGTGAGACGAGGCCAGGTCAGCTTCGCGTGTTCATAATGACGCAAGAAAGTCGTAAGCCACAATTAGCTGGGATTATTGTAGATGCACACCCCCCTCCTCCCCAACCCCCTCCTCCCCCCTCCTCCCCCCTCCTCCCCAACCCCCTCCTCCCCCCCTCCTCCCCCCTCGCCTAGGGCTGCTTTCACCTGGGGGAGGAGGAGGAGGAAGAGGAATAGATGATAATGATTATGGAAGAGAAGAAGGGGAGGAAGAAGGAGTAGGGCGGAGAAAGAGAGGAAGAGTGAAGTGAAGAAGGAGGAAGAAGGAGAACAAGAAGGAGGAAGGAGGAGGATGTGAAGGAGAAGAAAAGAAGAGGAATAGATGTTGTGTTACTGAGACTTTGTTACTTGCTGTTCTTACCTGTTACTTTTTGTCCCCGCCTGTTACTTACCATTCCTGCCTGTTACTGTTCCTGCCTGTTACTGTTCCTGCCTGTTACTGTTCCAGCTTGTTACTTACTGTTCCTACCTGTTACTTTTTGTCCCTGCCTGTTACTTACTGTTCCTGCTTGTTACTTACTGTTCCTGTCTGCTACTGTTCCAGCTTGTTACTTACTGTTCCTGCCTGATTCTTATTGTTCCAGCCTGTTACTTACTCTTCCTACCTGTTACTTTCTGTTTATGACTGTCACTGCTGTATTCTGTTACTTTCTGTTCCATCTTGTTTGTTACTGTTCCTGCCTGTTACTTACTGTTCCTGCCTGTTATTTACTGTTCCCGTCCATTACTGTACTTCTGCGTGTCCGTTACTTATTGTTCCTGTGATACTGTTCCTTTCCCTTGTTATTGTTGTTAGAGCTGTTACTGTTGTTAGAGCTGTTACCATTATTACTGTTGTTACTGTTGTTATATTTGTTACTGTTGTTACCGTTGTTACCGTTGTTACTGTTGTTACTGTTGTTATCGCTCCTGTTTTCGGAATCAGGAGCACGAGAGAGTCTGCCTGCACCGCCAACCACTCACGAGAATTACTCCCCCTGTGTGTGTGTGTGTGTGTGTACCAGTATGTGTGTGTGTGTGTGTGTGTGTACTTCCCTGTGTCGGTGAGTGTTTGTACGTGCACCTCCCTGTGTATGTGTACCAGTATGTATGTGTGTGTGTGTGTACTTCCCTGTGTCGGTGAGTGTTTGTATGTGCACCTCCCTGTGTGTGTGTGTGTGTGTGTGTGTACTTCCCTGTGTCGGTGAGAGTTTGTATGTGCACCTCCCTGTGTGTGTGTGTGTACCAGTATGTACGTGTGTGTGTGTGCACTTCTCTGTGTTAGTGAGTGTTTGTATGTGCACCTCCTTGTGTGTGTGTGTACCAGTATGTATGTGTGTGTGTACTTCCCTGTGTCGGTGAGTGTTTGTATGTGCACCTCCCTGTGTGTGTGTGCAGGTTGGTGGGTGGTCTACACTACCCCCCTTCCCCCACGAACCTGACATCAAAAGAACGCGCTGAAGGAATCCATTCCCTGATTGTCTGGGGGTGTTCGCGTAGGAGCCGGGCGTTTGCATCCGGATTCACACAAACAAGAACCTCGACATCCTGGTTTGTGTATAAACAAAACAGGATATGGCTGATAGTTGTCCGTAATATTATCCGGGTAAATATTTTATAAAACTATCGACTCATTGACGTAATAGTTAACGTATATATATTAGGTAAACCGCAGCTGTAAATGACGTTGTGGTTTTTAGTTATTTACAATATGCATAAAAGTTAATTATAAGAACATATTTGTGAAGATTACTTGAGAGGGAGTGTGGAGGAGGGAGGGTGGGGGTAGCTGGGGTATATAAGTAGAATACCAGGTATTATAGGCAATGCCACGGCTACTAGACAGATCGGACAGAGAGTGAGAGAGAGAGAGAGAGACTGGGGGAGTTAGAGAGAGAGAGAGAGAGAGACTGGGGGAGTTAGAGAGAGAGAGAGAGAGACTGGGGGAATTAGAGAGAGAGAGAAAGAGACTGGGGGAGTTAGAGAGAGAGAGAGAGACTGGGGGAGTTAGAGAGAGAGAGAGAGAGAGAGAGAGAGACTGGGAGAGTTAGAGAGAGAGAGACTGGGGGAGTTAGAGAGAGAGAGAGACTGGGAGAGTTAGAGAGAGAGAGAGACTGGGGGAGTTAGAGAGAGAGAGAGAGAAGGTAGAATGGCACTGATGGTGGTAAAGAGGAATAAAGAGAGAGAGTGAGATAGAGACTGGGAGACTTAGAGAGAGAGAGAGAGAGAGAGAGAGAGAGAGAGAGAGAGAGAGAGAGAGAGAGAGTGGCACTGATGGTGGTAAAGAGGAATAAAGAGAGAGAGAGAGAGAGAGAGATAGAGACTGGGAGAGTTAGAGAGAGTGAAGGTAGAGTGGCACTATAGTAACAACACCAACAGTGCCTGAGGTCAGTGATGGTGCCACTTTAACACACTCCCTCACTTAACACACTTTTTAATATATATTTTTGCTATTGGTGTTTGTGGTAGTGTGGTAGGAGTGTGTTTGTGGTAGTGTGGTAGGAGTGTGTTTGTGGTAGTGTGGTAGGAGTGTGTTTGTGGTAGTGTGGTAGGAGTGTGTTTAGTGGTAGTGTGGTAGGAGTGTGTTTAGTGGTAGTGTGGTAGGAGTGTGTTTGTGGTAGTGTGGTAGGAGTGTGTTTGTGGTAGTGTGGTAGGAGTGTGTTTGTGGTAGTGTGGTAGGAGTGTGTTTAGTGGACTTTCTGTCATAGATCCTGGTGGTGGTGGTGGTAGTGGTGGAGGAGGTGGTGGTGGTGGTAGTGGGTGGTGGTGGTGGAGGAAGAGGTGGTGGTGGGGAAGGTGGTGGTGGTGGTGGTGGTGGGGAAGGTAGTGGTGGTGGTGGTGGTGGAGGAGGAGGAGGTGGTGGTGGGGAAGGTGGTGGTGGTGGTGGGGAAGGTGGTGGTGGTGGTGGAGGTGGTAGTGGTGGGGAAGTTGGTGATGGTATCCTCGTCACTCACCCACAATTATATCATACGTTGCAACCTTCACCACCACCACCTCCCTCACCTCCACCACCACTTCCTCCCTCACTTTACCCCCACCCACCCCTCACCACCACCACCCAGACCACTACTTCCCTCGCCACCTCCCTCACCACCACCTCTACTGCCCTGTACCGTGAGAGAGGAAGTACCTTGTCCTTACCCCATAGCAAAAAAATAAAAATAAAAGAAACATTCACCTGTAAATATCACCTCTAGTGCCGGTAAACGTAAATGCTAAAGTTCTTTATCTTGTGTTACAGGAAAAAATGTCAACCGATTGTAAGCAAAAATCACCTTTGTAGTGGCTTACGTGTGTTCCAAAATGATGGTATTACTGTCGGGGGAATATAATCTTTATTGTGTTAAAACTTAAGGGTGAGAGTCGTGTGGCGTGACCGTGTTCCATGACGCCGCTGATACTGTTGGGGGGAAAACCATCCATATTGTTTTAATATGTAAGGGCGGGTTTAGCTTCCCTCGACTCCTTCACCAGCTGATGATTTCGGTGTTTGAGTAGTGGCTAAAGTCCTGTTGTTGTTGTTGTTGTTTCATACTTTTATTGTTGATGTTTTGTCTTATTCTTCTGCGTCGTTTTCCTCCTTTTCGTCTTATTCATATTTTCTTTATTATTATTATTATTATTTTTTTTTCTTTCCTTTTTCATCTTGTACCTCTCTCTCTCTCTCTCTCTCTCTCTCTCTCTCTCTCTCTCTCTCTCTCTCTCTCTCTCTCTCTCTCTCCAAAGACACCAATGAGAAAGGGGTAAGAAAGAGAAACACCAAGACAATACTCTCCCCCTTCCCTCCGTCTTTCCATTCCGTTCCTCCTTCTCCCCCTCCCTTTTCCCACCCCTTCCTCTTTTCCCCTCCCCGTCACTTCCCTCTCCTTTCCCCTTCCCCCCTCTCCTCCCCTCTATTCTATTCCCCTATCTTCCCCCTCCTCTCTTCCTCTTCCCCGTCCCTCCCTTCCGTCTCCCCCTTTCTTCTCCCCTTTCTTCTCTCTCCTTCCCTCTCCCGCTCCCCTTCCTTCCCTCCGTCTTTTATGTTCCTCCCCCTTGCCTCCCCTTTCCTCTCCCCTTTCCTTTCCCTCCCCTTCGTCCTTCCATTCCGTTCCTCCCTCTCCTCCCCTTCCCTCTCTCCATCCTTCCCTCTCCCCCTCCCATCCCCCCCTCTAGTCTCCCCTTCCTTCTCCCCTTTTCTTCCACTCCCTTTCCCTCCGCTTCCCCCTCCCTTCTCATTTTCTCCTCTCCTTCCCTTCCCTCACCCCCTCTCTTTCCCTCTCCTTTTACCTGTCCTCTCCCCTCCTCTCTTCCCTCCCCTCCGTTCCTCCCTCTCCCTTTTTTGCATGAATCTGCACATATTTGTCTCGCATATCTGTTCCTCCCCTCTCTTCCTCTCCCTCTCCCTCATTCATCCCTCTCCCTCACTCACCCTCACTCTCCCCGCTCCCCTCTCCCTCACTACCTTCTCCCTCACTACCCTCTCCTTCATTCTCCTCCTCCCCTCTCTTTTTGTCTCCTTTCTGCACCCTCCCCTCTTCCTCATTCTCCACCTCTCCCTTATTCCTTTCTCCCGCACTCTCCCTCTCTCATACTCTCCTCTCTCTCCCCCACTTTCCCCTCTCCCTCAATCTTCTCCTTCCCTCAATGTTGTCTCTCCCTCATTTCCTCTCTCTTTGTCCCCTTCCTTCACCCTCCCCTCTCCCTCATTCTTCCCTCTCCCTCATTCTTCCCTCTCCCTCATTCCCCTCTCTTCCCCACTCTCCCCTCTCCCTCACAATGTATTCCGTTCCCTAACCAGAGCTATTTCCCCGGCTGTGTAAATTTAAATCCATTTTCTATGCAAGCTGGGGCCCATTTTCTGTGCAAGTTGAGAACCAATTTGGCATGCAAGGTTAGCCCCATTTTCTTTGCAACTCTATATAATCACATTTTCTCTGTAAGCTTCATCCCGTTTTCTTATCTAGGTAGTTAATTTTTTTTTTATACAGGACTCCATATTTTTTTTCGTTTTGTAGCTTATTTTCTGTGTGAGGTGAAATGCCTTTTTTTTTTTTTTTTTTTTTTTTTTTTTTTTTTTTTTTTTGCATTATGATACATTTTTTCTTGGTACACAGTAATTCATTTTCTGTGAAAGTTGAGACCCAATTTTTTTTTTTTTTTTGCAATCTGAAACCCATTTTCTATAAATTGAAATCCATTTTCTATGCATGGTGAAGTCGACCAGGAGTTGCTTATATATATATAAAAAAAAATATATTTCAATTTTGAACGCATACCAAGTTTTGTCAGAATATATTTAATACAATTCTTATTTTTTGGGATGACTTTTTTTTGGGGGCTGAGATCAGTTTTCTTTAACCCCCCTCTCCCCTCCCCCCCCCCCCCCCCCCAGAAAAGGTGGTGGAGGTATATTGCAGTCTTTGTTCTCTATTTAGTTTGTCTGTTGTGTTTATACAGTGGCCGTAACACACGTATCTCACCATATATGTCATGAGTTCGAATCCTGTCCCGAGACGTGCCTGGGGAGGGTATAGAGGACCTAAGCTTCTACCCACGTGTCTCGGGCCACGATTCGAACCCAGGACGACTACAGGGGGGGTTGTCCAGTGTGACCCTACCAAGCATCGGGGTTCCTCCTGTAGTAACACTGGACAAGGAAGGTCATAACGAAGTAACAGACCAACACATGATAATTATAATGCGTTTGAAGTTTTCTATCCCATAATCCCACTGTTATCGGTACCATCCCATAATCCCACTGTTATCGGCACTATCCCTTAATCCCACTGTTATCGGTATCATCCCATAATCCCACTGTTATCGGCACCATCCTATAATCCCACTGTTATCGGCACCATCTTATAATCCCACTGTTATCGGCACCATCCCATAATCCCACTGTTATCGGCACCATCCCATAATCCCACTGTTATCGGCACCTTCCCATAATCCCACTGTTATCGGCACCATCCCGTAATCCCACTGTTATCGGCACCTTCCCATAATCCCACTGTTATCGGCACCTTCCCATAATCCCACTGTTATCGGCACCTTCCCATAATCCCACTGTTATCGGTACCCTGAAATAGTCCCTCTGTTATTATTGGCTGAGTTAAGTTCTTTCTAGATCACCAAAAGATTAGACACCCCAGCTTATTTTATTTGATGGTTTAAATCCCTAGCAGTACTTGGGTGGGGGGTTAGGTTAGGTTAGGTTAGGTTAGGTTAGGTTAGGTTAGGTTAGAATAGGTTAGGTTAGGTTAGGTTAGGTTAGGTTAGGTTAGAATAGGTTAGGTTAGGTTAGGTTAGGTTAGAATAGGTTAGGTTAGGTTAGGTTAGAATAGGTTAGGTGGTTAGGTTAGGTTAGAATAGGTTAGGTTAGGTTAGGTTAGGTTAGGTTAGGTTAGGTTAGGTTAGCATTAGTTCATAGTATAACCATCAGGTGAAATCAACAGCAGGTTCTAAAGGTAATTTCTTCAGTATTAACAAAACAAAGAAATCAATATTTGTTTAGTAAATAGATATAACAGAGGTTTATGATGGTGGTGCCGGAACAATAGCCGCTACCCCCCCCTCCCTCCACTCCCCCAACCCTCCCCCCACTCCCCCCACCCCTCCCCCCCTCCCCCACCCCTCCCCCCCCCCCCCCCCTCCCCCCACCCCTCCCCCCCCCTCCCCCCCCAAGACACGACAAAGAAAGAACACCAAAAGAACAACACCCCGTAATTTTTTTTTTGTCTTTATATATTCGCATTTCTTTCATTGTTGCTATTTCCTTATTCCTTATTTATCATATGACGGTAAATAATAATCTTGAGATGATGATGATGGTGATGATGATGGTGATGATGATGATGGTGATGATGATGGTGATGGTGATGATGATGATGGTGATGATGATGGTGATGATGATGATGGTGATGGTGATGATGATGATGGTGATGATGATGGTGATGATGATGATGATGATGGTGATGATGATGATGATGATGAAAAAAATATGAGAGTATGAATTTTTAATCAACAAATGCTTCAACCAACATCAAAGTGAGTCTTTATATTTTGTTTTCCTTATTTTTCATTACTAGTTTTTAAGTTATTATATATTTTTTAAGTATTTATTATCCGAAAAAAAAAACGTAAATTAAAAACAAATTATTATCCCTTGAGTTTTGTTTCATGCATTACGAAACTAAAAAAAACAAACGTAAGCGAAAGGATTTTAATCAACAAATGCTTGGAAATATAAAGTTCGAGACAGCGAATCCGTCTCACTGGGTTGGAAGCCTCACAAAGAACTCACTCCAAAATCCACCTCTTTCCTTCCCCCCCCTCCCTGTCCCTTCCTCCCTCCCCCCCCCCCCACCCCCTTCCATTCCCATCCTCTCTCTCTCTCTCTCTCTCTCTCTCTCTCTCTCTCCCCCTCCTAACATCTACCTCCCCCTTCTTCTTTCCATCCTTTCCCTCACTTCTCCTCTCCTTCCCTCTCTCCTCCTTCCCTCTCCTCTTACCCTCTCCCTCGTTCCTCCTACCCTCCCTCTCCGTCTCTCTCCTACCCTCTTCCTTCCCACCCTCCCCACCCTCTTCCTCTCTCCTCCTACCTTCTCCCTCTTTCCTCCCACCCTTCCTCTCTCCTTCCTCCCACCCTCCCTCCCTCCTTCCTTCCTCCCACCTTCACCCTCCCTCCCGCAAAATTTTCATATTCCTCACATTTCTCTGGCCAAAAAGGGATGGAAGGCCTGAATTGACTCCTTCTCCGGCATGCAATCTCTACCATGATCAATATTTTCCCGTGGTGGCCAAGTTGGGTTGGCTCCTTCTCATCCGGGTAGACCCAGCCTGGACCCGTTCCCAACTTAGGATTACAGATTCAGATGACGATGTTTTGTTGTTTTATTTCGTTTGTGTATTTTTGTTAATTTTTCGTTTTATAAGTTGTCGTAGAGGTAGATGTAGAGCTTTAAGCGCTTTATTTATTTATTTATTTTATTGGATACGTTCTTGAGGGAGAGAGAGGAGTATATAGATCCACATGATGATTTCTTGTGTGTGTGTGTGTTTGTGTGTGTCATTTTTAACTACTACTTATTCATTATTACGTATTACTGTCCTTTATACATTCTTTGAGATATAAGTTAAATCATTACTAACTACGTATCAGCTTATGAGAGAGAGAGAGAGAGAGAGAGAGAGAGAGAGAGAGAGAGAGGTTAACTGTATCACACACACACACACACACACACACACACACACACACACACACACACACACACACACACACCGAATATATACAGTATATACGTTTTTTTAGTCTTTTTATACCCAGTACAGTTAAGGTTCTAGTCCAGCATCGTCGTTCGTCCTGTCCAGTGTAAGTTGGTCATAGCTCGGGCGGTGGACCTATGGCTGTCGCGGCAAGAGTTATCGACGCCGTTATTTTACATTTATTTACTGTTATTTACACTTGTTTTACAATATTCACTCCTGTGCGATTGGATTCCGAGGGATGGGGGGGGGGGGGTTATTTATGTGTGTGTGTGTGTGTGTGTGTGTGTGTGTGTGTGTGTGTGTGTGTGTGTGTGTGTGTGTGTGTGTGTGTGTGTGTTCGTTCTGACCTGACCTGACCTGACCTAATCTAACCTAACTGAACTGAAACATACTCTATAATGACAGTTAGGTTCCTATAAGCCAAGGTTAGGTTAGGTTAGGTTAGGTTAGGTTAAGTTCCTCTTCTTTCCGTTCTCACTTTCCTCTCTTCCTCCTCCTCATCCACAACACTCTCTCTCTCTCTCTCTCTCTCTCTCTCGTCCCCGCACTTACCCTAGAGCATTCACTACAATATTCATGTGAGTGGGGTGTTGGGAGAGGGCTGGTTAGGGAGGAGAGAGGGGTGGTTAGAGAGGAGAGGGGTGGTGGGAGAAGAGAGGGGTGTGATGGGTGTGGGGGAAAGGTGTCTAGAGACGGGAGAGAAAGATAAGAGGGGGTGGTTAGAGAGGAAGTGAGAGGGGTGGTGGGAGAGGAAGAGAGGAGGTAGTATGAGTGAGGTGGGTAGAGAGGGAGAGAGAGAAGGAAAGGTGGCTAGAGAGGGGGAGAGAAAGATGAGAGGGGTGGGTAGAGAGGGAGAGAGAAGAGAAAGGCAGCTGGAGAGGGAGACAGAGAGAGAGATGAGAGGGGTGGCTAGAGAGAGAGATAAAGGTGAGAGGGAGTGAGAGATGAGAGGGGGACGTCCTAACATTACAAATTCATGACCTCTTAAAACCACAGTTAAAGACGCAGGGAATTTTTCAACAATCTCTCTCTCTCTCTCTCTCTCTCTCTCTCTCTCTCTCTCTCTCTCTCTCTCTCTCTCTCTCTCTCTCTCTCTCTCATATCGTCACAGTTCACCTCCCTTGACAATGGGAAACTTAAGAGAAATAAAAGAAATTGCTCTAGAAATAAGGTACGTGTTGTTGTTGTCAGTATAAGTAGTAGTAATAGTAGTAGTAGTAATAGTAGTAGTAGTTTTGTTTGGGTAGTAATAGTAGTTGTAAGTGAATATTTTCCTCAAGCCTACGTTACTGTCTTCACCTACACTCCTCGGCCTTGCCTCATGTAAACTAAACCATGTGTTGTGTTTTAGCTGGAGCGGACCACTGAGCAGAGCCAAACTTGAGGCTCTATTGCTCAGGGGTTAGGTTAGGTTAGGTTAGGTTAGGTTAGGTTAGATTAGATTAGATTAGATTAGGTTAATAGTGTCTAGTAACACCCTGGTGGTAGTGTTGGAAACTATTTATGCATCATCTAAGTAGAGAACACTTCAGTATACGAACCTTTGATAATTTATCCTTGTGTGGTAGCTTAAAAAAAGGGGCCATTTACATACCTTTTTACATGTCCTGCTTGTGTGTGGGGGGGTGTGTGGGGGTGTGGGGGGGGGTGTGTGGGGTGTGTGGGGGGGTGTATCGTAGGAACATGTGAGAATCCATCTTTTTCGTCGTAGTTCAAGTGTTATTTATCCTTCGAGTGTTATAGAGGCTATGTTAGTGTGGGAACTTAAGTGAACCCTGGGTTAATGAACACACCTGTGACTACCGTAACAAGATGGCGTCAAGAGTACACTGAGACTCTACCGTAACAAGATGGCGTCAAGAGTACACTGAGACTCTACCGTAACAAGATGGCGTCAAGAGTACACTGAGACTCTGCCGTAACAAGATGGCGTCAAGAGTACACTGAGACTCTACCGTAACAAGATGGCGTCAAGAGTACACTGAGACTCTACCGTAACAAGATGGCGTCAACAGTACACTGAGACTCTACCGTAACAAGATGGCGTCAAGAGTACACTGAGACTCTACCGTAACAAGATGGCGTCAACACTATACTGAGACTACCGTAACAAGATGGCATCAACACTATACTGAGACTCTTCCGTGACAAGATGGCGTCAACACTGTACTGAGACTCTACCGTAACAAGATGGCGTCAACACTATACTGAGACTCTACCGTAACAAGATGGCGTCAACACTATACTGAGACTACCGAAACAAGATGGCGTCAACACTATACTGAGACTCTACCGTAACAAGATGGCGTCAACACTATACTGAGACTGTACCGTAACAAGATGGCGTCAACACTATACTGAGACTCTACCGTAACAAGATGGCGTCAACACTATACTGAGACTACCGTAACAAGACGGCGTCAACACTATACTGAGACTCTACCGTAACAAGATGGCGTCAACACTATACTGAGACTACCGTAACAAGATGGCGTCAACACTATACTGAGACTCTACCGTAACAAGATGGCGTCAACACTATACTGAGACTACCGTAACAAGATGGCGTCAACACTATACTGAGACTCTACCGTAACAAGATGGCGTCAACAGTGGTGTGAGACTGTACTGGGCGGTCATAAAGAAATATATTGAGGTGGGAGTGTTTGAGAATGTGTGGACGGCCAGGTGTAAATAAATAATTAGTCTTGAAAGGTCAGGTGATGTATTGAACACTAACGTACTGAGGAAGTGTGGAGAGAGACGGAGACAGATAAAGATAGATAGATAGATAAAGTGAGATAGATAGACATAGATAAAGATAGAGAGAGAGAGAGAGAGAGAGAGACAGAAACAGAGAGCTAGATAGAGAGAGGAGACAGAGCTAGATAGAGAGAGGAGAGAGAGAAACAGAGAGAGAAGAGAGAGAGAGAGAGAGAGCTAGCACACACCTGTGGACACAAGAGGGGCAGCTTTAAGCCTCGTCTTCCCGCAACCGATTTTTTTTTTTTTTTTGCAATATGGAATTTTAGTCTCTCTCTCTCTCTCTCTCTCTCTCTCTCTCTCTCTCTCTCTCTCTCTCTCTCTCTCTCTCTCTCTCTCTCTCACACACACACAGCAAATATCTTTAGCCTTACTATAAAACCTAACCTTTCCATCTAATTTTTTATTTACACAACACAGCGTCACCAGAATCCACCAAAACTTATCGTACACCTGGTGGGTAGAAGTTATCGTACTCCACACGTTAAGTTATCGTACTCCACACGTTAATTATTGTACTCCACACGTTAATTATTGTACTCCACACGTTAAGTTATCGTACTCCACACGTTAATTATTGTACTCCACACGTTAATTATCGTACTCCACACATTAATTATCGTACTCCACACGTTAATTATTGTACTCCACACATTAATTATCGTACTCCACATGTTAAATTATCGTACTCCACACGTTATCGTACTTACGGGGGTCGTAAATGCCGTACTCTGGGAAGGAGAGTTTTTATATTCCAGAGGGTAAGTTATCGTACTGGAGAAGTTAAGTTATTGCACTGAAAGGGTTAAGTCATTCTCGAGTTAAGTCATATTTCTCAATGGGTTAAGTCATCGTCCTCAAGGGGTTAAGTCATCGTCCTCAAGGGGTTAAGTCATCGTCCTCAAGGGGTTAAGTCATATTTCTCAATGGGTTAAGTCATCGTCCTCAAGGGGTTAAGTCATCGTCCTCAAGGGGTTAAGTCATATTTCTCAATGGGTTAAGTCATCGTCCTCAAGGGGTTAAGTCATCGTCCTCAAGGGGTTAAGTCATCGTCCTCAAGGGGTTAAGTCATCGTCCTCAAGGGGTTACGTCATCGTCCTCAAGGGGTTAAGTCATCGTCCTCAAGGGGTTACGTCATCGTCCTCAAGGGGTTAAGTCATATTTCTCAATGGGTTAAGTCATCGTCCTCAAGGGGTTAAGTCATCGTCCTCAAGGGGTTAAGTCATCGTCCTCAAGGGGTTAAGTCATCGTCCTCAAGGGGTTAAGTCATATTTCTCAAGGGGTTAAGTCATCGTCCTCAAGGGGTTAAGTCATATTTCTCAATGGGTTAAGTCATCGTCCTCAAGGGGTTAAGTCATCGTCCTCAAGGGGTTAAGTCATCGTCCTCAAGGGGTTAAGTCATATTTCTCAATGGGTTAAGTCATCGTCCTCAAGGGGTTAAGTTATCGTCCTCAAGGGGTTAAGTCATCGTCCTCAAGGGGTTAAGTCATATTTCTCAATGGGTTAAGTCATCGTCCTCAAGGGGTTAAGTCATCGTCCTCAAGGGGTTAAGTCATCGTCCTCAAGGGGTTAAGTCATATTTCTCAATGGGTTAAGTCATCGTCCTCAAGGGGTTAAGTCATCGTCCTCAAGGGGTTAAGTCATCGTCCTCAAGGGGTTAAGTCATATTTCTCAATGGGTTAAGTCATCGTCCTCAAGGGGTTAAGTCATCGTCCTCAAGGGGTTAAGTCATCGTCCTCAAGGGGTTAAGTCATCGTCCTCAAGGGGTTAAGTCATCGTCCTCAAGGGGTTACGTCATCGTCCTCAAGGGGTTAAGTCATCGTCCTCAAGGGGTTAAGTCATCGTCCTTAATCACTTCTCATTGTCTCCCTCTCATCCACATCATCTCACTCTTTACTCTCCCTCCCTCCCTATCTCCCTCTCACTCTTACTCTACCTCCTTCCTTCTCACTTTTATTCTCCCTCTCTCACTCTTACTCTCCCTCCCTCCCTCCCTCCATCTCTTCCTCCCTCCCTCTCACTCTCCATCTTTCACTCTTACTCTCCATCTTTCACTCTTACTCTCCCTCCCTCCCTCTCACTCTCCCTCACTTCCTCTCACTCACTCCTTCTCACTCTCCCTCTCATTCTCCCTCACTCCCTCACTCTCCCTCACTCCCTCTCACTCCCTCTCTCTCTCCATCTTTCACTCTCACTCTCCCTCCCTCCCTCTCACTCTCTCACTCTCCCCCACTCTCCCTCACTCCCTCTCACTCTCCCTCACTCTCCCTCACTCCCTCTCACTCTCCTCATTTTTCCACAAATTTCTAAAAGAAGAGAAAATGAAGAGTCTCGTATCCTGCCTTGAGTTGGGAGAGGTGAGAGGTAGGGAGAGGTGAGAGGTAGGGAGAGGGGAGAGGTAGGGAGAGGGGAGAGGTAGGGAGAGGGGAGAGGTAGGGAGAGGGGAGAGGTAGGGAGAGGTGAGAGGTAGGGAGAGGGGAGAGGTAGGGAGAGGGGAGAGGTAGGGAGAGGGGAGAGGTAGGGAGAGGGGAGAGGCAGGGAGAGGTGAGAGGTAGGGAGAGGGGAGAGGTAGGGAGAGGGGAGAGGTAGGGAGAGGTGAGAGGTAGGGAGAGGGGAGAGGTTGGGAGGGGAGAGGTGAGAGGTAGGGAGAGGTGAGAGGGGGAGAGGGGAGAGGAGGGAGAGGGGAGGAGGGAGGGAGGAGGGGGAGAGAGGGAGAGGGGAGAGGAGGGAGAGGGAGAGGAGGGAGAGGGGAGAGGTAGGGGAGAGGGAGAGGAGGGAGAGGGGAGAGGGAGGGAGAGGGGAGAGGGAGGGGAGAGGGGAGAGGAGGGGAGAGGGGAGAGGGGGGAGAGGGGAGAGGTAGGGAGAGGGAGAGGAGGGGAGAGGGGGGGAGGGGAGAGGAGGGAGAGGTAGAGAGGTGGGGAGAGGGAGAGGTAGGGAGAGGGAGAGGTAGGGAGAGGGGAGAGGTAGGGAGGGAGGAGAGGGAGAGGAGGGAGAGGGGAGAGGAGGGAGAGGGGAGGAGAGGGAGAGGGGAGGAGGGAGGGAGAGGGAGAGGAGGGAGAGGGAGAGGTAGGAGAGGGATAGGGAGAGGAAGGAGAGGGGAGAGGAGGGAGGGGAGAGAGGGAGAGGGAGAGGAGGGAGAGGGGAGAGGAGGGAGAGGGGAGAGGAGGGAGAGGGAGAGGTAGGGGAGAGGGGAGAGGAGGGAGAGGGGAGGGGAGGGAGAGGGAGAGGTAGGGAGAGGGGAGAGGGAGGGAGGGGAGGAGGGAGGGGAGGAGGGAGAGGGAGAGGTAGGGAGAGGGAGAGGAGGGAGAGGAGAGGAGGTAGGGAGAGGGGAGAGGAGGGAGAGGGGAGAGGTAGGGAGAGGGGAGAGAGGGAGGAGAGGGGAGAGGTAGGGAGGAGGGAGAGGAGGGAGAGGGGAGAGGTAGGGAGAGGGGAGAGAGAGGGAGAGGGGAGAGGAGGGAGAGGGAGAGGAGGGGAGAGGGAGAGAGGGGGAGGAGAGGGGAGAGGAGGGGAGAGGGGAGAGGAGGGGAGAGGAGGAGGGAGGGGAGAGGGGAGAGGAGGGAGGAGGGAGAGGGAGGGAGAGGGGAGAGGGAGGGAGAGGGAGAGGAGGGAGAGGGGAGAGGTAGGGAGAGGGGAGAGGGAGAGGTAGGGAGAGGGAGAGGAGGAGAGGGGAGAGGAGGGAGAGGGAGGAGGAGGGAGAGGGGAGAGGTAGGGAGGGGAGAGGAGAGGGAGAGGGGAGAGGGGGAGGAGAGGGGAGAGGGAGGAGGGAGGGAGAGGGGAGAGGGAGGGGAGAGGGAGAGGGAGGGAGAGGGAGAGGAGGGAGAGGGGAGAGGAGGGAAGGGAGGAGGAGGGAGGAGGGAGGAGAGGGAGAGGGGAGGAGGGAGAGGGAGAGGTAGGGAGGGGGAGAGGAGGGAGAGGGAGGAGGGAGAGGAGGGAGGGGAGAGGGAGAGGAGGGAGAGGGGAGAGGAGGGGAGGGGAGAGGAGGGAGAGGGAGGGAGGAGGGAGAGGGGAGAGGGAGGAGGGGAGAGGGGGAGAGGAGGGAGAGGGGAGAGGTAGGGAGGAGGAGAGGAGGGAGAGGGGGAGGGAGGGAGAGGAGAGGGGAGAGGGAGGGAGAGGGGGAGAGGTAGGGAGAGGGGGAGAGGGAGGGGAGAGGGGAGAGGTAGGGAGAGGGGAGAGGGAGGGAGGGAGGAGAGGAGGAGAGGAGGGGAGGGAGGAGGGGAGGGAGAGGGGGAGAGGGAGGGGGGAAGGGAGAGGGACGGAGGGAGAGGGGAGAGGAGGGAGAGGGAGAGGAGGGAGAGGGGAGAGGTAGGGAGAGGGGAGAGGGAGGAGGGAGGGAGAGGTAGGGGAGGGAGAGGGAGAGGAGGGAGGGGAGGAGGTAGGGAGAGGGGAGAGGTAGGGAGAGGGAGAGGAGGGAGAGGGAGGGGAGGGAGAGAGGAAGAGGTAGGGAGAGGGGAGGGGAGGGAGAGGGGAGGAGGGAGGGAGAGGTGAGAGGAGGGAGAGGGGAGAGGTAGGGAGAGGGGAGAGGAGGGAGGGGAGAGGGGAGAGGAGAGAGGGGAGAGGAGGAGGAGGGAGAGGGGGAGGAGGGAGAGGAGGGAGAGGGAGAGGAGGAGAGGGGGAGAGGTAGGGAGGAGGGGGAGGAGGAGGGAGAGGGGAGGGAGAGGAGGGGAGAGGTGAGAGGAGGGAGAGGGAGAGGGAGGGGAGAGGGGGAGAGGAGGGAGAGGGGAGAGGGAGAGGAGGGGAGGGGAGGAGGGAGAGGGAGAGGTAGAGGAGGAGGGAGGAGGGAGAGGGAGGAGGAGGAGGGAGAGGGGAGAGGTAGGGAGAGGGGAGAGGAGGAGGAGAGGGGAGAGGAGGGAGAGGGAGGGAGAGGGAGGAGGGGAGGGAGAGGAGGGAGAGGGGAGAGGGAGGGAGAGGGGAGAGGAGGGAGAGGGGGGAGAGGTAGGGAGAGGGGAGAGGAGGAGAGGGAGGGAGGGAGAGGGGAGGAGGAGGGAGAGGGAGGGGAGGGAGAGGGGAGGAGGAGGGAGAGGGGAGAGGAGGGAGAGGGGAGAGGGAGGGAGAGGGGAGGGAGGGAGAGGGAGGAGGAGGGAGAGGGGGGAGGAGGGGAGGAGGGGAGGGGAGGAGGAGGGAGAGGGGAGAGGAGGGAGGGGAGGAGGGAGGGAGAGGGGAGAGGAGGGAGGGGAGAGGAAGGAGAGGGGGAGAGGAGGGAGGGAGGGGAGAGGAGGGAGAGGGAGGAGAGGAGGGAGAGGAGGAGGGGGGAGAGGAGGGAGAGGGAGAGGGGAGGAGGGGGGAGAGGGGAGAGGGGGGAGAGGGGAGGGAGGGAGAGGGGAGGGAGAGGGAGGGAGAGGGGAGGAGGGGAGAGGGGAGAGGGAGGGGGAGAGGGAGAGGTAGGGAGAGGGAGAGGTAGGGAGGGGGAGGAGGAGGGAGAGGGGAGAGAGGGAGAGGGGAGAGGGAGGGAGAGGGGAGAGGAGGGAGGAGGGAGAGGGAGGGAGAGGGGAGGGAGGGGAGAGGTAGGAGAGGGGAGAGGAGGGAGAGGGAGGGAGGAGGGGGAGAGGGGAGGAGGAGAGGGAGGGAGAGGGAGGGGAGAGGGAGAGGAGGAGAGGGAGAGGAGGGGAGAGGTGAGAGGGGAGGGAGAGGGGAGAGGGAGGAGGAGGGGAGGGAGGAGGGGAGAGGAGAGGTAGGGAGAGGTGAGAGGTAGGGAGAGGGGAGAGGTAGGGAGAGGGGAGAGGTGAGAGGTAGGGAGAGGTGAGAGGAGGGAGGGGGAGAGGAGGGGGAGGTGAGAGGAGGGAGAGGGGAGGGGGAGGGGAGAGGGAGAGGAGGGAGGGGAGGGAGGAGGAGAGGGAGAGGAGGGAGAGGGGAGGGAGGGAGAGGGAGAGGGGAGAGAGGAGGGAGAGGGGAGAGGAGGGAGAGGGAGGGGAGGGAGAGGGGAGAGGGAGAGGGAGGAGGAGGGAGAGGTAGGGAGAGGGAGAGGTAGGGAGAGGGAGAGAGGTGGGGGGAGGAGAGAGGTAGGAGAGGGAGAGAGGGAGGGAGAGGGAGAGGAGGGAGAGGGAGAGGTAGGGAGAGGGGGGAGGGTAGAGGAGAGGGGAGGAGGAGAGGAGGGAGAGGAAGAGTAGGGAGAGGGAGAGGAGGGAGAGGTAAGAGGTAGGGAGAGGTGAGAGGTAGGGACTGGTGAAAGGTAGGGAGAGGTGAGAGGTAGGGAGAGGTGAGAGACGGGGAGAGGTAAGAGGTAGGGGGAGGTGAGAGGTAAGGAGAGGTAAGATGGTAGGGAGAGGTGAGAGGTAGGGAGAGGTGAGAGGTAGGGAGAGGGAGAGTGTGAAGGAGTGAGAAGATGGGAGCGAGAGGGAAGAGCTATGGAGGGGTAGGGGCGAGAGGAGGAGTGACGGTGAGGGCCAAGGAGAGGAGAAAGTGAAAGAGAGGGAGGGAGAGGAGAGAGGTGGGGAGATGGAGAGTGAGAGTGAGCCGCTGGGAGAGGGGAGAGAGAGAGAGGGCCAGGGAGAGTGAAAGAGGACCTGGGAGAGAGGAGAGAGAGAGGGTGAGTGAGAGAGGGCCTGGGAGAGGGGGGAGAGAGAGGGAGAGTGAGAGAGGGCCAGGGAGAGAGGAGAGAGAGAGGGAGAGTGAGAGGGCCAGGGAGAGAGGAGAGAGAGAGCCTGGGAGAGAGACAGAGAGGGCCAGGGAGAGGGGGAAGAGAGGCACTGGGAGAGAGGGAGAGAGCCTGGGAGAGAGACAGCCTGGGAGAGAGACAGCCTGAGAGAGAGACAGCCTGAGAGAGAGACAGCCTGAGAGAGAGACAGCCTGGGAGAGAGACAGCCTGAGAGAGAGACAGCCTGGGAGAGAGACAGCCTGGAGAGAGAGACAGCCTGGTAGAGAGACAGCCTGGGAGAGAGACAGCCTGGAGAGAGACAGCCTGGGAGAGAGACAGCCTGGGAGAGAGACAGCCTGAGAGAGAGACAGCCTGGGAGAGAGACAGCCTGGGAGAGAGACAGCCTGAGAGAGAGACAGCCTGGGAGAGAGACAGCCTGAGAGAGAGACAGCCTGGGAGAGAGACAGCCTGGGAGAGAGACAGCCTGGGAGAGAGACAGCCTGGGAGAGAGACAGCCTGAGAGAGAGACAGCCTGAGAGGAGACAGCCTGAGAGAGAGACAGCCTGAGAGAGAGACAGCCTGGGAGAGAGACAGCCTGGGAGAGAGACAGCCTGGGAGAGAGACAGCCTGGGAGAGAGACAGCCTGGGAGAGAGACAGCCTGGGAGAGAGACAGCCTGAGAGAGAGACAGCCTGGGAGAGAGACAGCCTGGAGAGAGACAGCTTGGGAGAGAGACAGCCTGGGAGAGAGACAGCCTGGGAGAGAGACAGCCTAGGAGAGAGACAGCCTGAGAGAGAGACAGCCTGGGAGAGAGACAGCCTGGGAGAGAGACAGCCTGGGAGAGAGACAGCCTGAGAGAGAGACAGCCTGGGAGAGACAGCCTGGGAGAGAGACAGCCTGGGAGAGAGACAGCCTGGGAGAGAGACAGCCTGGGAGAGAGACAGCCTGAGAGAGACAGCCTGAGAGAGACAGCCTGGGAGAGAGACAGCCTGGGAGAGAGACAGCCTGGGAGAGAGACAGCCTGGGAGAGAGACAGCCTGGGAGAGAGACAGCCTGGGAGAGAGACAGCCTGAGAGAGACAGCCTGGGAGAGAGACAGCCTGGGAGAGAGACAGCCTGGGAGAGAGACAGCCTGGGAGAGAGACAGCCTGGGAGAGAGACAGCCTGGGAGAGAGAGACAGCCTGAGAGAGAGACAGCCTGGGAGAGAGACAGCCTGGGAGAGAGACAGCCTGGGAGAGAGACAGCCTGAGAGAGAGACAGCCTGGGAGAGAGACAGCCTGGGAGAGAGACAGCCTGGGAGAGAGACAGCCTGGGAGAGAGACAGCCTGGAGAGAGAGACAGCCTGGGAGAGAGAGACAGCCTGAGAGAGAGACAGCCTAGGAGAGAGACAGCCTGAGAGAGACAGCCTGGGAGAGAGACAGCCTGGGAGAGAGACAGCCTGGGAGAGAGACAGCCTGGGAGAGAGACAGCCTGGGAGAGAGACAGCCTGGGAGAGAGACAGCCTGGGAGAGAGACAGCCTGGGAGAGAGACAGCCTGAGAGAGAGAGACAGCCTGGGAGAGAGACAGCCTGGGAGAGAGACAGCCTGGAGAGAGACAGCCTGGGAGAGAGACAGCCTGGGAGAGAGACAGCCTGGAGAGAGGAGAGACAGCCTGGGAGAGAGACAGCCTGGAGAGAGAGACAGCCTGGGAGAGAGACAGCCTGGGAGAGAGACAGCCTGGGAGAGAGACAGCCTGGGAGAGAGACAGCCTGAGAGAGAGACAGCCTGAGAGAGAGACAGCCTGGGAGAGAGACAGCCTGAGAGAGAGACAGCCTGGGAGAGAGACAGCCTGGGAGAGAGACAGCCTGGGAGAGAGACAGCCTGGGAGAGAGACAGCCTGGGAGACAGCCTGAGAGAGAGACAGCCTGAGAGAGAGACAGCCTGGGAGAGAGACAGCCTGGGAGAGAGACAGCCTGGGAGAGAGACAGCCTGGGAGAGAGACAGCCTGGAGAGAGACAGCCTGAGAGAGAGACAGCCTGGGAGAGAGACAGCCTGGGAGAGAGACAGCCTGGGAGAGAGACAGCCTGGGAGAGAGACAGCCTGGGAGAGAGACAGCCTGGGAGAGAGACAGCCTGGGAGAGAGACAGCCTGGGAGAGAGACAGCCTGAGAGAGACAGCCTGGGAGAGAGACAGCCTGAGAGAGACAGCCTGAGAGAGACAGCCTGGGAGAGAGACAGCCTGGGAGAGAGACAGCCTGGGAGAGAGACAGCCTGGGAGAGAGACAGCCTGAGAGAGAGACAGCCTGGGAGAGAGACAGCCTGGGAGAGAGACAGCCTGGGAGAGAGACAGCCTGGGAGAGAGACAGCCTGAGAGAGAGACAGCCTGAGAGAGAGACAGCCTGGGAGAGAGACAGCCTGGAGAGACAGCCTGGGAGAGAGACAGCCTGAGAGAGAGACAGCCTGTGAGAGAGACAGCCTGAGAGAGAGACAGCCTGGGAGAGAGAGACAGCCTGAGAGAGAGACAGCCTGGGAGAGAGACAGCCTGGGAGAGAGACAGCCTGGGAGAGAGACAGCCTGGGAGAGAGACAGCCTGGGAGAGACAGCCTGAGAGAGAGACAGCCTGGGAGAGAGACAGCCTGGGAGAGAGACAGCCTGGGAGAGAGACAGCCTGGGAGAGAGACAGCCTGGGAGAGAGACAGCCTGGTAGAGAGACAGCCTGAGAGAGACAGCCTGGGAGAGAGACAGCCTGGGAGAGAGACAGCCTGGAGAGAGACAGCCTGGGAGAGAGACAGCCTGGGAGAGAGACAGCCTGGGAGAGAGACAGCCTGAGAGAGACAGCCTGGGAGAGAGACAGCCTGGGAGAGAGACAGCCTGGGAGAGAGACAGCCTGGGAGAGAGACAGCCTGGGAGAGAGACAGCCTGGAGAGAGACAGCCTGGGAGAGAGACAGCCTGAGAGAGAGACAGCCTAGGAGAGAGACAGCCTGAGAGAGACAGCCTGGGAGAGAGACAGCCTGGGAGAGAGACAGCCTGGGAGAGAGACAGCCTGAGAGAGACAGCCTGGGAGAGAGACAGCCTGAGAGAGACAGCCTGGGAGAGAGACAGCCTGGGAGAGAGACAGCCTGGGAGAGAGACAGCCTGGGAGAGAGACAGCCTGGGAGAGAGACAGCCTGGGAGAGAGACAGCCTGAGAGAGAGACAGCCTGAGAGAGACAGCCTGGGAGAGAGACAGCCTGAGAGAGACAGCCTGGGAGAGAGACAGCCTGGGAGAGAGACAGCCTGGGAGAGAGACAGCCTGGGAGAGAGACAGCCTGGGAGAGAGACAGCCTGGGAGAGAGACAGCCTGGGAGAGAGACAGCCTGAGAGAGAGACAGCTGGGAGAGAGACAGCCTGAGAGAGACAGCCTGAGAGAGAGACAGCCTGGGAGAGAGACAGCCTGGGAGAGAGACAGCCTGGGAGAGAGACAGCCTGGGAGAGAGGTGCCTGGGAGAGAGACAGCCTGAGAGAGAGACAGCCTGGGAGAGAGACAGCCTGGGAGAGAGACAGCCTGGGAGAGAGACAGCCTGAGAGAGAGACAGCCTGGGAGAGAGACAGCCTGGGAGAGAGACAGCCTGGGAGAGAGACAGCCTGGGAGAGAGACAGCCTGGGAGAGAGACAGCCTGAGAGAGAGACAGCCTGGGAGAGAGACAGCCTGAGAGAGAGACAGCCTGGGAGAGAGACAGCCTGGGAGAGAGACAGCCTGGGAGAGAGACAGCCTGGGAGAGAGACAGCCTGGAGAGAGACAGCCTGAGAGAGAGACAGCCTGGGAGAGAGACAGCCTGGGAGAGAGACAGCCTGGGAGAGAGACAGCCTGGGAGAGAGACAGCCTGGGAGAGAGACAGCCTGAGAGAGAGACAGCCTGAGAGAGAGACAGCCTGGGAGAGAGACAGCCTGAGAGAGAGAGACAGCCTGGGAGAGAGACAGCCTGGGAGAGAGACAGCCTGGGAGAGAGACAGCCTGAGAGAGAGACAGCCTGAGAGAGAGACAGCCTGGGAGAGAGACAGCCTGGGAGAGAGACAGCCTGAGAGACAGCCTGGGAGAGAGACAGCCTGGGAGAGAGACAGCCTGAGAGAGAGAGACAGCCTGAGAGAGAGACAGCCTGAGAGAGAGACAGCCTGGGAGAGAGACAGCCTGGGAGAGAGACAGCCTGGGAGAGAGACAGCCTGAGAGAGAGACAGCCTGGGAGAGAGACAGCCTGGGAGAGAGACAGCCTGAGAGAGAGACAGCCTAGGAGAGAGACAGCCTGGGAGAGGGGAGAGTGAGAGAGAGACAGCCTGGGAGAGAGACAGCCTGGGAGAGAGACAGCCTGGGAGAGAGACAGCCTGGGAGAGGGGAGAGTGAGAGAGAGACAGCCTGGGAGAGAGACAGCCTGGGAGAGAGACAGCCTGGGAGAGAGACAGCCTGGGAGAGAGACAGCCTGAGAGAGAGACAGCCTGGGAGAGAGACAGCCTGGGAGAGAGACAGCCTGGGAGAGGGGAGAGTGAGAGGCTAAGATATTAAGGGCGAATTCCCAACATCGATCCACCGAGGGATAGTGTGTACAGCCTCCCTCTGTTGCTGTCTACTTCTGTCTGCTTCATTGTCCGTCTACTTCTGTCTATTTCAGACTATCAACTTCACCCACTCTCTACTTCACCCACTGTCTACTTCACCCACTGTACTTCACCCACTGTCTACTTCACCCACTGTCTACTTCACCCACTGTACTTCACCCACTGTCTACTTTACCCACTGTCTACATCACCCACTGTCTACTTTACCCACTGTCTACTTTACCCACTGTCTACATCACCCACTGTCTACTTTACCCACTGTCTACATCACCCACTGTCTACTTTACCCACTATCTACTTCACCCACTGTCTACTTTACCCACTATCTACTTCACCCACTGTCTACTTCACCCACTGTCTACTTCACCCACTGTCTACTTCTCCCACTGTCTACTTCACCCACTGTCTACTTCACCCACTGTCTACTTCTCCCACTGTCTACTTCACCCACTGTCTACTTCACCCACTGTCTACTTCACCCACTGTCTACTTCACCCACTGTCTACTTCTCCCACTGTCTACTTCACCCACTGTCTACTTCACCCACTGTCTACTTCACCCACTGTCTATTTCTCCCACTGTCTACTTCACCCACTGTCTACTTCACCCACTGTCAACTTCACCCACTGTCAACTTCACCCACTGTCTACTTCACCCACTGTCTACTTCACCCACTGTCTACTTCTCCCACTGTCTACTTTACCCACTGTCTACTTCACCCACTGTCTACTTCACCCACTGTCTACTTTACCCACTGTCTACTTCACCCACTGTCTACATCACCCACTGTCTACTTCACCCACTGTCTACTTTACCCACTGTCTACATCACCCACTGTCTACATAACCCACTGTCTACTTTACCCACTGTCTACTTCACCCACTGTCTACTTTACCCACTGTCTACATCACCCACTGTCTACATCACCCACTGTCTACTTCACCCACTGTCTACATCACCCACTGTCTACTTCACCCACTGTCTACATCACCCACTGTCAACTTCACCCACTGTCAACTTCACTCACTGTCTACTTCACCCACTGTCTACGTCACCCACTGTCTACTTCACCCACTGTCTACTTCACCCACTGTCTACTTCACCCACTGTCTACATCACCCACTGTCTACTTCACCCACTGTCTACTTTACCCACTGTCTACTTTACCCACTGTCTACTTCTCCCACTGTCTACTTCACCCACTGTCTACGTCACCCACTGTCTACTTCACCCACTGTCAACTTCACCCACTGTCTACTTCACCCACTGTCTACATCACCCACTGTCTACTTCACCCACTGTCAACTTCACCCACTGTCAACTTCACCCACTGTCTACATCACCCACTGTCTACTTCACCCACTGTCAACTTCACCCACTGTCAACTTCACCCACTGTCTACTTCACCCACTGTCTACGTCACCCACTGTCTACTTCACCCACTGTCTACTTCACCCACTGTCTACATCACCCACTGTCTACATCACCCACTGTCTACTTTACCCACTGTCTACATCACCCACTGTCTACTTCACCCACTGTCTACTTCACCCACTGTCTACATCACCCACTGTCTACTTCACCCACTGTCTACTTTACCCACTGTCTACTTTACCCACTGTCTACTTCACCCACTGTCTACATCACCCACTGTCTACATCACCCACTGTCTACTTCACCCACTGTCTACTTTACCCACTGTCTACTTCACCCACTGTCTACTTCACCCACTGTCTATATCACCCACTGTCTACATCACCCACTGTCTACTTCACCCACTGTCTACATCACCCACTGTCTACTTCACCCACTGTCTACTTCACCCACTGTCTACTTCACCCACTGTCTACTTCACCCACTGTCTACATCACCCACTGTCTACTTCACCCACTGTCTACTTCACCCACTGTCTACTTCACCCACTGTCTACTTCACCCACTGTCTACTTCACCCACTGTCTACATCACCCACTGTCTACTTCACCCACTGTCTACTTCACCCACTGTCTACTTCACCCACTGTCTACTTCACCCACTGTCTACATCACCCACTGTCTCCTTCACCCACTGTCTACATCACCCACTGTCTGCTTCACCCACTGTCTACTTCACCCACTGTCTACTTCACCCACTGTCTACTTCACCCACTGTCAACTTCACCCACTGTCTACTTCACCCACTGTCTACTTCACCCACTGTCTACTTCACCCACTATCTACTTCACCCACTGTCTACTTCTCCCACTGTCTACTTCACCCACTGTCAACTTCACCCACTGTCTACTTCACCCACTGTCTACTTCACCCACTGTCTATTTCTGTCTACTTCTCCCATTGTCTACTTCACCCACTCTCTACTTCTGTCTACTTCACCCACTGTCTATTTCTGTCTACTTCTCCCATTGTCTACTTCACCCACTCTACTTCTGTCTACTTCACCCACTGTCTACTTCTGCCTGACTTTAATTCATTGTCTGTTTCAATGTATCTGTTTGAATCTCTCTCTCTCTCTCTCTCTCTCTGACAGCTATCGTACTGTCAACATAAACAAGGTTGCCAGTTTGTCATTTACTGGTGTAATAAACAATGATTTACTTATCCGAGCCGGCCCACCGCCACATCACCCACCCGCCCACCGCCACACCACCCACCCGCCCGCTCACCGCCACACCACCCACCCGCTGGCCCGCCCACCACCACTACACCACCAACCCCCTTGCCCCGCCGCCCATCACTACCACCCACCCACTGGCCCGCCCACCACCACTACACCACCAACCCCCTTGCCCCGCCGCCCATCACTACCTCCCACCCACTGGCCCGCCCACCTCCACACCACTCTGGGAGCGAAGTTATCGTACGCGTGGGGTTAAGTTATCGTTTTCAGGTAGTTATCGTACTCAGAGCTAAAATATCGTCTTGAAAAAGATTCCCGTAATTGGGGAATTAATTATCGTCTTCAGGGAGTTAAATTATCGTACTCAAGTAATGGGTTATCGTACACGTAGGTTTTGGTTAAGTCCTCTGCGAATTTAGTTATCGTACTCGAGGATAAGTTTATGTACTCAAGGTTAAGTTTACGTACTCAAGGTTAACTTTACTTATTCACTCTGTCTGTCTTTGTCTTTTTGTATCTTATAATGTGTGTGTGTGTGTGTGTGTGTGTGTGTGTGTGTGTGTGTTGGTCTGGAAGGGGGGTGTTTTAGTTGGGAGTGGTAGGCCAGGTCGTGGAAAGAGGCCAGGTCGGAGGAGGACGTCAGATCGGGAGAGAAGGCCAGGTCGGATAGGAGGAGGCCAGGTCGAAAGGGAGAAGGCCAGGTCGGGGGGAGGAGGCCAGGTCGAAAGGGAGGAGGGCAGGTCGGGAGGAAGAAGGCCAGGTCGGATAGGAGGAGGCCAGGTCGAAAGGGAGGAGGGCAGGTCGGGAGAGGAGGCCAGGTCGGATAGGAGGAGGCCAGGTCGAAAGGGAGGAGGGCAGGTCGGGAGGAAGAAGGCCAGGTCGGGAGGAAGAAGGCCAGGTCGAAAGGGAGGAGGGCAGGTCGGGGGGAGAAGGCCAGGTCGGGAGAGGAGGCCAGATCGGGAGAGGAGGCCAGATCGAGAGACCACATTAACAATTCAACACAAGCAGGGCAGAAATTAGCGTTCTGACTCACTCTTTTTCTCGGTGACTGCTGCTGTTATTGCTGCTGTTTCCGCTGTTATTGATGTTGTTGCTGTTATTGTTGCGTTGCTTCTGTTGTTGCTGTTATTGACTCTGTTGATTTGGTTATTGCTATCATTACTGTTATTGTTATTGTATTCGCTGTCATTACTGTTGCTGTTATTGTTGCTGTTGTTATTGTTGCTGTTGTTATTGTTGCTGCAGTTATTGTTGCTGTTGTTATTGCTGTTTCTCTACTTCTGCTGTGATGCTGTCAGTCCTCCTTCCTGAAGTCCTCACTTTTTCTCCAGGTGCTGTTAATGATGAACCTCGGCACAGCACAGCTCTTTCTCTCTGCTGTGCGTGTAAAGATACCGAAATTGCTGTACTGAAACTGCCTAATCTTCCTCCTCCTCCTCCTCCTGCTCCTCTTCCTCCTCTTTCTCTCCCTCCTCCTCCTCCCATCGTTTGTCTTTTATTTCCATTTCTTCTTCTTCTCTTCTTTTCTGCTCCCTTTACTTCTTTTCTTTCTTCTAGATCTGTTTTTTTTATTCCTTCTCCTATTCCTCTTCTTCCTCCTCCCTCTCCCCCCTCTCCGCCCCCCCCCCGCCCTCTCCCCCCTCTCCGCCCTACCCCCCCCCCTTACGCCCCGCTTAGCCTCCATGATGGTCTTTCAAGAAGCGACACAACAGGAGAAATAATCAAGGCTATCCCAAGGTCCTTTCCCCCGCCCACACTCTCCGCCACCTGACACCCATCCAAACTCCCACAAAATCCCACGCCTTTCTCACCTACGTATTAAACCACACCCTTAAACCTTCAGCAACATCTAGAAGCACTAAAAAAAATATATATATATCTTGTTTTACATCAACCAACCAGTGCCGTATTGGTTTATTCTCGTTGATGAATGAAATTTAATATCCGGGTTTGTTTTGGTCTGGGGGTTGGCGGGATCTAGCCATTCAGTAGCCCGTGTTTGGCGCGCACCTGTTAGGTCGTAATGTGTCGCTCGCTACGCCATCTACCGTGCGCCGGCTAGTTTTTGTCCTGTCTGGCGTTTTATATCTCTCTCTCTCTCTCTCGTTTGTTTTAGTCGTTGATAAAGATTGTTTGGTGTTTATCGTGTAGGTGTGAGAGTAATGCAGTTTTTGCCCCGGGTGTTGGGTAGTGTGGTCGCCATTGCTCTTGTTGTTGTCACTGGCAAGGGTAGTTTTTGTTGTTTTTTTCTCCCCCTCCCCTTTCCCCCATATCCCCCTCCCTCTCCCCCTCCCCCTTTCCCCCCTCCCCTTTTCCCCCTCCCCTTTCCCCTCTTCCCCCTCCCTCCCCTCTCCCCCTCCCCCCCCTCCCCCTCCCTCTCCCCCCTTCCCCCTCTCCTCCCCCCCCGCCTGTTGCTGTCTGTCTGAGGGTCATTCACGTTGTTGGTAGGTAATAAGTCTGCTGTTTTGGTTCGTGTTTTTATTGACGATGTGATTTTCTTTTTGTTTTGTTTTCGTCATTGCTGTTATTTTTTTTACTCGTTGCTGTTATCTTTGACGGGTTTGTGTGTGTGTGTGTGTGTGTGTCGTTCTTATAGTTGGTGAAGATTGTGAGTGTTTGTGACGTTGTTTAGCTAGAGGGAGGGGGAAGGGGAGGGGGAAGGGGAAGGGGAGGGGGAAGGGGAGGAGGAAATAATGCGGATTTTGTCGTTGTCTTGGCTGGTGGTGTTGATGTTATTGTAGTTGTTGTTTTTGTATTGTAGTTATTTTTGTTGTAATTTTTTGTTTTGTTGTTGCTATTCCCTCCATTTTTCCCTCCCTTCTTCCTTCATTCTCTTTCCCTCCCTCACTTCCTCTCTCACTCTTCTTCCCTCTTTCTCTCCATTTCTCAGGCCTTCTCTCCCTCCCTACCTTCCATTTTTCCTCTCCATTTCCCTTTTTCTCTACTCCCTACCTCCCTTCCTTCTTCCCTTTCCTCCCTGCCTCTTCCCTCCCTCTCCACGGCCCCTTTAGTGTCTTAAAAACCTGCCACCTATCATTGTTGGAACACTCTCTCTCTCTCTCTCTCTCTCTCTCTCTCTCTCTCTCTCTCTCTCTCTCTCTCTCTCTCTCTCTCTCTCTAATAATAATAATAACAACTAATTTTTTCGCCATTGAAGTGAGACAACTCATTTAACTTTTTGTGTGTGTGTGTGTGTGTGTGTGTGTGTGTGTGTGTTTCGTATGAGGGAAAAAAATATTATTTTGGCCGCCATTCAAAAGAGGAAGGAGGAGAGTAGAGGGGGGAGGGCGGAGGATTTGGCTATGGGGAGGGAAGGGGAGAGGAGAAGAAGGAAGGGATAAAAGAAAGGAGGGAGGGAGGGAGGGGAAAAAAAAGGAGGTATGACAGGTGAAATTTAAGAAGGTTGGTGTTAATTAGTTTTGCTGGTGTGTGGGGGTAAGAAACTCTCTCTCTCTCTCTCTCTCTCTCTCTCTCTCTCTCTCTCTCTCTCTCTCTCTCTCTCTCTCTCTCTCTCTCTCATCTTCAATAGCTTGCGTTTCCTATAACAAAGAAAGAGAGAAGGATAGATTGGAAGAGAAGCATAAAGACAGATAATCGGGATAGATAGATAGATAGACAGACAGACAGACAGACAGACACAGATAACCTTTTCATTAGGTCGACATAAACTCCCTTCACCTTCAATCTCCCGATTCGTCCAATTTACCCCGTGTGTTTGCCCAGTCAGTTTACCTAAATTAAGTCGTTTGTCTGCGACTCAGCCATAAACAATTCACATTTGTTTACCCCGTGCTCAGTGAGGAAGACAAATATGGCCGCCACTCCTAAGCTTTCTTTCCAGATTTTCATTTCTTTGTTTTTGCTTTTATTTCTTGCAAGACAAAAAAAATCCCAATATTATGAATAAAAAATATATATTGTAGTCTGATATAATGTATAGCTCAGCTCTGACGTCACAATTCTTTGCCTTTTGAAGGTGAATGGAAAAAGGACAAATATTGGCTGCATTCGTGTGTCAAAGGCCCCCCCGGTGCTCATTTGTTCGCAGCGAATGTAAACAAATAGTTCCTCGAATATGGCGGCCAAGTTGTTACTGTTTTGCTTCTGGTCTAATCTGTTGGTCTGAGTACTTGGGTTTGTCTGTTCGTGGCATGGCTGTATCGTCTGTTAAGGGGTTATATCTGTTAGTTCGATGTCTGTAAGGTATGTTAAAGGGTGTGTGTGTGTGTGTGTGTGTGTGTACAGACGTTTATAGTGTGTGTATATGTGCACAGGAGACGTTAATGGTGTGTCAATGGAGTGATATAGGTACACCATTAACGTCTCTTGTACAATACATACTCTCTCTCTCTCTCTCTCTCTCTCTCTCTCTCTCTCTCTCTCTCTCTCTCTCTCTCTCTCTCTCACGGGGTGTTGTGGTGGTGTATCAGACGGGAGAGTAAACAGTGTGGGGCGTCACATAACTTCACCTCTCTCCCTCTTATCATATTTCACCCCTCCTCCTCCTCCTCCTCCTACCTCTCCCTCTTCTACTTCTCCCGTATTTATTTTTCCCTCTCTTCCTTTCTCAGTTTTCGTGTTTCTTTCTATTAATTTATAAATAATCAATTTTTTTTTTATAATTTCCTCGTTATTACCTCAATGTTTACATACAGTTAGTCAAGCGAGGGTCTCATAGTTATCGTATCAGCTGAGTAATCAAACGGAAATCTGAGTATTCTATTTTTTTTCCATGTTTTGACGATCTCTGAGTATTAACCGAGTATTATTTGCTATTATTTTGTGTACATTAAGAGGCCAATATTTACATCGGTTAAGTCAAGTGAGTCTGAATATCGAATCAGCTGTGTATTCAAACGAAGACCTGAATGTATTGACTTTTTTCACTCCATATTTACAGATCTTACTATGAAACCATTGAGTATTTTATTTATATTTACTTTTATTCTCCCCCAAAAAGATGAGAGTTTTAGGAGTCAAGTGGGAGTTTTTAGGAGTCAAGTGGGAGTTTTTAGTAGTCAAGTGGGAGTTTTTAGGAGTCAAGTGGGAGTTTTTAGGAGTCAAGTGGGAGTTTTTAGTAGTCAAGTGGGAGTTTTTAGTAGTCAAGTGGGAGTTTTTAGGAGTCAAGTGGGAGTTTTTAGGAGTCAAGTGGGAGTTTTTAGTGTCAAGTGGGAGTTTTTAGGAGTCAAGTGAGAGTTTTTAGGAGTCAAGTGAGAGTTTTTAGGAGTCAAGTGAGAGTTTTTAGTAGTCAAGTGGGAGTTTTTAGGAGTCAAGTGGGAGTTTTTAGTCGTCAAGTGGGAGTTTTCTGTAGTCAAGCGAGAGTTACAATATCATCTTACAGCTTCCATCTCAGAGTATTAAAACAACCATAATTTTGTTATTATTACGCCTTAGTTCCCTCCGTGAGCCCGCTTGTTTGTTTACAGTTGTCAAGCGAGAGTGTGTGTACCTTGTTCATCTTCCCTTCTGAGTGTTATAGGTGTTTATTTTTGTTTATATATTTCGTCTGTGTTCGTTTATTTTGATGTGGAGTCAAGCGAGAGTCTAAATGTTAGAGTTTAGAATTAGTCAAGCGAGAGTTTGACTGTCCAAGTATAAAAATAGTCAATTGAGAATCTGAATGTCGGAGGTAAAAATTATCAAGCGAATGTGTGAGCGCCATAGTACTGAAGCGAGAATGTGAGCGGCAGTTAAGCATGTGAGCGCGGGATATAAATTTGAGAGCTCTTTTGTTATGTATTACAGTGGAGGAGATCTGACGAGGGTGTGTGAGGGGCGTGGGTGAGGGGAGTGAGTGAGGGGCGTAGGTGTGGGGCGTAAGTGAGGGGCGTGGATGAAGGGCGTAGGTGTGGTGCATGGATGAGGGTAGTGAGGGAGGGTGAGGGTGAAGGTGAGAGATGTGGGAGCGTGGGTGAGGATGAGGGACGTAGGTGAGGGGGTGGAAAGAGAGTCATTGTTGGGATGAAAGGAAATAGAATGGGTTTGTTGATTAGAGGAAAGAGAGGGTGTGGGGAGAGAGGGTGTGGGGAGGTGGTTGGGGAGAGAGGGTGTGGGGAGGTGGTTGGGGAGAGAGGGTGTGGGGAGGTGGTTGGGAAGAGAGGGTGTGGGGAGGTGATTGGGAAGAGAGGGTGTGGGGAGGTGGTTGGGAAGAGAGGGTGTGGGGAGGTGGTTGGGAAGAGAGGGTGTGGGGAGGTGATTGGGAAGAGAGGGTGTGGGGAGGTGGTTGGGAAGAGAGGGTGTGGGGAGGTGGTTGGGAAGAGAGGGTGTGGGGAGGTGGTTGGGAAGAGAGGGTGTGGGGAGGTGGTTGGGGAGAGAGGGTGTGGGGAGGTGGTTGGGGAGAGAGGGTGTGGGGAGGTGGTTGGGAAGAGAGGGTGTGGGGTGGTTGTTGGGAAGAGAGGGTGTGGGGAGGTGGTTGGGAAGAGAGGGTGTGGGGAGGTGGTTGGGAAGAGAGGGTGTGGGTAGGTGTGGTTGGGAAATGAGGGTGTGGGGAGGTGGTTGGGAAGAGAGGGTGTGGGGAGGTGGTTGGGAAGAGAGGGTGTGGGGAGGTGGTTGGGAAGAGAGGGTGTGGGAAGGTGGTTGAGAAGGGAGGGTGTGGGTAAGGGGAGGAAGGGTAAGCGTGCGTGCTTCTTGAGTCTGCATCTGTCCTTGAAATTGCAGTGTCTACCTGTACCTGTGCCCGTGCCTTTGCCTGTACCTGTACCTGTGCCTGTACCTGTACCTGTGCCTGTGCCTGTACCTGAGTCTATATCATATGCATGTACCAATAATACCTGTACTTTTGTGAGATAAGATTGGACTCTCTCTCTCTCTCTCTCTCTCTCTCTCTCTCTCTCTCTCTCTAAAACTAAGTACAATACAATCAAACAAATACAACAAGTACTGTACTAAGACACACAAGTACCAGAACACCTTCAAAAAAAAAATACCTAAACGATAACTATTTCCTCTGGCGACGACATTGTTCGTTCCCTCGGACTTGCCGCCCACCACAGTTCTGGGAAGGTTTGGTAGAGTCATTCCCGTTTCTTCTCTCTCCTCTCTTTCATTACGTCTTCCCGCCCAGTGGGTGTTACTTGTTCATCTGGCACCTGCAGCCCCGCCCACTGTGGTCGATGTTGAGGTACGATGACTTGCTGCCGAGGTACGATGATGTTTGTTATTTACGTTTTTATTATTTGTGTGTGTGTGTTGATGGTAGTGTTGTACGATAGTGTTGTGGTTAAGGTACGATAGTGTTGTGGTTAAGGTACGATAGTGTTGTGGTTAAGGTACGATAGTGTTGTGGTTAAGGTACGATAGTGTTGTGGTTAAGGTACGATGTTATTGGTGGTGTTCGGTGGGGGGGGGGGTGTTGTTGTTGTTGATGATCGATGGTGTTGTTTAAAGTACGACGATTGTTATTGTTATGACGTGATGGTTGTTGTTGTAAAGGTATGATAATTCTTCTTGTTATAGCATGATGGTTGTTGTTGTAAAGGTATGATAATTCTTCTTGTTATAGCATGATGGTTGTTGTTGTAAAGGTATGATAATTCTTCTTGTTATAGCATGATGGTTGTTGTTGTTGTATAATAATTTAAGCTGTTGATATACGATGATTTTGGTTGTTGAGGCACGATGACCAGGTTTACATGTAATTTTTTTTTCTCGATCTTCTCTTTCTCTTCGTTTTCTCCCCTTATACTTCGCCTCCTCCTCTTCTCCTCCTAGTCTTCCTCTTCTTCCGCGTCTCTTCTTTTTCTTCCTTCCTCCTTGTCGTCCTCCTCTTCTGCTTCTCTTCTTATTCCTTTTCTTCCTCCTCCTCTTCTTCTGTGGCGAGTTTAGAAGGATTTTTGTCCAGGGGATAGTGGTCATGTGGGTTTTGTCCAGTAGTAAGAGACTAAATGGGATTTTGTCCAGGAGAGGGTGAGATCTTGTCAAGGCCAGATAGGGATTCCTTCTAGGCAAGAGAGGAATATTGTCCAAGCAGGAGTGGGATTTAGTCCAGGCACGAATGGGATTTAGTCCAGGCCTGAGTGAGATTTAGTCCAGCACCGGAAAAGTAATACATAATCATACGAATATTTCTGACGACCCAAGATACAAAAAAATAAATAAGACAATGAAGTAATCGGAAATGTAGGAAATTGTGATGTGTGTGTATGTGTGTGTATGTGTGTGTGTGTGTGTATTTGTGTTTTATGTGTATTTGTGATTATGTGTGTATGTGTTTGTGTATGTGTGTGCGTGTGGTGCATGTGTTGTTTGTTTGTTTATGTGTTTGCGTATATATGTATGTTTGTGTGGTGTGTATATGTTTGCTTGTGTTTTATTTATTGTGTATGTGTGTGTGTGTGTGTGTGTGTGTGTGTGTGTGTTGGATGTGTGCGTGTGTGCATATGTGTTTGCGTGTATGTGTGTATATTTGTGCGTGTGTCTGTATATGTCTGTTTGTATGTTTGTATGTGTTTTGCGTGTAATAATAATAATAATAATAATTAACGGTTTATTGAAGGAGCTTGGCAGCCAGAAGGCTGAAAATATACAGTTACATATTTGGGGAATGGGTTACGAATTACAAATAATATACAAGTAACATAAGTGACACAAATAAGACATATAATAACTTAGATGGGGAAAAGCTCAAACTACAGTTCATTTCAACATAGTGACAGTGGTGGTGGTGGTTGTAGTGGAGGTGGTGATGGTGAATGGTAGTGGTGGAAGTGGTTGTATGGTGGTGGTAGATTGTGGTGATAATAATGGTAAATGGAGGTGGTTATGATATATGGTGGTGATGATTGTTACGGTGAAGATAGGTTGTGGTGGTAGTAGTCAGTGATAATGGTGGTGGTAGGTGGCAATGGTAGATGGTATATTGGTGGTGGTAATGATGGTGAGGCAGTGAACTCGGCGACGCGAAGAACGGTGGGCTGTATTTGAAGTCCTTAATACAACGTTGATGAGGATTTCGAACGCATGAGCAAATTTTCTTTTGATTATTGTTTAAAAGTTATTTACGTAATAGATTGGCTAAATAAACAAGAGAAATATAAAAAAAAATACATGAACATTTACTTAGAACATTTAATTAAGGCTTAGAACATAATAGACTAATGGGTTAAATTAAGGTTGGGAAGCCATCTGACAGTGACATTGCAAGGATTGCTAAAGCTAGGATTAATATAGGTTTTAAGGCTAGGATTAATATAGATACAAAAGGCATAGATTAATATAAATACTTTTAGGCTAAGATTAGTGTAACTAGGATTATTCTAGGATTAGGACCACTACGACCAAGGGTTAAGGAGACATGAAATAATTGTAGATAAACTTATAGTCATAAATATTAGTAAACAAAGAGAAAGGGACAAACAGACGCAGACAGACAGACATAGATGGACACCGGCAAATACAAAAAAGACAGACAGATATAGACAGCAAAGACAGACATAAACAAAAGCAGACAGACAAAGAAAGGCAGACATAAACATATACAAAAGAGACACATGCAGACACACCACACAGACAGACAGACACATAGACAGGTATAGACAGACGAATAGATAAACACATTGATAGACAGACATGTAGGGAGTTGGAAGTGGACAGAATTAGACAAAGGGAGATCAGACAGACTTCGAGATGATTATAAGAGGGATGTGAGAAGAGAATAAAATGGAGACCTGAAAAAGATAGATAAAGAGACAGACAGACAGAAAGATAGGCAGCCCTACCAGACGCCTTGAGTGGGTAGCAGCAGTTCGGTGACTCTGCCCACCTCATGACGTCACCAACCCAAACAAAAAGTGACGTGACTCTCAAAACCCCGATATCCCGAACACACTCAATCTCTACCTTCCCACCGTCTCCAAAAAAAATAAACAACAACGATAATTTAACGATATAGAGACATAAATAAACTAATTCTCTCAAAGATTCAAGTGAGAGAAATTAGCTTTAGAGGTGTTTAGCTGTGGTAGTATCAGGTTCTTCAGTCGACTCATTGAATTAGGTGGGCTATAAACGATGTCTGCAATACTGTATCGCCACGACATACACACACACACACACACACCTCCTCTTGTACCACCACCACCATCTTCCCTACCTGTATTTTACCTGTAATTTGTATTCTAGTTTAGCATAGGCCTTGAAGATAGTGTTATCTAGACGCTGGTAGGGCATATAAATGGGGTGTTTATTGTAATTTATTTTATATATTTTATTTGGGTTAATACTAGGATATGTTTTCCTTAATGAACATAATATTTAGAAAGAAAAGCCTTTATGCTAGGTGACGAAAGTGATTTATTTTTACCTTTTGTGAGAGATAGTTAAGTGAAAGTCTCCGTGTTGGTAGATTAAGGAAAGATAACGGAGGTATTTCAGATTTGTACGTGTCAGACCATTTCATTTTCTTATTTTCTCTTTACTGGAGATGATAAAACTAATAGCATCTTCGGATCACGTGAAGATTGGGTACCCCAGTTTATTTCACCTGATAATTAAACACCCTAAGACACTAACCTAACCTAACCTAACTTAACTTAACTTAACCTAACTTAACCTAACCTAACTTAACCTAACCTAACTTAACTTAACCTAACCTAACCTGACCTAAACCCAAGGTAGTATTAGGTTAACGTTATGGAATGGTTAATCGTCAGGTAATCCGCTTCACATGTTAGTTTGTCTTAGTCGACGATACCACTAATGGAGGTGAGACAGGTGAGAGAAGAGGTGAGGTGAGGGAGGAGGAGGAGAGGTGAGGGGGGGGGTACCAATACCTGTGATACACCTATAAGGTATTGTCTTATACCTGACGACACGTATATGGTGACTAAGATATATTGGGGATGGTACCTCTTGTCTGGGTGTCTGAAGGTGTAGGTGAATGGTTGTTATTTAATCTCTCTCTCTCTCTCTCTCTCTCTCTCTGGTACTTGTATCTTTACCTGTAATTTTACCTGTACCTGTTTGGTCTTTTTCTGAATTGATAAACCAGAGTGAATTAAAGTGACAACGAGTCTGCTGTGTTAACATTCAAGACCTTAACTAGGGTCTGGAGTCTAGCCCTGGACCCCTGTGCTAGGCTAATTAGAGCTAGTTAATTAGGCTAGGCTATTTGGGGTTGTTTGGTTAGGCAAGGGTTAGTTTGGTTAGGGTAAATTTGGTTACATGAGGTTTGTTAGTTAGGCTAGTTAGGCTAGGTAGGGCTAGTTAGGCTAAGTAGGGTTAGCTAGTTGGGCTAGGTAGGGCTAGTTATATATGCTAGGTAGGCTAGTTAGTTAGGGTTAGTTAGGCTAGGTAGGGCCACTCACACACAGGTCAGGGCGGTGTTCCCGTATAAGGACAGAGTGTAAAGACGGGGTCGGTCACCAGCCATCATCCTCCTCCCAGTCACGGCTATTTTTAGGCCTGGTGTGTGTGTGTGTGTATTTATTTATTTGTGTTTGTGCGCGTTTGTGTATGTGTATTTGTGAGTGTGTGCGCGTGTTTGTGTTTGTGTGTATTTGTGTGTGTTTGTGTATATGTATTTGTGTGTGTGTGTGTGTGTGTTCCTTGAAATATATCTGGTAGGATTTTGTTCCGTGAGAAATTGTCTGTTCAGATCAAGGTAACAAAGCTTTTAATTCTATCATCTTCCCACACCTTCGTCTGACCTACCACCAGTGGTATAACTTTTCTAAATGAAAAGAGATATTATTTGTCGGTCTTATTTTTTAATCACAAGCACCAGAAATTTCAGTGGGAAAGTTAAAATGAGTAACTTTAAATTCAAAATCGACAGCGGCTGCACATTAAAGAGCTAGGCGTATATTGAGCGAGTCTCCCCCTCCTCTCACCCCGGCCTCCCTCCTTCCCACCTCCCCGCCAGCGAGGCTACCTGAGCGCCCACTATCAGGCTCATCTTTCCCCAGTATGAACAACAGCTGCTGATTGATAACAGGTATATTAAGATCTACCCTATAGCATATGAATCGACTTTATACCTTATCTAATCATACAATGATTAGGTTAGACGGGTAGATTCAGCAGACTTACTTTATTACTACCATAATAGTACCATATCTGTTGTTTCAGTAGCCAGGACTAATCACTAGATTAAACAAAATATATAATGGGAATCAATAAACCCCGTCATTTAAAGTACATTTATTTGAGTTTACTTAAAGAGAGTTTTGAAATTAATCTACTAAGCATAAGCTTCGTGTCGTTGTCTGTACTGGGGGAAAAACAGGTAGGCGGGCCCGCTGGCAGCGGACATCGAGTATTATGGCGCGCTGTCAACCTGCCTCCACCAAGATCACCAGGAATGTTCAATACCTACACCGTAATCAATCACATATGGATTAATTTAATAGTGATTAGATGACGTTAATGACTTCTTGCTTCGAAATCTACTAATTAATTAGCTATAATGTAGGAGTGATGAAGAAAGAAGCGGCGGAACAGCGCTCCCGGCAACCAACGCTTTTGGCGGGAACACAAAAACGCCGCTGCCAGCCCCCGCTGATGATGTGTTTATTTAATGTGTATACTTCAGCATGATGCTGTAGTATGTATGCTTGTTTAACAAGAGGAGGATTTAACACACGAGTGATAGGCAACAAGTACATATATATATATATATATATATATATATATATATATATATATATATATATATATATATATATATATATATACCTGTATATATATATATATATATTAGAGAGTAAAGCTGACTGATGCGCAGTTATTACCTGTGAGCGGTAACGAGCTTATTTGTTTAATGTTTTATTTTATTTGACATTTGATTATTATTTGACATATCCTGGTTATACCAATTAACGCTGAGGGGCAGTTACCCTGGAGTTATGGTATTTTTATCAGTAAATAGACCTCTACGACAGTTGTATGTACGTAATGGATTTACTCTCATGTATGTTAATAATTATTATCTGGTCGTGTCCATTGTTATAAGGCCTCCACTGGTGACGAGTTTTGTGCTCACAAATGTTATGTATCGTCATTGTCTTTTCTATTTTACGTGTATTCTGTTTTCTATTTCCATATATTGTTCTTATACACATGTTCCATTTTGGTGTGTTTGGTCTTACTGTTTATTCATATTGTTTGGTTTTTAGTGTTTGTAGTAAATACTGACAGTTCTCTTGAGCTCAATATTTTGCTAAATTTTATATAATCCTGATTTTCTAATGTTTGTTCATTCAACAAAATCATTATATTGTTTGCCATTACTGCTATTGTTACTCCATGGTGTAAATTTCATACAGATATATTGTTTATAGTTTAAAAACTTTTGAAATTTTTTGGGTAATTGGTTGAAGCCGCCGCCACTTGTCTTAATATACTAAACCATTACAGAAATGAATAGCACAAAGGCCTAACTTAATGTCTCATTCGTTGTTTTATTCTTTTTTCTCAAGTAAATATACTTTTTAACATTCTATTAAGTAAAGTTTCAAGTAGTACAAAAACAATTACTTCGCGTTTCAAACAGTTTGACGTCATTAGGTCGACACACAGAAGCCCTTGCATTTATTTTCAAATCTATAGGGTGTTTATAAAGTCCCTTGATGTTTAGGTCTAATTTCTTTCTCATTATTTTTCCCTTATCACAAAAGATGAATGATCGCGTTACAGAATAATACAAAAACAGGTGAAAAAATTGTATAAATGGCATAGATAATTTATATAGTTTACAGAGGCAGGAGGATAAAACAAGACCGTTGGCTGCCACACAACCATACCATAGTTGTCAATGTACTGTATGTGTCCATTATATACCTGATGGAGGCCACGAGCAATAGAATAATTATTAATTTAAACTCTCGGTGCTACTATAGCGTACCCCTTAATATCAATGATAGATTGGTTTTCTGTTAGTCTTAACTCTTAAGTTCTTATATTTAGTCACAAATCTGTATGTCTGTCTACGTATATTAACTGTTGATTAGTCACCCAACATATCACAATGGCTCCCAGTGGAAATAATCCTTTCATTACTTTCTTTAACTGTCCTTAGTCGAATCGAGTTACTTTTTACCATTGTATGACGAGTTTACTATCTATCTATCTATCTATCTATCTATCTATCTACACAGCGTCCGACACCCTTTTTAGTTTCGTGGGTTGAGGTGGGAGGCTAAGTCAACGAGAGACAAACTGGACAAGCACTGGTCAGACTCAGAATAACGCCATAGTCTTAGAAAATAATAATTCTAGTAAAATGACAGCCTCGCCAAGCAGTGTGTTACGTGCTACCCTCACCTCGCAGGGTAAAAGTTGTCGGATAACTTTTTAATTACAGTATCGTTATAAAGTTATTAAAGATGGACTCTCAAGGTGAATTCGTATAGATAAAAAAGCGGGAAAATTCTGTATCGCTGAAATTTCCTTGTTTTCTCATTGGTTAAACAGATAAACAAAGCTTTAGAGTGGAGTCATTGTTAACTCCCTCACCCCGGCCCCCTCCTTCCCCCTGACACAGCTCCTCACTCCCGCCAAAACCTCCACATCATCGTCTTAATTTGTGGCCTCCTAACTCACATTGTTTAGCCATTTGAGAGAGTGTCCGTGAACTGGGGCAGCGCGTTAGATAGACAATATCGTAGTGTAAAGTGGCAATATATCGGCCTGACTCTATTTTATGGCGTTAATAAAGACACGACAAGGGTACAACAGCCCGGGCATCCGTCCTTCTTGGCGGTGAGGCATTACTTGACCCTCGGCAGTGGCTTCTAGGAACTTTTAGTAACTCTTCACCTAGATATATTTACCGCTTATAATATAGTAAGTTACTCGCTTTACCTTACGCCGCTTATGATATAGATACCTGGGGTCTAACGTTATCTATTAAGCTACGGTTAAGAGATAAAATATGACCTTTACTTATTAAAATCGAGGTTACTCTTACAATAACTTAGTATACAGATAGGCGGCATAGTCTCGTATTGTCTAGTATTTTTTCTATTTATCAGCCACTTGTGAAAAAAAAATGTACATATGCCATTGGTAAGGTTAAGAGGAAAGCAGCTGAACATATTAAGGGCAGACAGTTATTTACTAAACTTCGGCTGTGTCCCGGAGATATTAGTGGTTCCTCTTAAGTCACTTTTATCCCGCTCTTGATGATGTTAGTCACTTTATCTCTACTTTACTGTACTTATAAGTTATATAGATGGTGTTACGTAAGGGTTTGAATGCGTTTGAGGACGTTAACTAAATCCTCTGAATTTTAGTTAACCCTTTGAGTACATTAACTTAACCATTAGAGCGAGGTGATTTAACCCTTTCACTACTATAACCATGTTTAAGGAGATTAGTTACTGTTCTTAGTTAAGCGTTCAATATAGGTGTATATGAGACGTTAATATTGTGCGTCTTGAGTGTACAGGAGACGTTAACGCACATCACTCCCTTAAGTTACGGAACAACGTATGAGTTATAATGACACACTTGGCGTCAAAATGATACTCAGACTCTAAATGTACCGTAAGTAGATAGTTTCTTACATCTTCACATTATGTCGTAGGGTTAAGTCACGTTCTTGTTGTATATAAGAATCTCACCGAATGTTTGAGAATCTTTCCTCCCGTCGGTTGGGTCATGATCTCATAGTATCGTAGACGGTTGGGAGTCAATCATCTGCATGGCTCCTTCCAGCCAGCTGAAATTACCATGGCAACCAGTGCACAGGATGACGCCGCCGGCCGCCTCATCACCACCTGATTGGCCCATATAAAGCTGAACTTTAAACCGCTTGATAAATTAAGACTTCAACCATATAAACAACTTAAACTTCAGACCTGTAGAGTAAATAATTCAGTTCCGTCTAAATTACAGTTCCATACAGGTAGTTACAGATACAACAACAACAGTACATAAACACTGGTCAGGATGTATGTACAGTATTTTATAACATCATATCGTCTTGTACACAAAGAAAGTAATGACACGTATCTCTCTCTCTCTCTCTCTCTCTCTCTCTCTCTCTCTCTCTCTCTTCTTCAACACTTCTTTTTCCTTCTTTCTTTTTTTATCAGAAATTATAAATCCCTTATTAAGAATTTCATACCCAGGACGGCTTAAATCGTATTGTAATCCCAAGCTAAACAGCCCCTCTAGGTACCTGACTCTTGACACACACTATCGATCTAACAACGCCTGAACACAGAGACCAAAAACTCCACTTTATCCCCGGCTAGAGATACGCCCTTACTAACCCAAACATTACGAAAATTGAAACGCGAAAACTTATCAACATAAACACAAAACAGCGAGTATTAAACCAGGGGGGGGGGGGCAGGGAGTCTTAAAAGATATACCTTCCTTAATTTTGTTTCATTTTCACCCTTAATTATGGATTGACTCACCTGTATTTAATTGACCCCTACCCCGTTGAGTCTTTAGTTGTAATTTTTTTTTTTTTCACCACTGGTCTTTGTATCGTAGGTGAACTAATTTGATGTAAAAAAAATAAAATAAAAATCCTTTCCCACTTCTCCTGGTAGGTGAAAAAAGAGATAATTTAACGAACGAACTTTTCAGATTATAGTTTAGTTTAGTTTTTTTTTTTTTAGCCGTGGAATAAGGCGGGGGGGAGAGGGGGGAGCGAGAGGGGGAAGGAGGGAGGGGGGGGAGAGGGGGGAGCGAGAGGGGGAAGGAGGGAGGGGGGGGATGGCGGCGAGAAGGAGAGGGGTTGGTCCTAGTGTGCTTGTCCCTGAAGAGCGATATTGTCCAGGAATCTTACGAGCTCTCAGACCTTAATCTCCCTCGCTAATGGGGGGAGGGAGGGGGAGAGCGTAAGCAGAGACTTTTGTGCCAGGGTTAAGGGGGAGAGGTTCTGAGTAACTACTAGCTAGGGAGGAGGGAGAGACGCGCTGCACCACACGTAATAATATCGGCTGATCGAAGATGGTGGGGGGGCGGGGGGGGATGGCCTGGAGGAGACACTGGGGATAAAAAAATATATTAGTTTGTGTCTCTGTGTGTTTAGAGTCTGTTAAGTGTTTCTGTGGTCTGTTAAGTGTGTTGTCTGTGGTCATAACTATCAGGTCGTATTATCTAACCTAACCTATTTGACAGTATTGGGAATTAAACAAAAAATAAATCCTGGTGGCATTTTGTCCGATGGGAATTTTTGTCCATGTACTTAGACAGAGACACATCACTAGAGGCAGGTCAGTCACCCTCTGGTAGGCCTATACTGTCCATGTCGACGAAGGTCATTAATCAGTGACCTTTTTTTCGGCGCCACACCTTCTCTGGGAGTGTGAGAGAAGAGGAGGAACACTAAGCCTATACGAGACACCCAGCTACACCCAGCACACAGTCAAGCGGTTGTATCTATCACTCTCACACACACACATTCTAGACCTGGTCATTGCTCGGTCTATTCTCAACCTAGCCTTCGTCAGACCTCTTCATGACTTGATCAAACTAATCTATCACAGTCTAACCTAACCTGACCTAACCTAACTTGACCTAACCTAACCTAACCTGACCTGACCTAACCTAATTTAACCTAATATTGAAATGTGTAAAAAATGTGGCCCAGTGTGTTATTATTATTATTAGTAGTATTGTATAGTTATTAATAATCATCTTTAGTTGTGAGTCTACGTCTATAATTGACGCTAGCTTTATTAATTAGAGCCTATAGGCCTAAAACTGGTCCTAGGCCTATATGTAGTGAGACCACAGTGTGCCTCTATCACAACCTGTTTGCCTACTTCCCACAAGCTGCCACGATTACGCCTGCTTGATTAATGATAGACCCAGGCCTACCCCGCTGCCCACCCTAGGCTTACCTCGCCCTACCGCTGGTCACCGTAGGCCTGCCCTGCTCCGTCGCTGCCCACCCTAGGCCTACCCTTCCTCAATGCTGTCCACCCTAGGCCTACAGCTGCCCACCCTAGGCCTACTTCACCCCGCCGCTGATCACCCTAGGCCTACCTCAACCCACCGCTGATACCCTAGGCCTATACCGGGGCACAAAAAAGTATTATTTAGGGACAGGAATACACTTCTTGGCTTAAGGGGAAGACCTGAGAAAGGGGACGAGAGACTGTATTGACCTATTGCTGTTTTGATAATGTACTTCTCCTTCCTTCCTTCCTTCCTTCCTTCCTTCCTTCCTCATTTGCTCCTCTTCCAACCTGCTTTTTTACCTTCTCTTCCTTTCTCTTTTGCCTTTTTTCCATCACCCTCTTTTCCTTTTCTTCCTTCTTCCCTTCTTTCCTTCCTCTTTTTCCTCTCTTCCATCATCCTATTTTCCTTCTCTTCCTTCCTCATTTGGTCATCTTCCAGTCTCCTTTTTTCCTTCTCCAACTCCTTCCCTCCCTTCCTTCATCTTCTGACTCTTATCCACCCTCTTTTTCCTTCTCCATTTCCTTCTTCTCTCTTACGTCCTCTACCTCTTTCTTTTACTGCTTCTTCTTCTTCTTTACGTTCTTCTCTGCCTCCTTCCTCTATCCCTTTCTATTTTTTGCGCTCTCCTACCTCCCTTTTCTCTTTTATGCATTCCTCTTCCTTCTATTCCTTTACATTTTCCTCTTCCTCCTCCTCCTTTTCTTCCTCCTCCTTTACGCTCTCTTCTTCCCCCCCTCTTCCCTTACGCACTCCTCTCCTTTAAGCTCTCCTCTTCCTCCTTTACGTCTTTTCCCTCCTCCTCCTCCTTTACGCCCTTTCCCTCCTCCTCCTTTACGCACTCCTCTTCCTCCTTCTCCTCTCCTTAGTTATGCTCTTCTTAACGCTTTCCTCTTCTTCATCCTCTCCTCTTTAACTCTTTCCTCCTTGTTTACACATTCCTGTTCCTCCTCTTCTCGTTTACGCTCTCCTTAATGCTTCCCTCTTCCTCCTCCTCCTCCTTTACGCTCTCCTTTACCCCCCCCCCCCTCCCTCCCCCACCCAGCAGTACGGCCGCCACCAACAAGATCATTAAGCCAGACCCCCCCCCCCCCCCCCTCTTTACGTATACCTACTCTCCGCCATAATTTTAAGTCAAGCGTCGCGTCTAATACCTTTAACGCTTCTGGACCTTGACTTCGAACCCTGAGCCCTAATTACCTATCAATAAAGTCAAGCGACCCGGTGGACCTTGTGATCAGTGGCGGGAACTTGTGTGTGTGTGATGCTCGGAGGGATAAATAAGGTATCGAACCCAGTTGATATCGGATCAGATTCTCCTCCACCACCACTATCCGCTTCTCAGGATTTTGTTCGGGTAAAGTGTGGTGACGTTTTGTTTTTGTTTTATATGTTGCGGGTTTACGAGTTTATAGTTTCGACTTTGTGGTTTCGTGAGTTTATGAGATTTTGAGATTTTTTTTTCTCGAGTATATTGGTGTTTTTAAGTATTAATTGACCAAACTAAAATTAATGTAGATTTATAAATTTAAGTGCAGGTTAAAAGGAATGATTGGACTAACAAAAAGGTCACAACATAAACGGAGGAACCAAATACGAGTAAACAGTTTCCTCATCCGTCGAAGGAGATTCATAAGGGGAGGAGAAGGAGGGATCTTGTTAAGGAGACGTCAAGTTATCATTACCGGGCGTGGCGTCTCACAGGCGTTAATGATAGTGTCCGTTCTTGGTAGTACCTCTCACGTTGCCATATTTGTCTCCCCCATTTTTCACGCCTCGCAGCAGGAACTCAATGTTAAGAGAATTTCCAATCTTGCTAACGAAACCTTATAGTATTTTGTTGTTATATATTATCTTTTAAGCATGTATATCTTTGTCTATACATATTGTTTGTATTCTTATCTCAAGTGTCTTATGTGTAGTAGTAAAGAATATTATAATTAGTGTATATCGCCATGTTCCTCATCAGATACCTTACATAGTGTTTAGTCTTAGTATCACGCCTCATCGATTCTATCTCTTCTCCTATACTCTTAGATCGACTTGTTAACATCAATTATGTACTAAAATATGAACTCTGTGTCTGGGGTAAATTTGCATATTAAACAGCTTCACCAATTTCGACTCCTTGAAAAATCTCATATTACCATCTGACTGACTGACTGACTGACTGACTGACTGTCCTTGAAGTGCAGGTGTCTGTTGGTCTGTCTGTCTGTCTGTCTGTCTGTCTTTTTTTTAGGTTAGTTGGGTGTGTCTTTAACTTTTCTGTTGATTTGTTAATTTTTCTCTGTTCATTGTCTGTTTATATGTTCGTATGTAAGTTTTTATGCCTAGGTACACACACACACACACACACACACACACACACACACACACACACACACACACACACACACACACACGAGCCTGGGAACGGAACAACCTGTGGACTTGCAATTATGTTTCGTGTTTTTTTTCTTCTGGTGCTGGCGAGTGAGAGGAGGGAGAGGACAAGGGACGAGAGAAAGGAGAGGACGTAGAAGTGAGAGGAAGAAGAGGATAAGAGGAAGGGAAAACAGAGAATAGAGGGGATTGGGGGAAGAGAGAGGTGAAAGAAGGGGAGAGGGGAGAGAAGTGAGAGAGGGAAAAGGAGATGAAAGGAAGGTAAAGAGAGGTGAAAGGGAAAAAAGAGAAGTGAAAGGGAGAAAAATGAGAGGGGGGAAAAAGAGATGAGAGGGAGAAAAGAGAGATGAGAGGAAGGGAAAGGGAGAAAATTGAGAGGGAAAAAGAGAAGTGAGAAAGGAAACGTGTTATAGGAGTGGAAGAGGACCGAGAAGGAGAGAGAGAGAGAGAGAGAGAGAGAATAGGAGCGAGAGAAATTAGTATATCTTGTTCAACAGGTGGTATATCTTGTTCAACAGGTGGTATATATTGTTCAACAGGTGGTATATCTTGTTCAACAGGTGGTATATCTTGTTCAACAGGTGGTATATATTGTTCAACAGGTGGTATATATTGTTCAACAGGTGGTATATATTGTTCAACAGGTGGTATATCTTGTTCAACAGGTGGTATATATTGTTCAACAGGTGGTATATATTGTTCAACAGGTGGTATATATTGTTCAACAGGTGGTATATATTGTTCAACAGGTGGTATATCTTGTTCAACAGGTGATATATCTTGTTCAACAGTGGAAAATAAATATCGAAATTTTGTCCGAGAATTTTGTCAAGTGGAAAAGAGACTGTGGTGGGATTTTGACAATTTCAAGATAATATGAGCAATTTTTGTGAGGTGGAAAATTATCCAATGGGGTGATTTTGTCCAGTGGAGAATTGTCTTGGCGTGATTTTGTCTGTGTACCACCACGAGCTAAACCATGTCGTGGAAACCTAACCTAAACCTAACCTAACCCTGCACTAAGCCAATAACGCACGGAGACGGTCCTGACGTTACATCCAGCTCACACAAAAGAGAACACTCATTTTTCGACTCCTGTGACGCGGTAATTTAATCTCTGGAGCCGTGACGGAAACTCATAAATTTTTGGCAATCATTCCTTGAGCAACAGGAACAAAGCTAAGAACGAACAAAAGCTTTATTTGTATTTTTAATCTTGTTTTTTTAGCTTCAGATGTTAGAATTTCTCGACTACACGACCCACTCTCTTGTCAAGTGTTTATGTTTACGTCGGTTAGTCTCAGATTATTACCCGCGTCAAGTGTAACTCGCAGTCAAGTACTATATTTATTGCTACATTTCCGATGTTCCTTTATTAATTTAATTACATAAAGAGAGTGTAATTTTGACAAATTGGGTCTGATTTGACGTCGAACTACTCCCGGTTGGAAGACAGTCAAGGTGAGACGGGTAAAAGCAAAAGAAAAAAATATAAAACAAAAATAGAGAAGAGCAGAATAGATGAGACAGAATACACGCCCTTGATTCCTCCGCCAGTTTCCGGAATGGTGGCAGGGAGTGGAAGGTTCGCGCGGTACCCGGGTTTACAGGGGAATCTAATGTAGTTTTATTTTATTTTATTATTATTTTTTATCCCCTAACTGGAGAGACATACATACTTCTTTAACTCACTTCCTTAAAAACGTTAAAAAAAAATATATAAATCTTCACGACTCCATCTTTGTTGTGGCAGCTTAATTGAGCCAATCAGATACATTCTCGAACCAACTATTAATGGGCTGACATTCACTCTGATAACAAGAAAGATCCCAACTCTGTGTTACAACCAAAGTGGGGCAGTTAGAAGTGCTTTAACATCACCAATTTATGTAAAATCTTAACTATCGACCTTTGAGAATCCACCTGTTGTGCTGCTGTAAGTGAACCAGTCAGTCTCTCGCACACGACCAGTTAAGGATGGTGAGCTGGACGCGTTTATCAGGGGGGAGGGGGGTGTGTGGGGGGGGTGGAATTACAGCTAAATGACCTTTGTAAAATTGAGACCAGAGACCATGTGTGTGTGTGTAAGTTCATAGAGTTATCACAGTCAGTTACAACAGTCAGTTACAAACTCAATGTCAGTCACCTAATGATCACAATCTCTGGCCGGTCACACCCCCCCCCCCCCCCTCCCCACGCCCCCTAGCGCTGGAGGTGAGGGCATGTAACGATCACCTATCTGTTGGTTGACACAGGCTCTTACGGTAAATGTTGCTTGTAAGTAAAGATGTGAGAATTACCTTTGAGATTTTACTTAGTTACGTTTACATAATACAAAATGAAATCTATAGCATCTGTTACTGTTATCACTTAAGGTAGAGTTAAATGTGAACGTAAGTAGTTAAGGTAGATGCTGGGTGTCATATCTCTGGTATCTTTATGTTTTATCTTAAATTAACCTCTTAGTTGCATTCTTACACCGTTAGTTACGAGGAGTATTCACCTAATTTGCATATGGTTGTAGGTTTTTCTCATTCCCGTAAGATGAAGATTAAAGAAAGGGTGATTAAGTAAATGGGACCCGGTGTTAATGGGCCCCAAGCTAGTTATTAGGATTAGGGGCCAGGCCAGTCCTTAATGTGTCCTAGTTCTCATGGCTGTTACGAGGAAGTTAATGGCAGAGT